>VYZW01043889.1:46237-365581 GCA_013401315.1 Balaeniceps rex
TGTTTACGGCATGTTGTCAAACTTTTAAATTTCTGATAAGGAAGGGGTCTTTTTTTTTTTTTTTTTTGGTCTATTATGCCATTATCATAAACATACAACATTGATTTTTATGTATATGCACAGGGAAAGCTATTTAGGATGCTGGTAGAGAGGTAGAAATAAAACATCTCTCTATGTATATATATATAAAAATCTGTTATGATGATGATAAATATTTTCTGTGGAATAGATGAATCTCGATATAGCACCTTGTGAATTTTAGTGATGAGAGTATAGGAAGAAATTCAGCTATCCTACACGTCCTGAACGACTCCTCTCGTGCTGTACAGCAACACCTTCAGCACGGGTGGACAGCAGGAAAGAAGTTTCCCCTTCTTCCCAACACCATATCCCAAATAGAGAAAAATATGTGACGTTCAATGTAAATGGGAATGGCTTAACGCACCTCTGGAGGTGGGCATCGTTTTTAAAGCACCTCTTTGATTTTCAGAGAAGGGACCTCATTCTCCACAGGATGGTGCTAAAAATCTTTAAGAAGGGTAGGGCTTCCTAGTCATCTCCATAGCATTCCCCATGAAGAGCGATAGCACTTTGGTGGATGGAGGCATCCTGGAACAACTTGAAAAAGCACCGTCCCATGCCAGAAACTCCGTTATAAGCCAAGGATTAACATCAGGCTTGTGCTAGGGACTTGGCCATAAAATTCACATCATTTGGGACTATTTGGAGCGCCCGTTGGCCTTGAGACGGCTCTACCCATCAGGTGTGAAAATCCCCCTAGGAAATAAGGCTTCAGACTAATTTACGCAAGCCTTGTTATCCCACCATGTACTCACTCTCGGGAGGGATCCTGTCTTTGTGCGGACAACCAGAGAGGCTGCGATGGTGAGGGTAGAGTCCCGTGACGTGGCCGGTCCCATCGCAGCCAGGAGTCGGACATTTGATTTCTCGCTTCTCGGGTCTTGAGGGATCTAGGGATTGTGGGGGAAGGGGGGTGGGAAGCAGGTTAGTGGATTCGGAGGGGAAGAGGTGGAAAGGAGAGAAAAATTGCCAAGGATGCTTCCCACCACTATTCCAGTCAAACAGGGAGAAAGCTTTGGGTTTGGAGGAGTTTTTTTTCCTGAATTGTAACACTGGAAGTTTCAAAAATTAAAATCAACAAAGCAATTTGAGTAGCTGACCCAGCTAGGAGCGTGGAGCCGCTCACGCTGACCGAGCAGGCAGCCCGGCTCAGCGCCCGGGGGACTCTGCAGCCCCTGCCAAGTCCCTCGTGTTGCTGTGGCTGGACTCCTACCACTACTTTAAAACCCACTTGGATTTTAAACCAGCCCTACTGACCAGGCTGAGATTTTCAAGGCCAACAGGCAATTTAGCCAGGCAATTCTCCGGCCGAGAAGTAGAGGACACCATCATTTTGTGCATTCACTGTTGACCTCTAGGGTGTCCCCATCCCTCTGGGCATTGAGGATTTGTGGCTAAATTCCCTCTGTGGGCTGTGAACCCCCCCAGCAGCCTAGTTTTCATGGGGTGCTGAGCAGACAAATTCAGCTGGGGACGGGAAGGAAGGAGACACGTGAAGGCTCGTCCCCGTACCTTTGCCGTAGTAGCTCTTTCGGATGCTGTCCAGCGGCTTGCTCTGTTTCTCGTCCACCTGGAAGTGCTTTACGTGCTCTCCTGGCAGCCGGCTGGGCTCCCGCACAATCTTCACCTGCTCAGCCTTCAGCGCGATGGCTTGTTCCAGCAGCCCCAGGTTCCCCCGCGTCATCATGTCGTACATCTCTGACTCGTCGGTCACTGCTGACTTCTGGGAGCGGGCATCGTCGTCTTTGTCGTCATCCGACCGGACCTCCACGATGACTGAGTACTCGGGCTTCGGGCTGAACTGCCCTTCACAGTGGCTTTTCTGGGTGTCCTGAGAAGTGTGAGGAGCTTCTTCGCAGATCACTTCAGGAGCCATCTCCTCCTCCTCTTCATCCTCCTCTTCTTCTTCCTCTTCCTCCTCCTCTTCTTCCTCTTCCTCCTCCTCCTCCTCATCTTCATCCTCCTCCTCATCCTCCTCATCCTCTTCTTCTGCTTCAGCCTTTTGCAGTTTGCAGGACTCCTCGCAGTTCGCGTCATCCCGGTGCTCCGGACACAACTCGCTGCTGCGTTCGCTGGTGACCTCGATGACCTCCTCCGCATCCTCCGTCTGGATGATGATCTCCTTGTCGCACTCCTCGTCCACCAACTCCTCTCCCGCATCCTCGTGGACCAGGTGCACGACGTTGGACGGCGGCTTGGAGACCTGCAGCTCAGCTTCAGGCAGCTGCCCTTCGATGGCGAGGGTTTCCTCCGCTATTTGGCCTAGGTTTAGGAGAGAGTTGGCGATTATTTCTTGATAGCTGCTATAGTTGGCCTTGCTGGGCCCAGACGTACTTGTTGCCGTGCTTTGTCCATAATGGGTCGATTTTGCTGGGCTTCTCTCTGAGAGGAGAATAAGAAAGAAAAGGAGGAAAATTAAAACAAAAAGGAAGGAAAAGAAAAAGAAAAGGAGAAAAAGAAAAGGGGGAAAAGGAAAAAGAAAAGGGGGAAAAGGAAAAAGAAAAGGGGGAAAAGGAAAAAGAAAAGGGGGAAAAGGAAAAAGAAAAGGGGGAAAAGGAAAAAGAAAAGGGGGAAAAGGAAAAAGAAAAGGGGGAAAAGGAAAAAGAAAAGGGGGAAAAGGAAAAAGAAAAGGGGGAAAAGGAAAAAGAAAAGGGGGAAAAGGAAAAAGAAAAGGGGGAAAAGGAAAAAGAAAAGGGGGAAAAGGAAAAAGAAAAGGGGGAAAAGGAAAAAGAAAAGGGAGGAAAGGAAAAAGAAAAGGGAGGAAAGGAAAAAGAAAAGGGAGGAAAGGAAAAAGAAAAGGGAGGAAAGGAAAAAGAAAAGGGAGGAAAGGAAAAAGAAAAGGGAGGAAAGGAAAAAGAAAAGGGAGGAAAGGAAAAAGAAAAGGGAGGAAAGGAAAAAGAAAAGGGAGGAAAGGAAAAAGAAAAGGGAGGAAAGGAAAAAGAAAAGGGAGGAAAGGAAAAAGAAAAGGGAGGAAAGGAAAAAGAAAAGGGAGGAAAGGAAAAAGAAAAGGGAGGAAAGGAAAAAGAAAAGGGAGGAAAGGAAAAAGAAAAGGGAGGAAAGGAAAAAGAAAAGGGAGGAAAGGAAAAAGAAAAGGGAGGAAAGGAAAAAGAAAAGGGAGGAAAGGAAAAAGAAAAGGGAGGAAAGGAAAAAGAAAAGGGAGGAAAGGAAAAAGAAAAGGGAGGAAAGGAAAAAGAAAAGGGAGGAAAGGAAAAAGAAAAGGGAGGAAAGGAAAAAGAAAAGGGAGGAAAGGAAAAAGAAAAGGGAGGAAAGGAAAAAGAAAAGGGAGGAAAGGAAAAAGAAAAGGGAGGAAAGGAAAAAGAAAAGGGAGGAAAGGAAAAAGAAAAGGGAGGAAAGGAAAAAGAAAAGGGAGGAAAGGAAAAAGAAAAGGGAGGAAAGGAAAAAGAAAAGGGAGGAAAGGAAAAAGAAAAGGGGGGAAAGGAAAAAGAAAAGGGGGGAAAGGAAAAAGAAAAGGGGGGAAAGGAAAAAGAAAAGGGGGAAAGAAAGTAATTGTATAAGCTCATAAACATCTCTCTGTGTTACTTAAGCTTAATTGAAACCAGAGCCTGGCAGATATGCCCCTGGAGCAGCTAATTTATTGCATTTGGGAATGGCAGGTAGAAAGGGGATTTCCACTGGAAGCTTTCGCAGGGCTCAGATGCGCGCGGCTTCCAGCCCCCCACCGTCAGCAGCCATCTGACCCCCTCGCTCCCAGTGCTCCCCAAGCCAGGGGCTCCAAAATGGGGAGCAAGATGGTGCCAGGACCCCGGCTGGACCCCCAGCTTGTTTGCCCATCACTCATCTCGCAGAGCGGCTGGATCCGGCCAGGGGGACGGCTCCTGCTCCGGGGAAGGCAGCTGAGCCCCTCGAGGCACCGATGCGGGACCCCGGCTGCCTTCCCCGCCGCCGTCTGAGCCACGTGGCGAGCTCCTCTGTGCTTTCCATGGGTCTTTCCCCAGGGAGCATCCCTGATGGAAAAGCTCTCATTTTTAAGACACCAGAGACAATCTGTGCGTATCCCCTCAGCTTAACCAGAGCTTTGCCGAACGTAATAATTGAAGGACCCATCCTGTACATAATTCAGAGGAGCTGTAACTCCTGGTTATTAACACTCCCTGCCTTTTATTCATCTGCAGAATGCAGCTCTGCAATCAGTAATGATAAAGCACCTTCTGCCAGCTCGGGGCTGCGGGTCTCCTCCTGCTCCACCGCCTCCGCCTCGTCCTCCTCCAGCGTCCCCTCCGACTCGTCGGAGCCGGACTCCTCCTTCACCTCGGCCTCCTCGCTGCCGTCGCTGTCGACGTTGTAGCCTTCATCCAAGGCCAGCTTGAGCGGATGGGATTTTCTCTTCGACACCAGATGTTCAGCCTCCGCATCCTGAAGTTTCCTCTTCTTTGCTAGAGGGCAGCTCTGTAAACTGCAGATGGGATCAAGGAGCAGAGAGGAGGCATTGCTGAGTGAGAAAGTCATGGCTATGGCATCTGAACCGGTTAGGCAAAGGCAAGTGGGACAAATACAAAAATACTAAAAAAAAAAAAAATCATCCAGCAGCCCAGATTTTTAGCTGGTTTAACCCTTTGTGGCCAGAAGAGCTGCTCTCAGACCTTGACTTTGTGCAACGCTACTCAAAAGTCAGCACAAGGATGCTGGGCTCAATCCAGCAGTCTGGCCCATGGGCAGTTGTTGTCCAGGGAGCAGCAGGACCAACAGCTCCCAGCACCACTGTTGGTGGTGGCCACCAGTGCCACCATGGAACCAGGCAGGGGATGCAGAACCAGCCCCTGGGACATGTCCACCAACCACTCCAATTTCACCATTATAGGGTGATGAAAGCCATCAGTTAAAGCTGGCCTGGCCTCGAAGGCAGCCAGCGTGCTCTCATCCACAGAGGCACCGAGCAGACCAAAATCTCTGCCTGCCGACAGCTCCCATCAACCCCAGGTGCCTGAGCCAGGTACTTCTGCCTTGGTTTGGGGTCTGTGGGAAGGCTGCTGTAAGCCTGGTGAAGCAGATCCCCCAGGACCCCTCAGGGACTGATGGGGAGACAGAAAAGTGGCTCTATGGGAGGCAGATTTGGGGCAGGTGAGCGGGGTCGCTGCTCTGAACCAGCCTCTCTCCGGTGAACATCTGTCTTTGGGGTTTTTTGCTGGCATTTTTCCATCCCCGCTACCTCCGCCCCAGCCTCACCTTCTGTGTCTTGCATACTTTCCACGGATGTGTCCTGAGCCGTTACAGCCTGGGGTTGGACAGCTTGAGAGGGAAACAAGGAACCATCAAGAACAGCAACAGGACTCAGAGAATTCATTTTTGATTAGAAGTGTATAAACTGTGGTCAGTTAAACAGGTCCTGTGCACAGGGAACAAAATAACTACAAAAGGGAAGATGATTTCCCTCAAATGGTTCAGCTCGTCCCTTTGAATTCCAAGTGAGGAGGGCAGGAGAGCAGCCTCGCAGTTTGCTAAAAATTAATGAAATGACTCACCCCATTTAATTAGATGAACGGTTCATTATAGTTTTATGAGTATGTTTAATTAAAGATTTGCATGTGTAAGAGCAAGCTTTTAAAAAGCAGACAGCTACTGCACTCCTGCCACTCCTCAGTTTTCTTCCTCGCTGGTGTGGGAGGAAGATGGGCTTTTCACTTATTTGATGGCTTAGCAGAGAACTGGGGTCCCTTGCAGTGAGAAACGGGTGGCTGTTTGGAGAGAGAAGGCTGGGAGAGGGTCGAGGAGGTTTTATCAAAGCACGTTGGGTGGAGATCACCAGGACAAAATCCTCAAAAGCACCTCAGCGCCTCACTTTTGGGGAACGGATGGGATTTAGGTCACCAGATCTCCCAAATCCCTGCATTCGTTCCTGCTGCTCCGCAGAAGAGGATGAGTTAAAGACTTCCAGGGAGCTCTGGGCAGCTGCCTGTGCCACGGGCTGCAGCGATGCAACCTGCTTGCTGCGTCCCTCGGCGCGGGGCTGCGCGCCTCCCCAGCAGGGGTAATTAGTCCCAGCTCCAGGAGCTAGAAGGGCTCCAGATAAGAAGCATTAAAGCAAACATTTTCTGGCAAAACCAGATTACAGCATTGATTAGAGGATGCCCAAGTGACTTGCCTGACGTCTGAGGAATTCTGGAGTCATGTAGGATTAATAACCTCATTTAACACCGTATCACCCTCGGCCCGGGAAGTTGGAAGCACTAATGAAATCTCTTGATGACGGTGCAAAGGGAAAAGGCATCGCCAGCCCAGAGGGGATCTGGCCAGCCTGTTATTCTTGGAGTAAAAGACACGGGACAACATTAAATAGTACCAAGTGCCAAGCCAGGCTTTAGGGACTCAGAATTTCTGCTCTCAGCAGAGAGCTCAGCCCTTGCAGAAAGCTGAGGATGAGGAGGATGCGAGTGCGCTAATGGATGCAGCAGCTCTGGGTGCACCGGAGGGTTATTAATGGCTCAACTCCCCAGAACACCCTGCACAGGTCAGATCGCTGCGTTCAAAGAATATAATTCAACCCAAAACCGGGACAGGAAAGGGCTACCGAACTGTCAGGGGAGTCGGAATCCTTCCTTCGGGGAGACTGGCTTGCTTTAGCTTAGCAAAGCTGATGCTAAGAGGGCAAATGACGGCAGCATGGCCCCTAAGGGGACACGGCTTTCTAGGCGAGGCGGATGCGTGGCCGTAAGCTGCACCTCCCGGCCCCTCCAAGATGAAGTCCCCCCTTCCTGCTGTCCCCTTTGCTCGTGGCCCAACCTCAACCCGAGATGCTGAGCATCCTCCAACGCCATCGCTCGGGGGATGGCTCCCAGCTGTTTCGGGGTGCACACACAGCCTGAGCCCCGCTGTGCCTGGGGTCCTGCCTGCCAGCGGGGCATCCCTTCCCGAGCAAAACGCTCCAGGTCATGTATAAAAAGATCTCGTCCTGCTAACGCGCGTAATTGGAAGAGGGAGCTCCCCCCTTCGCTGCTCCCTCTGCTATGATCTGAAAGTCTATTTAATTTTAATTGCCCTCAGTCCTGACTGAGGCTGCTCTGTCCCGGGTGGCCCCAGACACACTCTAAGTGACTGCACGCCAAAAGACAGAGCAGTGTTTATGTTACCAGTGACTTGCCTGAAAAAGGCCTCATTCAGTGGGAAACAAGAGCGGCTCTGATGAAGATGTTACAGGCTTTTATAAGCTTTCCTGCATCAATTAAAGCTGATCCCCGCCCCCCCCCCCCATTTTTGATGTGGTGAAATGAAGCCTGCAGTAAAAAGTAAGTAGGAAAGAGCCAAGTGGTTCAGCATCGAGGTTTTTCCAAAGCAGGTGGCGATTTGGGATGTCTCTGGCTTCGGTGTGTTAATTTAATCCCTTTAAAAAGCACCAGCGCAGAGGTGATGCTCGGCGTGCCCTGGGCCAGGCTTTCTCCTTCCCGCTCTCCTCCAGGGAGGTTTCGTGTATTTTGGCAGGAGTCCCAAAAGCGGAAAGGGGCTTCGAGGTCTATTAAAGTTGCTCTCCTTCCCCCAACAGCCACCACACCGACCTGCTCTCCGGCTCTCCCCCTCTCCCCAGCCTCTGTGTGCTTGACAAAAGGGCCTCTTATTGTTATGCAGACGATGCCCTGCTTCCAATTAGTCGATTAATCGTCCAGTTAATCAGGCAATTAGGTGACAGCTGCAGAGATGGCTTTGTGGAGCACTCTGTCCTGCCCCTTATATATGTCACCTGCTCCAATTACCACCTCCACTCAAGTGTTCAGCAATAAAAGTTGGAGAAGTGGCACGCCCGCTGCTCGCTCCTCCCGTCTCTCCAGAGCAATAGGAGAGTGGAGCAGCAGAAATGCTCTGAAATTGGGTTGGTTAAGGTCCAATTACTCTTTGACACACACGGCTTTCTAAGGGAGGCTGTGCAGAGAGGCAGCCCCTGCTATTAGTGCCTGTCCAGGTTAAAGACTCCTACCTCTTGGGTAAGCCCTTGTGCAAGGTTTAAAGGGAGCTTAGAGGTGGGGGAGGCTGTTATTTATAATGACAAGCTCTGTAGGGCTGCAGAGGCTCTTTTGGCTGCTGCTGTGGGCATGCCAGCGCTGCTACGGGAGCGACAGTGGACCTCGGTGACTCAACAGGGGATATAGGGCCAAGGGAGGAGCATCTGGCACGAGAAGTGGTGCGACACAACATTGTTTGGGGGCAATAAGAGGATGTAAAATACATGGAAAACAAACTCGGGGTAGTAGCATGTTGTCCCTAATGAGCCTGCAACACAAACCGTGGGCATTAGGTTTTGCTGGGGTTTAGGTCTGGGATGGGGTAGAGGATGGCTGGAGGGTGTTCAGTCTAATGTGACCCATTAGGTTTTGCTGGGGTTTAGGTCTGGGATGGGGCAGAGGATGGCTGGAGGGTGTTCAGTCTAATGTGACCCATCCAGAGCTCGTGTTTTCATCCCTTTAGCTCCTGTGGTTCTTTTGGGGTGTGTTGTCAAGTGGTGCCCAGAGAGACACAACAAGGTGCCCATCAATATAAGCCCCCCAGCAAGACCTCCACCTCATTAGTCCCACGGGTTTGCTCCCCTCACCCAGGTTCCCAAGCCTGTAAGGGGCTGCGGGGCTTCACCCAAGCCAGTCCCAGCACAGGGCCTCCCCTCCCTCCCACCGCCGAGGAGGAGCAGGGTCCTTACCTCACCTCCTGGCCGATGAGCTCCGTGGGCACTGGGCGAAGGGGCAGGATGCAGCAATGGAAACAAACACAAGGTCAAAAACACAACAGGGGTTCCCAGCCCCCCTGAGACATCCCCCTTCTCTGGGGGATCCTCTCCTGCCTGCTGCTGGGTTTCTGTTGCCTCCTCGGGCATCCCGTTTGGGAAAGAAAGGGCGAATCTACCCTGCCATCACGTACTGCATGCCAACCTGTAGTAAATCATAATCCTGCCTCGTAAATCCTCGTGCCTGTGCTTGATTTCAAGCATGTGGAGCTTGCAGCATCAGGGGCTACCTCGCCCTGTAAATTCACGATGACTTTAAAGTCGATGGAGCTATACTGGTATATATGTATAGGACTCAAACACTTTTAAGTAAAGACCAAGTTTTCTTATGCCTTCTTCTCTACGTTTGCCTTTAAAATATGCTCCTCAGTTACTTTTTGCACAGTTCACTACTGTTTTGCTGCAATGGCCACATTTACCCTCTACCCATCAACAGGCACAGGCACATTTTTCTCCTCCTCTTGCCACGTGTGGAAGCCCCTGCCTATGCTCAGACACATGGTAGGGGATGTGCTACTTGGCTTTTAGGGTAAACAACAGTTTGTAGGGTTTTTAGGGATTATTCCCCACTTGTGAATAAGAGAACATCCCGCTGCTTACAATAACAACGTATAACAACATCGCATCGCTGCTGAAACCTTACATCCAGCCAGGAATGCAAATAATCAGGAGGGAAAAAACCAAACCCACAACACAAGTCTAAATTTGCCCAGGCTAAAAACCATAACACGTTTGCTCAATTTGTTTGAGCTAATTGGATTTCCTGGGATCCAGCTTCAACAAACTGGAGGCAGTGGCAAGTCCCAGGGTGTACGCAATAAATTACCTTTTCACGTTAAGAAACCCAGATTCGAGTGCGGGGAAGGCAGGGTGCGAGAAAATAAATAGAATCAGGGCGCTCTCATTAGCAACTCGAGCAAGCAGCTTTATGTACGTGCAACAGAGCAGTGAAAGCTGAAGACCCGAGCTCGATTCAGCACAGTTGGCAGCATCTGGGGTTCGTTTTGTTTTTAAAAAGATGCGGATGCTGAGAAGAGCAAGGAGGACGGTGGGTCAGGACAAAGGAAGGTGGTCCAGCACAGCTGGGTGGGTGAAGCTGCAGTCCCTGCAGCCATCGCGCTTTTTCAGCCAGCCCCGTTCATCCCTCGCTTCCAGATGCCTTTGCAATTCATCGAATCCACGGCCACAAAAAGGAACCCAAGCGGAGCGGCCGGTCTCTAACCATCACGTGTGGCAACGGGACCACCCGAGGTGACACCCTGCGCCCTGCATCAGAGCGCCTCGCCTTCTCCCAGAGAGAAAACACGCAAAGAATGACCCATAGCAAAAATAAATAACAATCAAGCGTTGCACGAACAAGTCGTCTGTCCTCACATCCCTGCCGGGGGACGGCCCTGTTTGCTTCTCCAGCACGCGCTGCTGCTGCCAGGCACTCTCAGATGTGCAACTTCAAAGCCGCTGGCAGAGTGTGCATGATGAAAGCCCCAGGAGCTGATCTGAAGCTCCAGTGATTGCGATCCCCCCTAAAGCAAAGCATGAAAAGGGGCTTTTTTTTTTTATTTTGCTTCCCCCCGCCCCCTTCTCCTAGGTGCAGGGGATGAGAGTTAAATATTATGAGGACCTGTAAATGTTTGTGGCTAGGAGTTTTCCAGGTTTGTAGGCAGATTTCAGCGGGGTTGGAGGCGGGGGCAGTGAGCATAACCTAAAGCGTTAAGCCTGGACCTGAAAAATCACAGCTCATGTGGAACAAGCAAAGTGCAGGGAGCTCAGGTCTATACATCCCCGCGCTGCGGGATAACCAGCCGCTCACCTCTGATAGACTTCGATCGTGTGCGTGCTCTCTTATCGTCATTTTCTAAACTCATCTGGAATGGAAAGAAAAGATAATTGTTAAAAGATAACAAGAAAATTATTGTTAAAGGACAATCTCAGACGTGGTCGTTGCTCTGTGTAAATACCTGGGCGGCGGGGAAAGCTTTCCTGCTTTTTTGAGCCAGAGGTTTCTTGCATCGATTTTATTGTTCAACCCACAGTGCCCAAATTTAGCAAGCTTAAATTAATTTCCACATCCTGAGACACAACAAGGACTCTCTGCTGGTCGGGTACCACAGAGGGACAATCACCCGGATGTGATGGAAAACAGCTGGGTCTGAGCTACCACTTGTTAGGGCCAGAACTGATTTCTCTGGATTTACACCGCAGAAGTGCTGCAAGGACCTAGGTGAGTAGCTCCGTATAATTGCTCAGAAATTTCTGAACATACAGCCAAGCTGATCTTGTGCCCGGGAAGGACAACTTTTCGTGTAGCGCCCTAATGAGCAACCTCTCCTCTCTGCTTAAATTTGACACAGAGAGAGTTGCATCTAAATAACCTCTTGCAACGTGGACATCAAACAGGAGGGTCTGCGGGGAATACGGGCATGAATAAGTAACAGCAGGGACTTCAAAGTGCTTGATATTAATTAAACATCACAACATAACACAAGGTAGTGGAAGGCTGAAGTGCAGCCACCTCTGGGGCGCAGAGCGGGCTCCACACCCGCACCCCGGCATCGGGGGGAGCTTTGAAACCAGGCTGTGCCTGGAGGTGGGAGCAGCGAAACCAGGGGACCTGCACGGTGGGGCAAGAAGATACGGTGAGAATAATAGACATGGGACTTCATGAAACTTGTCCATGAAGTTGCTGAAGTGGTCAAAGAGCCGGTTTTACATCTTGCCCTGACACAGATGCTCGCTCTGCAGGCAAGTGCATTTGGCAGCAGATGCCGAGGGTACGCAGGATCGGGGGTGAGCAGGGAGGCGGATCGTAGCCTGGTAGGTTGGGGACAAGATGATCTGGGTTTTATTGCAGCGTTATCATCTGGGACATTTCCTCCTGGGATAAGAAGGAGAGAGAAAAGCAGGGGAAAAGACCACTTCCAAGTGGGATTTGGCATAATAAAAAAAAATTCTCTTTGGAGCATCCTCTACAAGTCCCAATGGGAGAGGGATGCAACCAGCTCCCACGCCATCCCAAAATGAGGAGGCTCCACAGCTAACCTTCTGGCACCCCTGAAAGAAGGTTGAGGGGCAGGAAGGGACACCCGTGCAGAGCACGTGCTGCCCCGCTGGCGGTGGGGACGATGCACACACGATACGTGCCACCACATCCCCACGTGCACCTCGAAACTCTTTCTTGATAGCTGCTGCTCGCAGTCCCCAGCAGAAGGGGCCGGGGGTCCTCAGCCATCACCCTCAAAGGAGGCACGGCTTGGTTTGGGACTCTCTTGTCCCCGCTGCGGTTTGGGGGTGGTGGGGAGGGAGGGAGGCTTTTGGGAGGAGGGAGAGGGGGTGGAGGTCCCCAGCTGATGGGGCACCGCAGCTGAAAGCACCTCAAAGGGGAGGGATGAAATTCCCCCGAGTGCCTCTCTCCCTCCCACTGCCGCCCTCTGCAAACGCAGCATTAACACGCCGTGATTTATGTGATTTGTGAGATGGGGAGATTGGGGTGGGCGGGGAAAAAGGAGGGGGGAAAAAAAAAATCAAAACCTAGAGCAATTTATGCATCCTGTCAGCATTCAGCTCGTGGCACCACAGTGTTGTGCTCCACGTTTATTACAATCTTCCCAATAACACAGCAGACAATTACTATAATTTCTATTTTTAAAGCCCCGGTTCCCCGCGGACCAATGGCTCACGTTTAAAGTGTGGAGAGGAGCAGGTGTCAAAGGGACTTCATTACATTTATGAGCCTTTCAACGTTGGCGTGCGCCGAGCGAGCGAGCGCTGCCGCTGCACACCGACAATACGGCTAATCCATTTGATTGCTGGGAGCCTGCCTCCGACCAAAATGAATTTCAGAGAGGGCTTTTTCTTTCTTTCTCTTTTTTTTTTTTTTTTTTTTTTTTTTCTCTCTGATAGTTTTCCCGGGGAATTGGCACGTGTTGGCCTGGTGCCCTGGCAATATGGGTTTCCTGCAGATAAATTATTCGAAGTGGCAGAGGAGGGAAGGCTGCGGGAAGCGTAACAGGCACCGCCTGCACCACCCCAACCCAACCAAAAAAAAAAAAAAAAAAAAAAAAAGAGGGGGGGGGGCCCCCGGGGGGAGAAANGAAGGGCTGGGACCCCGCGGGGGAAAAGCAGAGCAAAACCTCAGTTTTCTTAAACCTGCCCTTCAAGGACAAGCTGCTTGCCTATAAACGGGGGAGATCCGCTTTCCTGTCACATTTATCTGCAAAAAATTGGGTATCACGTCTGAGCAAACACCCAGGCTCCTCACTACACCATAGCAGCTCATAAGGCAATTCCTCCCATTGCCTCCCACGCCTCTTCCAAGCCAGGATCAAGTGCCCTGGGAAGGTGGGAGCACACTCGGTCACCGCATGGGCAAAGGGGACAGGAGCCACCTAAGGCAGGGACGGACCCAACCTTGCTGAGGACCAAAGGATGGAAAAGCCAAATAGGCTGCCTTGCCTGGCCTCATGTACAGAGCACCCATTTTTTTACAAAAAAACCCAAACGATTGGGGTTTTTCCCCATTGGGAAGACCCCGTTACTTGGTTAGAGAGCTTGACACAGCCCCACCGCTGTGTATTTAAAACGTTTCGCTTACAGCACCGGAGGGACGGGGTGGGCTCTGCACACCCAGACTCTGTTCTACTTTTCTCAGCTTAAATCAACAGCAGCAGCATCCTCAAAAAAATCTTCATTTCCCACCAAAGCGCAGAAACACCAGGAAAAAAGACCCATTTCTGAGCTCAGCCCCTGCTCCTCCCAGGCAACTTACATTAACTGACGTGGCCATTACCGTGCTCCCGGAGCCTCCGTGATTCTCGGGCTCGGATGCATGAAGGTTACATGAAACCACCGTCCTTTATTGTTCGCCTCCTCGGCGAGGAGCCCTCTAGACAGATCGTTTTAACATGAAATTTCAGGTCACATAGTGCATGTTTGCAGCCTTGGAGACTGATGGGGTATTTTCATTTGTTCTCTTTCTTGTTTGCATAATAGCCAGGCTGAGAAGCTATCCGGATTTCAGTCTTATTATTTTAACTCTGAATGGAAAACAACGCGATCCGAAAGGAAACCTGCAAATAAATTATTGCTACCAGCTGCCAGCCCCAGAGCACGTTAGTCCAGCTAGAACGAGACAGAGGTTTACACCGCTCCTCCTCACCTTATCGCTGGATAAACCACACATTAAACCAAAATAAGCATCTGGCAGATCTCCTAACCCAACGCCAGGAGACAACGCAGTGGAAAGGACCCTGCGCTGGGTCTCTGGGTACTCGCTTGAGGATTCAGCTCCACGCTCTGCGGCTGGCAGTCAGGGTAACCTCGAGGACATCGCTTCATTTCTGGGCACCCCTTTTCCCCCCGCCCTCCTCTCTAAAGGTGCCGTGGTGCAGGGGCTGTTTCATACCATGCGTTTGCCCCGCGCTAAGGAGCTTCCTGACACGACCATGATACAAGCAGTACCGGTGATGTCCCAATGCTGCAAACCTAAATCAACGAGGTTCAGACAGATAAACCAGAAAGACCGTTTAACCCCAGTACAACGTGAATTTTAACAGCCTACTTCTACGGTAACGGTCTTGCTCTGCTGCCAAGACTACAGCCATACAGCGTGGGAACAGCAGCACGGATCTGACGTTTAATTTTATGGGCTACCTACAGGGTTGATATTTTCTTCTTCTTTCTTATCTTAATACACATTTCTTTTCTGATGGAAGACCGAGGCGCTAACATAAAACCGCTGGAGCCTCCCATGTGCCGATGCCCAGGTGTGCCGGGGCTCCAACAGCTCGATGCAAATACGCCGTTAAGGGCCATGCTGAAATTCCCCACGGTCAGCGGTAATACTTTATATGTATTCAAGAGCACCACGGAGCTCAGAGAAAATAAACACGCTGAAAAAGCCTTCAGCTGGACAAAGGGAGGTGAGGATTCAGCGGAAATGTTTATTTTACTCTGAAAGGAGCAGAGCTTCCATCAGTGCTTATTTGTGGATATCGCAAAATGCCATTTGCAAGAAGCTGTGTCCGAGCTTTAGAGGGACAGGCAGAGCCTCTATTTTTAGTTAAAAACCCAAAACCTACGTTTGCCTAGCAGCGGGTAAAGCAGAAGGAGGAAAATGCCAGAGGAAATTACATTTTTCCTACAGAAGTGTTGAAAAGTGGGTTTTGACTCAGTCCTTCCCCTCTTCCAGATCCAAGGAGCCCCTTCGTTAGCTCCTCAAGGGAGAAGACAGTACCAACCACCCAAACGAGGTAGGACCCCACTATACCTCACCCTACCCTGGCCATGCAGTCAGAGATGGTCCAGCTCCCGCAACCCCGTTTCAGGGCTGGGTTCAAAGCCAGGATGAGGGAAGGGAAGGGAGAAGGATGCTGTGTGGGAAACCTCCACCATCGCCAGCCTTGTCCCAGCAAACTCCTTCAAGCTCTCACCGGGGAAGATTAATTTGCTGGTTAACCTGCACGGTTGTTTGCTGCTGCTTTCCTACACAAGGATCGTCTTGTCGGCGCGAGCCAATGAAGGGAGCAAAGCCCAAGGTCCAGCTGGATGTGGACTAGGGGGAAAATCACAGCCAGGCAGCAAAACCGCCCCTCAGCACCCACCAAGCAGTGAGGATGGGTTTGAACGGCCATCCTGGTTTCTTTTGGAGGGTTTTTATTTTCCACCCCATGAGGGAATCCCTCCTTGGCTGCTGCAGGCTGAACATGGGTTGACAGACCTGGATCTGAGTCTCCAAATCTCTCTCCCTTGCCCTCTGCAAAGTGCCATGGCACCATCGGTCAGCGCAGGAAAGGAAGAGGGCTTCATCCCGCTGGACCTTCTCTAGCTGTTAATTTTTAAAAAAATAAATAAGGGGTGATGGAGGAAGAAATCCCCCTTGATCAAGAGTCTCCCTCTACTTTTAGAAGGCTCAATAGTAGCTCCCAGCTGCTATTTTACAACCACACTCTGAGGTTAGGGTTTGGTTTTTTTTCCTCCCTTCTTCCTTTAGGGTCTTCCCTGCTGCTTGATTTAAATCCTCCTGACGTTCCACCTATTGTGAGTCCCATCCTCAGCCGAATAAAATACCGCCCGCCTTTTGCTGTGGCACTGCTTCCAGAAAGGACACCCTGTGCAATGTTCTCGGGCTTGGCGGCGGGGAGGGGAGGATTTTACCTTGACATCTTTAGATGCAAAACCGCAGCTTGTACCCACCTCAAATTAAAAATTACAGCTGTGTCACAAACATCCTCCTGAAGCCGTGCTGTCAGGTTTCATTTGCAGAAAGGGTCCAACCCCCACCCAAAAAAAAACCAAACCCAAACCCAACGCTGCGAACGAAACGCTTACCGAGCGCTAACGCTCCGTAGCGATCGCAGAGGCATCCTCCGCACAAGTGAAGCGGACCAGAAAAGATGCTCCCGAGCATCGCGTTTGACACAGCCGCAGCTGTATCGTGTGCCTCCGCAGCGCGGGCGTTCCAGCGTTAGGCTGGGGTGATCTCCTAGGCGCTGGTTTAAGTTGACATACGCTTTCCTCTTGACTGTTTGCAAGTGTTACAACACGCAGCCCAAACGCCATTTCACGCGCAGGGAGACCTAAGTGGCTCCGTACGTGCAAACAGCTCTTACGCCAGAAGAGGAGGAGGAGGAGGGGAGGAAAAGAAATATCACAGTTCTTCAACCTCATTGTTTTCAAGCTCGGTAATAAGCTGCCTTTTTGAAAAGATTACCCTCGAGTGGCACAACGCACGGTGATTGCTGAAGTGAGCTATGTGCATGTCTCTGAAGAGGACCGCGGCAGCCGGTGCTCGCGGCAGGGGCTGGGCTCTGGTGGCCCCACCAACGTCAGCCCTACCTGTCCTAACAGCAGCCAGCCTCCAGCAGCAGCCTGCCCGCTGCTCAGCGGCACCCCCAGCTAGTTCACCACGGCACAGAACAGAGAAGATTTGGGAGAGAAAGATTCATTTCTCCATCAGCCACCGTGGTCCAGGACGAGCGCAAGCGGGAGCGCCCATGCGGGCGGTCTCGGTGGGCTCCGTGCAGGGAGCACCTCTGCCCTGCACCCTTCAGAGATCTCGTTGCAGACCTGTCGTGGGAAATTTTATCCTGCTCCTGGACCTCTTTAGAGGCAAAAATAAATAAGTAAACATGCCCCACATCCCACCGTCCTTCACCGCTGTGCATCCTGTGGGTTACAAGCCGTAAACGGCACGAAAAACTACATTGAAATACAGTATGTATTTATGAGCGCACATGGACGTGCAAGCGTGCGCACACGGCGCAGATCCGAAGGCTGGAGAGGGATGGAGACCTCTTCGCCCTCTGAGATAAGAGGGCTACACACACACAATCACATGATATTCAGGCCTAAGTTCTACCTGGATTTTAGGAAAATATAGCAGAAAATAAATATGCTACTGTGCTGATACGCAAAGAAATATTTTTTACATTTGCCTAAATGGATTTAAAGTAACACATGGGGGAAACTGCTCATAGAGAGCCGGCGATAGCCTTATCAAAGCGAGCCTCCTCCACCCCCGTCCTATTCAAGTTAAATTTGGCTTTTATCACAAAGGACCAGAATTCATCTAATGCTCGCTCACGCACCTCAGGCCAACAGGCTCAGCCTCGCAGCCAGAGATGCGCAGGATCAGGCCCTTGCGTACCCTCGACGTCCCACGGTGTGACTCTTCGTGGACCTGGCTTTGCAGGACCAGCACCACCACCTCCAAATTTGGGGAGCTGCGGCTCCCCAAATCCTGCTCCCATTTCAGATGCCCCCTCCCCACCTCCTCCTCTTGCCCCCAGACCAGTCACTCCATTAAAATACAGATAAGCAGAGCTGGGGGTTGCAAGAAACAGTTAATATTAGCGATGTGCTTGGCAGAGGCAGAGCGCTAGCTGAGCGCCAGGTACTAGGAATATTACCTTTTGTAATCATGGCTTTATTAACATACAACAATCTTATTAAATCTAATCTAAGTGCTTATTTGGCAGGTTCAATAGAAAAGCCTTAATTGAGCTCGTTTTAAATATAGCAACAACTGCTTACTCCGCTCTCTAAGAAGGTGTGAGCTTTCCTGGCGACACCTGCTCGCGGCTGACAGCTTGTTAGTGAAGAAGGATGGGGTTTAGGGGTGGATTTTTGCTGGTTTGGGGTTTTCCCAGGGCTCGGTTTATTTGGGGATACAGGAAGAGTCGGTAACATCAGTCACCCAAGGAGGGCTTCCTCCACCACCCGGTGGGTCCATCCACCGGCCTGAGATGGTGCCTCCTTGCCGAGAGGCCAAAACGGGTCAGGAAGTGCCATTTGCGTAATGAGCAGCCCAGTTCTATGCTTAATTAAAGCTTCCTAATCTGCTGGCAGCGAATCTGCCAGGAGGTTTGACAGCCTTGGCTGGACCTCTTTCATCAGCCACAGCTGCAGCAGTCAATGAGCGGCTCTGTCAAGCCCCCAGGAACTGCTCGGGGTGCCGGTGGGGATGAATGCCTCGCTTGTCTCCTCCAAAGGCACCACGGCTTCACCTGGTGTACGAGGGGCTTCTTCCGACCAGCCGGCGCCTTGGAGAAAGGGCCTATTTTAACAGGCCTGGGACTGACCTAAATATCCAGATCTGAGCCACCCTTGAAGGATGGGACCGGAGAGGAAGGCAAAGATTTAAATATCTGGACTCAAAGCCAAATCTTGACAGCTGGAAGCCCTCTCTGCCCGGATTCACCACGCAGGAGGTTTGGCTGTAGCAAGGAGACAGAGACTTCTAAGTCCTGCCCATCGCTTTGGGTACCGGAAAGGCTCCATCCCCCCAGGACCACCTGGTCCATAAGGGCTGGAGCAGCACGTGGCCCTCGTCCTGCGGCCAACGCACGGGGCGGGGGGGTCACCGTACCGAAAAAGTACACGCTTGTGGAAGAGCAAGGGCTTTCTGCTCACCTTGATGCGTGTGCCGTGCAGGCTGGCGGCTCCCTCGCAGCTGCTGATCTTCTCTCCGCAGGTCCACCTCTGATTCAGCAGCTCGCCCCGAAACTCATTTTCTGGGGAGGGGAAGAGGAACACGGGGTCAGGACGCAGGATCAGGACGCAGAGTCAGCCCGGCACCCCATCAGCAGCATCAACCGGAGGTGAAAATGCAATATTTATTCCCTGCCTGCTGTCTTTAATGGCCATTCAAACCCTGCCTGAGGGTCTCCATGCCCCACGCAGGCCCCCATGGTGCCTCTTGAAGGCCAAGAGCCCCAGTCGTGCAGAATTTGCAGTTGGGGTAAATGAAGGCTCAGAGACCTAACGGGATCCCACACATGGGCCGAGCTGCAGGAGCATCCCGCGCGTGCCCTCAGCCTCCCCCAAACGCTGTGCAACGCTGCTCGGCTTGGCTGGAAAACACTAGCAGTGGGTGTCAGTGGTGGGCTGGGCAAGGCAGCCGCCAGCACCGGCCCGGGAGCATCGCAGTGCCCGTGGCAGCTGGCGAGGGGCTTCTCTGCCCTTCGCGCTTGCTCCGCCCTTACACCCTCTTCTCTTTCCAGAGGTGAAGTTAATTTTTAATCTTTCACAAAAATTCACACATTAAAGCGGCAGATGGGACCAGTTAGCTGGACGTCACTGAGAGCCGAGTGGGGTCCCCACGCAGGTTTCTATGACACCAGCATTTTGGGAGTGGGTTATTACAGTGATAGGCAGTGAAGGGAAAGATTATGGGTAACACATGCCTTACAAGTGGATTCCTGGCACTTTCCCTTGTAAGACAACTTCAAACATCTTCAAGGGGCCGGCAGCAGCCCGGCCGCACGCAGATGGATCTGCAGTAGCTGGGCCAGCGCGGAGGAGCTGCCGTGGCATGGGAGCCGCACGGCACAGCTTACAGCTTACCCTCCCGCACGGTTCTTGCTCGCAGTAATGAGATCAGAAGCATTCGCCCCCAGACTCTGGCCTCCGGGCCCCCAGCATCACAGCTCACCTTGGCAAACCGTTGTCGCTTTGGGCGCCGGTGCCGCGAGCCTTCCCCTCGCATCAACTGCGGCTCCCTCTGGCACTGAGCACTGAATAATTTACTGCCTGTTCTCCAAGTCTTGCTCCACTCATCTTCTACCACCAACGCAAGGGAAAAAAGGAGAGCATCCCCCAGAAGGAGGCACGTGAGGAGCTACACGCGCTCCGGCACGCTGCTCCATCTCGGGCTGCTAACAGCCTGGGGAAGAGCTCAGGGCAGAGGCTTCGTTTCCTCTGCTGGACAGGCTCCCATGCTTCCTTGAGTTGATGTCTCTATTATTGGGGGGATCTCAAAGACAGGAAAAGCAGGGGAAGAGCTCACGCACGCTAAAGGAAACCTGTAGAAGGTGGGTGTTTCCAGCCACGGATAATCGCCGAGTGTGTAGGACACCAGGCAGGCAACTGTGGATCTGCTCTGCCACAAAGCAGCTTTTAGGAGAACGCGCAGAACACAGCTGGAGAGTTTATTCCTCCCCTGCCTGTGTCTGTTCTCTATCTAAAGGACATTAAGGAACAACCAGTATGTCCCACGGTACTCTTGCAAGAATGAGTACATTGGAAGACTGGGATAATTCGATCCTACGGCGATGTACAACCCAAGTTAGTGCCTAAGACAGACGACCGTGAAAGTCACCCTCATGTATTTGTCCTACAACAGAGCTGCTCTGAAGGCAGGAGGGCAGCTGGGGGGACTTTTCTAGGTTTCACAGGAGAAACATCTGTGTTGGAGACTCTACTCCAAACCCTGACTGAAGCACTGTGTTCCAGCCTGGACCCACAAGAAAGGCACAGGGCTGGGAAACAAAATCCAAGAGCTGCTGAAACATTATTCTGCTTGGGAGAAGCTCCGAGGAAAGGGAGCAGGGAGGCACAGATGGCCAGGCAGATGATGAAAACCAAGCAAAATGTGGGAAAGAAGCTAGAAAGGGACAGAAGAAAGGAGAACAGAGGGGGAAAAAACCATCAAATAAGAAGAAATAAAGATGTTTCTGTAGCACATTCGTAGGAAGTACAGCCTGCCTGCTTATCGGAAGCATTTCCCTGAGCATCCTTCTCCCAAACAGCGTGTTTTAAAGCAGGAGCATCCTCTCTGGGATGCAGTGGGGGCAGGAGCAGAGAGTGGGGTAAAATGCAGAAACAACGGATCCTGGATGCAAGATAGCCCTAGTTACCTATAGCTTAGAAGGTTTTTGAAAGGTTGAGAGGTCAATGAGATTCAACCCTGAGGAGGAAAAAATAGCAAAACACACACGCACACTTATCCTCTTTGGGCCTGTTTTGCTCACATGTGCCTGAGTCGTAGGCTAAGGGTGAGCTCCGGGAGCTGCTGCGGTAAATCTGGCCTGAGGTGCCAGCTTGTCCTTGCCACGGCCCCGTCCCGACCTCCCGTGCCTTCATCCCTGTGAGCAAGAGGAGGGGAGGGGCTGCGTGTCGGGGCGAGGAGCCTCGGCCAGGCTGAAGGTGCGTTGGCTGCACCGGCTCAGCGCCCTCCTGCCCGCTCCTGTCCCTCTGCCCAGCCCGGTTCGGATGGCCAAGGCAGCTCCGTCAACACACGAATCAGATTTCCTCTACTCCGTGCTGCTGAAATGCATCTGGTCTCCGGAGAGGATCAGCTTGCACTGCTGGCTGTGCCCTTCCACCTCGCCTCCGGACTCTGGGTTCAGCAGAAACGCAGCTCACTGGTTATGTGAAGGACACTTCTTTTAACCCCTGCCTGGGCCACCCAAGAGGAGGTGTGGGATGTTGGCTTAAACGCGAGTTTTTACCCATGGGAAGCAGATCCCGGAGGGAACAGCACATTCTGGGGTCCCCTCCTGGCACCAAGCCGGGACAGCCAAAGCTCACAGCTGGGAGCACTTGCATCCACCCCCCCTTGAAAAGTAACCTAGATGCTGAGCTGGTCTGATAGATCACTGCCTGATGTTCACATCCCAAAGGAAATCACCAGCTCTCCCCCACTCGCTCCATCCTCAGCACCCAGCACCTGCTCAGGACTGGATCGCACACTGGGGTCCCTCATTAGACAGGCTGCTTTGCCCCACCAACACTAATGACAATCCACCACCAAAACATCAGTGTGTCCTCTTCCAAATGAGGTTCCTTCCCAAACCTTGAGTCTCTTTGTCCCCTTCTCTCCTCCAGAAATATCTACAGGGAAAGGTCAGCTGTGAACCGAAGCATTGCGAGTTGTGCAGAACCCTGGCGTGAACGAGCAAGTTCTGTGAAACCTTTGGGTCACCCTCATCAACTCCAGACAAGAAGATCTGGAAACTGGGAGGGAGACCACACGCAATTCAGAGCATTAATCGGACTCGGGTGCATTTTACTTTCCATTTCCAAAGAGGGAAGAAAGCATTGATTTACCAGGAACAAAACTAAACCCTCCAGAGAATGGCAGAAAGTTCCCCCAAAAATAAACCCAACAAACCTCACGGGAAGCTTTGGAGTGTGGAAGGTGAATAGAAAACCAGGCAGGATGCTGCAGGAGGGGGTGCCTGGTGGCAGCCAGCTCCCACGCATGTCCTTACGGTGCCGGGGGAGCCCCGCTTGCAGGCTGCCTGCGAGAGCAGCAGCACCCCGGCTCCAAATCTGGGCAGAGGTTACATCTGCTATAGCAACGTGATGGGGGAGAGACGGGTTCCTTAGAGAAAAGGTGGGGGGTGAAGGCTGCGTTTCCTCATAAGCTGTGTCACTGCGTATTTAAACTGGAAGACCAGAAGGAAAACATATCAGTCTTCATTTGCTCCCCCAAGTGCGAGAAAAGTAAAAGGAAGAGAGTGAGATTTTTCTTCATCTTTGTTCAGGCACATTTTTCACGGGGAAAGAGAACCCTGTGGTAACAAGGCAGCAACGTGCTGAGAACAGGCTGGGTCCTCCAGTGTCCCACCAGGCAATGTGGGCTCACTTCTCAGGGCAAATACAGCAGCAGTGTCGGGGATCGGAGGGTGCCCTTTGGACCCCATCTTTCATATGAATTTAAAAAAAAAAAAAAAAAAATCCAAATTTTACATCTTCTCTAAGCTGCAAAAGCCACCCATGGGCCCCTCCACCCCCTCAGCACTGCTTGCTGGCCAGCACCCCTGCGTTTCGCAGTGCATCGCCCATGCACGCTGCTCTCCATGGCCACCGGCCGCTGCCTGGAGAACAGCAATACCTGCATGGCCCCACACCCACGGTGCACCGAGGGCTTCTCTTCCAGCAGGCAACGCGAGTCTTATCTTTAAGGCTTCAGTCTCAGATCCTGCTGCACCCCCGCGCCCCCTCGCACAGCCCCGCACAGCCCGAAGCACGGCATTGCCCCCTGCTCCTGCCCAACCCCGCCAAGAAAAGGCTCCTCTGAGCCGACACCGCGCGAGCGCCTGCCAGTTCAGCCTTCACACACACCCAGGAGCCCAGCGACCACGCATCAGGGTGCTTTGTTCAAGGGAGATGAATTAAAACCTCTGTAGGGACCAAAACACACTGAAAAAGTAGAACCCAGCTACTTTAGCAATTCTTCTCCATTCTTCCCTGACGCCAGGAGCGTTGGTTTAACCCCTCTCAGGGCACAGAAATACCGTCTATTCAATGCAATTACCGCTGTTTACTGCGGCACGGCTATGTTCAGTGCTTCAAATTTAGCTTCCCAAACATGCATTTAATTTAAGATTTAATACCGGATGTTAATTGTATATTGCACAGTAAATGACTGATCATTAAAACGTATTAATTGAGGTTTAACAGCTGTGTAATAGATATTACATCTCATACTTATCAGTGAATATGATTTAATAATCAGTTAGGACGGGATGTATGGATGGGAGACGCAGCGTGGCCAGCTAGATTGCGGGTCGTTCTTTGTTGTTCATTTGCTGACCTAAAGATGCTTTTCCTTAGCATGCTTGGAAAGAAGCTTGGCAATCACCAAGCCGATGTTGAGCTTTGATGCTCTCACCTGGGGACCTTACCTGGACAAGCCCCAAAGAGTTTATAATCTCTATAAAAGGAGAAATTGGGGACCCATGAGCAGTTTCCTCCTGTAAAGCTGGGGCCGAGCTGCAGGGACCTGGCCCCATGACTGTGTTTCCACCAACAGCAAAGCGGGGAACTGGTGAACCGCAGTGGATGGGGAGCAAACGATTTAGGCTGGATATAAGGAAGAAATGTTTTACACTGAGGGTGGTGAAGCACTGGCACAGGTTGCCCAGAGAGGTGGTGGAGGCCCCATCCCTGGAAACATTCCAGGTGAGGTTGGATGGGGCTCTGAGCAACCTGATCTGGTTGAAGATGTCCCTGCTCACTGCAGGGGGGTTGGACTGGATGGGCTCTACAGGTCCCTTCCCACCCAAAGCATTCTAGGATTCCGTGATTCAAACGCCAGGAGATGGTCGTCCTCCCCCAGCACCTGGGGAATCCTTTCTACCGTGTGCAAGAGTCACGGCCACCCTGTACTTTCTAACAGTAACTCTTATTTAAAGCAAGTTGGCAAACGTCATTGCCCTTGACGAGGGACACGTATATCCCAGCCCGTACGCACTGGGCTGGTCTCTGGGGCAGTTCCCCCGAGCGCTCGGTCTCCCGCTGCTCCCGTCCCCTGGCTCCACCAAAGCATTGACCCCGCACGTCCCGCTCCCGCAGCCCGGGGCTCGCCGCTCCTCATCCCCACGGCGATCCCAGCCGTGCCCCCTCTCACCGAAGCGCAGAGCCAGACGGTGCCTTGCTGCACCGAGCGGCTGTTCGGAGACCCAGGAACTCATCAGACCAGCGAGATGAATTTTTGATCCCACGGCCCCGACAAACGCGCAACACCGGCTTAACCCACTGTGCTACCGAACCACAGGCTGCAGCATCAAAGGTTGTGAAATCTGCGATGCACACTCTGATCTTTTATTTTCCCCTTACCCAAAGGGAGAGAAGGGTTTTGATTTCAGTAGGATCAAACCTTTCCAGGGCTTTCATTGCCAAACGGGCGCTTGCAGCGTGGCCTGCGTTGCTAACCCGCTAAGTGACCGGCTCAGCACCAGCGTGCCTCAGAGGTGTTCGCTGCCACCAGTCGAGCACAGCCCTGCTCAGCTCTGCGGGTCCTGGGGGCACAGAGGAGAGCAGGGGAGCACCAGGGTTTCCATCTGGCTATGCAAAGGGGAAGAGCACAGGTCATCGATGGCTAGCACGATGCCGCTGTTTCTTCATCTCCAGCCACAAGAACCTGCCACCCTCCTTCTGCGATTTCTCCAGGGGCCAGCCAGCAGCCCAGGGAGCATCTCCCGCCTTGGCTCCCTCCTCCAGCACTCCATGAAGCACAGATGACTCTCATCCTCCTTCCTGGCCCCATGCCACCTCACCTCTTGGCTCACCCCACTTTTGATGCCATCAGCTGCCACCTCTGCCCAGGCGGCCACATCTGCCCCTGTGGCCACCTCAGCCGTGCCAGCTCGTGCTTCGCCCCGTGATACCTGGAAGGTTTGGACGCTTTTGAACTCTCTTTGCCAGGTCCTTGTTGGGAATAGGGAACCATCCCTTTCTCACGGTCCTGGGACAGGACCCAGAGCAACCAGCTTAATTGCAAGATTCAGATTTCCCAAACACGAGGACATGTTGCAATAGGAAGGGAAGAAGCAGCAAAACCTTGGAGAGGGAGCAAAGCCCTCAGCAGCAGGGTTCAGTAGCAGGTTAAAGATCCCCCAGGAGCAAGGTACGGACGTCACCTTGCCATGGGACCTGGCACCCCCAGGCCCCCGTGATGGCTGCGCTGCCGTCCTTCGCCCGGGGCCCTCTCTCCATCCCTGCCCAGCAGCTCTGCACGCCCAGCCACGAAGCGCTGTTGGGCAAAGCCCAACGTTTCGCCCTGTTTCTCTGCATCACCCAGTGCTACGGCAGCCGAAGCCCTCAGTGCACCTACGATGCGAAGGAAGCAAATGAGGCTACAGTCTGTCCTCATTAAGAGCAATATTCATGCTCCAGTGTTCATGGCCAGTTAATAAGACTTTTTATTAGAGTCTTTTTTCTTTTCCTCCAAAGTGGCAGCAGCACACTGCGCAGCGCTGCAGAAGTTATAAACGAAGGCGGGTTTCACCTTCCATCCTTGCAGCACTTGTGTACTCTTCAAGGGAGGAATAAATGCTGCGTGCCCACAGTAGCACTGCTGTCTGTGCATTGTTCTTAAGTATATCGATCAAAAAGATTACAGAGTGAACACTGTCCAACATCCCATCTTCCCCCGGCTCCTTGGGGGAGCTGTTAAAATGCAAAGCTGCTCCGAGCATGGTGAGCAAGGCCACCAACAACAGGGAAAACAAAGCGATGAGGTTCTCCACTGGAGAATCCCTTTGGGATTTCCAAGGCCCAGGGCAACAGCAGGGCCTGGAAAAGCGTGCAGCCAGTGCTGACCCCCTCCAGGACCTGAGCCATGGGCGTCTCTGCCTCCTGCCTTCACCCTGCCAGCTAAGAGTTGCCCAAAGTGAGCCTTCTCCTACTGCAAAAGCAGGAACTTTGTACCAGCCTGCTATTAATTCCTCTCCAAACATGCCTGAGCCTGAATGAAAAAAAAAAAACTTTAAAAAAGAAATAAAATATCAAGCAAGCCCCAGCTTATCACTTCCAAACGCTGAGCGCCAGCATCCCCCCTTCTGCCAGGCTTATCCACAGCATGGACCTGTGGATGGATCCACAGCATGGACCACAGCAGCTCCTGCCACCGGCTTCGTCTCCAGCGTCCATCCTTTTGTGCACGCAGAGGGAGCCCTGCTCAGCATCGCTTGTGCCCGGCGCGTGTGCAAACAGGCGTGTAACACGTCAGGCACGCAGGAGAGCATCTCCGAGAAACAGGGTGTTGCTTCTTTCTTCTTGCACATTTTCCTCATTATTTTGTTCTAATTTGGCTTTCCTGGTACCTTCTCTATTCAATAAAAGCCAAATGCAAACCGCGTCCCTTAATCTCCGAAACAGCAGCTCACTGCTGAGAAAATAATATAGATGTAACTTCCAGCATCACACACTTTCTTTTCCATTTATATGCAAATGCCGACCTTTCACCCAAGCTGTCTCAAAGAAGTATTTCCTTAAAAATGCAAATAGCATGTTGCAGGCAGTTACTCTGGCTGAGTCTTTCTTGTATTATTATTATTATTTCTTTTAACCTTACCAGCACTGTAAAACACAACTGCTAAACTGCACCCCGGTAATAATTACTTTTCACACCAAATCGAAAGCCTCCGTAGAGCCGATGTGTCGAAACACCAGCAGGAGAATTCAGCACAGATGAATTTTTAGAGATGGTTTTGGATAAGCATGTCTTGGGCCGGGGGAAGGAAGCAGCTCCAAGACAGCGTCGCTGCCGAAGGGAACAGCCCAACAGCTCGGGGTGAGGTTACAAGAGCATCTTCTGTCCTGTAAAACCCTTCCCACGGTGCTGCTGACCCGCAGAAGCCCTCAGGAAGGGGAAAAAAACCTGCCTAAGCTGGGGAGGTTTGCGTGGGTTGAGCACAGCGGGCATGAGGAGTAAGTCCACCGGCACTGCCGGTGCTGGACATGGATGTCCTTTCCCAGCTCAGGTGGTCTAGGAAGACCTGTAGGGTTGTGTGTGTGTGTGTGTATGTGTCCCCGCACGGTGTATCTGTGCGGTACAAAGGGCCCCGGTGCAGCCTTAGGGCTCCCGGCGCTGAAGACGAACAGTGAGAAGGGTGGTTGAAGACAGGGCTGGTGGGGAAGCAGCCACGATGAGGTGATGGATGCAGAGGAACAAACCAGATTAGGGGATTTCAGCTCCAAGACTCCCCTAGTTCACCTCTCCTTCTCCCAGCTGTTGAGAGGGTTAACCTCCAGGGAGAGCAGCAGGTGCTGCTTTCACTTCCACCATGGCAGCGGTCCCCAGACTGCCCTCGGCTGACATCTCCTCACCCATGGGGATGGGGACGGGGCTGTCCCCTCGCACCGGGAGCACAAGCCGGGTTGTGCTCAGGTGGAGGGGTGAAAGAAGGCATCAGCGATTGTGGCAACCACAGCCTCCCCTTACTCAGAGCTGCTCTACACCCACACGGAGAGGTGGAGCATGGAGGGATGTCAGACAGACCTAGCTGGAGGCATCGACCCGGCTCGGGTATTTGACACCCTGTGTCCAAGCTGCTCCATCATCAGTTTGGAAATCGGGAGAGAAGAGGAAGAGCAAGCCTGAGCGTTGTGCTTGCAGAGGGGGACACAAGGCTGCACACTGGGGAGAAGCCAAGTGTATAAAGCAGAGGTAATAAATCAGGTTCTTCACCCACAGAAATAGCAAATGAGAAAAGCCAGCTACAGGCGGCCTGGCTGGGACAGGGCACTGCGGTGTTCAGCTCAGTACCTGTTTCTGAGCAGCAAATGTAGATTTCCCCAGTGTGCTGGGAAAGAGTAAAAGAAACAGGCGAGATATGAACTGCTCTTTCCTCTACCATTTTAGTCATCTATAGATTTAGCTGCCGACGACTCTTTAGCTCCTTCTGGACTTCAAACCTCCAGGATGCCCCAGTGTTGACTGTCACAGCCCAAGTGAATTTGAATCTGCTCTGGGACCTTGCCCTCAGCCCTGTAGGTTCTGGGCAAAACCACAGAGCTGCACAAAAAGCACAAAAGCTGCAAAAAAACCACATTGCTTCTGCCCAAATTTGGCCCAAGCTGGGAACACAGAGGTGTCCGGGGGACACAACCCCTTTTGCCCCCAGCACCGGACTGGGATCCACCGAGAGCGTTTGCTCGAGCGGGTGGTTTTCTGGATGGGGATTTCTATCACGTATGACACCAGGTCAGGCAGAGGAGGGAGAAGCTGCCTGGAAGAGCCGCGGATGAGGCTGGCAGCGCCTCTGACGCAAAGTTAGATGACTAAATGGGCTACTTCCCAGCTGCCAGCTTGTCTTTACGATATTAAGCCTTTTCTCTCCGCTGCCATATAAGAAGTGAAAAGTTGACACGTAAGCGTGTGTCATACGGAGTCAGAGAGACAGAAGCAATAAGGCATAAAAGGAGGTGAGATCATCGTGCAGCAACAACTCCCCTGGGGTAAGAGGCAGCGCTGCACAGCACCCGCTGGCTCTCAGCCCCCCACATGCCCCGCCAGCATCCCTTCTCATGGCACGGGCTTGGCATGCTCAAACCAAAGCTCATTTCCACGCCAAAACTCCCGGACCAGGGCACACGCAGGGTGCCACGTTGCCCACCACAAAATGAGGCGATTAAGCTGACCCTTCAAACGGCTTTATTAAAAGGAGCCTCGGCTGCAGCGCGCGGCCCTGCCAGCCGTAATGTCATGGCCCCCCAGCATCATCGCTGCTGAATGGGGCGGCCGCTGTGCGCCATTTGCTTGAAAAGGAGGAGAATCGTCAAAGATGTGAAGTTTACAGCCCTGCTGGCACCGCTCTTAGCGCTCCTGCAGACCCCGTGTAATTGAAATTAAATAGAGACGAGCGATACCTTTCTGTCCTTCCTTCGGCAGCCTGCGCTCGCTCGTGAATACAAGTGGCGACAGCGAGGAGGAGGGATGGGGCAGCCGCTGGGTGCCCATGGGCAGCACTCTCGGAGCAGCTTTCATCCCCCTTCCAGCCACTTGCACAGCTGAGCCCCCTGCGCTGCATCGGTTTTGCCCCGATGCCGAGCTCCAGCCCGGCCAGGACCAGGGAAACCCCAAGACCCCAGCGATGCGCTCACTCCCCAGACCCCGCAGCCAAGGATTAGCCCATATCCTCTAACTGGGGAGTTTCTCTCTCCTCCAAACCCTTCTTTTCCCAATCTTCCCCTTTCTGATGGGGTGTCCTTGCTCTCCTCAGCAGTGCTCCCTGCTTGGCGGGCGAGCGCAGCGGGGAAGCAGCCAACCTGCCAGAGCTGCTGTGCCGGCACGGCAGCAACCGGCCTCCCCGGCAGCCAGGAAAGCCGCTCCGTGACAGGAGGGAGCCGAAAGTTTCTAGGGGATGTGCAAGAGGAGCTGACAACTCCGTGCTCCTCTGAGACACTGCAGGCAAAGTTAACTGTTTAGACTGTCATGTTTTTTAAAGCAACAACATGGCTCCCAGGCACTTTTTTTTTTTTCCCCCCCTTTTTTTTCCTTTTTAATAAAAACCCAGCACAGCTCTCTCCAGAAGGCTATTAATCCTCTCCTGTCACTTGTGTTCTTGGAGAGAGCGTTTCTCTGGGCAAAAGCAGCTAGTTGCTCGCTGACTAATTACATCAAAATATTGAGGGCAAACAAACCAACCTTTAACTCCACTTGCCAGGAGCTCGCTAGATGCAAAGCTTCAAAATTATGGAGGAGAAACATATGCAAGAGCAGGAGAAGCCGGGACTCGAGACGCGCTCATGGCCACATCAGCCTTCAGAGCCATCAAGTTACTTTCTCCTCTGCAGAGCCACTCCAGCTGGGCTAACTTTGCCCAAGATAACTTTACCCAGAATATCCCCCACCCAAGACTTTTGATTTCTTACAAATAAAGGGGTTTTTTTTGCCTTTACTAGGGAAGGGAATGAATTTATTTTCTCTCCTTCCTATGCAGGCGCTTGGGTTTTAGGTACAGAGCGAGGACTGGACTCATGTACCTGAAGAAAGGCTCTTGCTTAGGCTTCAAGCCCCACTACAAGAAGGTTTTCAAAAGCTCTTGCCTGAAATCAAGCAACTTCTCTCAAAGCCCATCTGGCATATTCATTTATCCCAGCAGCAGCCTCCCCGTGGGACACGGCTTCGCAGACCAGAAACTTCCCTGCCCCAAAACTTTCACCAGACATTTGGGAGTTGGACGAGATGACCTCTAAAGGTCCCTTCCAACCCAAAGCACTCTATGATTCTATGATTCAGCCAACAGGGTTTGGGCTTTGACTTCATTTCCATCCCATCACCCGCGTTGCCCGTACAGCCAGAATGGGAAAAGCCAGTGCTGAAAGAGGAAAGCCCAATTCTGCATTTAGGTGCTAAAGCTGATGTTCTTCCAAGAGGGTTTGAATGTCCAAGAGCTGAAACAGGTGACTCAAATGCAAGCTTTGGCCCCAAACCCATGGCTGCCAGACAGACATCACCTTCCACCCCGCAGAGCTGCCTCTCCGGGGCCGGAGAGCACCAGGGGCAGGGAATGGTGCAGGCTCCGGCTCCGAAACACCTGAGGCCACCAAAGGCAGCTGCTGGGGAGGTTTCTCTGCACTTCGTGGGTGTTTCTACACACAGGTAATTGGGTATTCATCACAAAACTTAACAAGCCGCGCTCGGGGAGCCCAGCGGCAAGCACAAGGCAGTTATTCAACAGCAAATTGTTGGTTTTGAGGGATTGTTTAAAAAAAAGAAATTCAAAAGTGCTCAGAGTGTCACCTACAGATTTTGCCAGCAATACCTTGGTTTTTAAATACTGCGTGCGCAAAAGCTCCCCCAAAGCCATCTCTTATCCCTTATAATAATATTCACCAGGGGATCCTCCTAACGCGGGGTTTGAATCCGTTGCTGTTGAGTACACCTGACTCCTGGGCTCACAGAGAGCATTCAGGTAAACACGGCCCCGAGCTGCTGCTCCGAGAGTCGATGCCGGTCATCGGCATCGATCAAAGGTCTGATCACACCCACAAGGAGCGAGAGGCTGACCCAAAACGGGCACCGACCTGGCTTGCAGATGCTGTCCTAGGGAGAGCCATGCGCTTGCCAAATGGTTTCAAGCAAAGGAACGAAGAAACCCGAGTCTCTACTGCAGTTTATATTTAATTAGAGGAAAGGCAGCTTACGCAGCAGTTTCGGAAACATATTGTCTTACAGCATATTGGATATTTGTATCTTAACAGCTCAACATCGATTTCTTTTATGTAAAGGAAGAGGGGGGAAGAGAACTGCGTGCCCTAAGTTGTGTTAGCTCCAAAGAGACGCCTGTACCGCTTGGACTAATGTTTAGAGTAATCAAAGGCGTGAACTCATGTATTATGTATGGGAACGAGAGTTTTCAGTCTTCTGCAAAAAGGAATCTCCAGCGTTTGGTATTTTGTTAGCAGGCTGGCACCATATGGCTCTCCCCTGCTGATATTCTTTCACACCAGAACTTTATGTTCAGATGCTTTAGTTAATATTTTACCCAGCAAGCATAAACAAGATGCAAAGATTGCAGTCGACAGCAACCTTCTCTTAAACCATATACCCACGTTAATGGGAAGGCTTCTTTCAGCAAGTAGTTTACCGAACACATGCCTGGCTTTTTTTTTTTTTTTTTTTTTTTCTTTTCCCCTTACAGGTCCAAGCTGGGCCATTTACTTTAACTGCCTTAGCATCAAAAAAACCACAAGCAGCAAACCCAAGAAGGACGTTTCCACTCCCTCCCTACTCTGTTTTCTGGCTGGTGCAAGGCAGCACTGGATGTGTGCAGGTGCCGCACACATACGAGCTGTATTTGTGTACAATTTAAGGCTGCATCTCTGCTTGTTTGTCATTTCAGACTAGATTTTAACCTCAGGAAGGTAGAGTTGCCTCTTCTCCACTACTGAAGCGGGGATGGAGCACCAGGCAAAGCTCTCAGCCCGCGGGGAAGCCTCACCCAAGCTCTAACAGCCTAAACTGGCCAAGCAAGACCAACGATACGGAGCATCCAACTCAACGGGCTTTACCAAGACTTGTGTCTCCCCACACCCTTCCCCAAGTTAGGCACAGAATCGCTTTGGAAAACTGCAGCTTGGAGATTTAGCTCTAAATATTACATTTAGATTTCCTCCACCCCCCCACCCTCCAATATTCTTATTATTCTTTAATATTCTTAAAACAAATAGGACCTAACAGATGTCTTTCAGCCTGCACTCTTATTAATGAGAATATTGTAAGAATGGAAATCAGGTCACAAATGTTTAATACTTTGTTTAAAAAGTCTTCAGCTTCTTTAAAGAGTTCCGCTAATCCCAACATGACAGATGTACAAGGCAGTTTTGCTTGGGGCAGATTAAAATTCTCGCTCTGATTTGCTCTTTCATTTGGTCTGATTAAAATAACATTGCTTTTTTTTTTTTTTTAAATGTACTGACTTCAAAATAAAAAAGGAAAGAATAAGAAGTGACCAGTAAAGGCCAGCATGATCACAATAAAAGCAAATTTATTGTTGTTAAGATTAAAAAAAAGCAAGACAAAAGGAACCGAGGGGCAGCCAGCCCATGCCCAGGTTAGCATGAAAGCTCTGTGTTAAAGATAAAAGGGGGACCTTTCCAAACTGTGTTTTTTCCATTTGAAAGTGTTTATTAATCTATTCTCTCTGAAGCAAAAAGTTCAATGAAAGACAAAGATCAAAAGTATTTTAATTTAGGTGAAAGTTATATTTTTTTTATCTGTTTTTTTTTTTTTTAACCAAACCAAAAAGAAAAGCAGGGTATTACCGAGTGTGTCACTTCATTATTCTGCTGTAAGACTGACACTTGCTGCGAGCAGCCCGGCTGGTAGGACAAGGTGATCTTGGCCACCCTTTCCTCAACCAAACTGTGCCCAGAAATCCCCCGTTTCCTTCCCTGACCTTTCACGCCAGACCGCCCTTCCCCAGACAAGCCTTCACAGCTAACTTCATTTCCACACTGCTGGAAAAGACACCGGCACCCGAGCCCTGTATGAACGTGTGCGTGGCAATCGACACACCAGGATGCTCCGATGGGATCAGCAGAGGAGCAGGGAGGTGGGATGGAGCCCGGCCGCACTCGCAGCCCATCTCCTCTCCCCACGCTCCCCAAGCCGGAGCCGCGAGTGCCTTTGCCCTCTTGGGTCTGCCCAAAAACGGCCACGGCTCCCAGTGCTGGGTCCCTCCAGGGCACTGCTGGACCAGTTTCATACAGGCATTGCCTCACCAAAGGCTCCTGTAGCAGGGATGGAGGCATTGCTTTAAAAAGCAACCAGTGATGTTCAAAATACAGTCCCCCGAAGGGCAGACTCCTGCTTGAAGGGACCCAGATTTCACACTAAGGTCCCAGGCTGTTAGTCTGGACCAGAAACCTTCTCTGCCTCACCGTCCCCACCTGCAAAACCACAGCAAGTCCTCACAGCAGTGTTGTAGGGATGAATAACCTCAACAATAGAAAACCACTAGTTTTGTGTTGTGTATTTAGCCATTTTTCCTTAAAACTCCATCTTGTGCCTTCTATAAAAAAAAACACAGTCCACAGAAAATCCACAAAACGTTTCAAGTTTAAGGAGTTGCTCCGTTCAGGTGATTTTTAATGTTTACATTCTTGAAATCTAAGTGTTCAACACGTGTTCATGCCTTCGAGGTGTGCTCACCTCGGTGCCCACCTCCAGCTATTCCCAGGGCAGAAACAACCTCCCCTCCATGCAAAACGCTGCGGCAAAGCCGCTCTGAGAAGTTGAGGGATGCCCTCCCGCGCTGCTGCTCTCACGCAGGGGAAGCCCAGCGAATCTGCACGGGGAGGAGGCACTTGGAAACTGCTCTTCACCTTCTGGGGCTCGGTCCTGTCCCAAAGGGCCAAGACACCGCACAGCTGCTCCCAGCAAAGCGGCTCCCGAGCTCTGCAAGGGCAAACGCCGCACTTTCAGAGATTCCCTTCCATGGATTAAGCTGCCAAGAGGGGAAACTTGCTCCCTCCAGACAGACACACACAAAGCCCTTTTCTCCTTGGTGAAAATATTTGGGGGGAGCAGGGGGGTGGCAGATTTCCCTCCTATCTCTGAAGGGAGCAGAAGGGATGCCCCAGCCCTGCTCTTTGCCATTACTCTTGACCTTGCTCCCAGATCCCACAGCAGAAATTTCCTGTAAATTCATTTCATTCTAAAAGCAAGGTGGTTCGAGGCATTTCTCCCAGCCCAGAACCTTTTCATAGCCTGTGCTTATCACCACGCTTCTCTATTCACACGATGATCTCCTCTCTAAGGACTAGGTGGTGGGTCAAGTTTCTACTTTGCAAAGGTAAACAGGCTCAGAAGCAATGCAGAATATTTTAAGATGGGAGGTTTCACACCAGCCAGCCTTAAGGATGTTAGGGACGCCGGGGGACTCCGCATCGCACAGCCGGGGAAACCAGTGCTGGTATGTAGGTGGTGGAGTTATTCTTTGCAGAAACCAGCAAAACCCAGGAGAAAGGTGGAAAGAAAGGTGGGAAAAGCAAGGTTTCCTGACAGCAACTTCTGCCCCGTCAAATCTCTAGAAATACCTGGGAACCAAGAGGATGGGAGGGAGTTAATCCCAGCCTGCTAGTCCCTTTCACACAGCTACCTCCCAAAAAGACAAATAAACCTGGGGTCTGGAGCCACCTCAGCCTCCCTCCTGGGTGTCAGCATCCTTGTCTGCACAGCCAGGGAGTAAACAGCATTTGCACAACAAAAACTCAAAGAGGGGATTTCTTGGGGAAAGGAGAGTAACACACGGGGATGTGTTCCTAGCTCTAAGTTTACAACGTGGATCCTCCACCTTCAGCTCCCGTGGACGGGAAAGGGGAACAGTTATTAAAGTGACAACAGGAGATGTCCTTTGTCAGTAAGGAAAGAGCTCTAGCAACCAAGCTGGCTGTAAAACTAAGTCCTTCCATTTACAAACTGCCACACACACACAAAGCAAAGGGGAGACCGGGTCTTGCCCCCCACTTTGCCATTAAACTCTCACGTCTGACTTCCCAGCGGTAAGGCGATGCTTCCCCCCATCTCCCTCCCCTTCCCACGGCTGATTTCATGTCTTCTGGGAAGCCCAGCCCAGCCGTGGTGATTTCCCCCACATGCTCCGGCCTTTACTGTAAACCTGCCGCTTCCCCTTGTCACTCAGCTCTCGGGGGGCAAAGGGTCCCCCCAAACCTTTGAGCAGGGCAGATGCCAGCACCCCTTGCAAAATAAGCACCCCCAGGTTGCAAAAGGAGGGCTCTATCCCTCATTGGAGAGGACCATTTTGCCTTGCACCGACTGATTTTGGGGGCTCAGGAGCATGAACTCACCTGCCCTCCTCAAGCCCCGATGCAGAATCACGTAGGGATTTGGGGGAGGGAGAAGAGTTTGTATCCCTGAGCTCCAAAAGCTGTGTAATTCAGCCTGTTTAGGGTGTATTGCTGGCTTGAGGTGCACCGTTCCCTCCCAAGAGCAGTAGCATGCCCCATCAAGAAGCCAAGTTTGGAGGCGGCACCCCAAAGCCGAGGCTTACGGCGGGGGGGGTGTGGGGGGGTTGAGTTTAGCACTGTCTGCTAAAATGGCAGCTGCTCTGACGCCGAGCTACGTCTTGCAAAGTCAGCCCTGCCCTCATCATCTGACTGCCAGGAACCGGGGCCGCTCCGCTGCCGGCTCCGCTGCCGGCTCCCCCGGGGGCCCGACGGGACGGGGCGGGGGGCGCAGAGCCGGAGCTTCGCCTGCCCCTGCCCACCCCCGGCCCGCAGTTTGCGGCTCCGGGTTGTTGGGGAAAGTGCCGGCCCAGCGGGGTTGGTCGCCGGCCTGATGAGTTCCCCCAAGCCCGGCTGGAAGGCACCGGGGCTGGCTGTGCCCCCCCCACCCCAGCCCGGGGCCATTAAACCGACACAGCCCGGCTCTACAAAACAACAACCGGGGGAGGTGGGGGGGCCGCCGCCCCCACCCCCGGGCCGCTCTCCCCCTGCTCCGTGTCCCCCCTGCTTTGGGGACAAGGATGAGCCCGGGGGCAAAGAGACCGGGCACCGAGAGCAGCACGGCCGGGGGGGACACGAAGGTGGTGGTGGTGGGGGGGGGTGTCTGCGCTCTTCAGGGCATGGGAATGTCCACCGCTTCCAGCCCAAAGGGGAGGGGGCACCCCCGTCCCAAAGCCACCAATGCCACCCTTGGCAGTGACCTTAAGCACCGTCCCGCAGCGGGACGCCCCTGCAGCCGGGCCAAGCCCCGGGGGTCCCCTTGCAGGGACTCCCAGGACGGGGGGCGGGGGGGCTGCATTTCTGGCTGTCCTACAGCACGAGCTGTCCCCGCTGTCGCTGCTCCCCCCGAGAGATTCGCGGATTCACGGCCCCTTGCTCGGGGCTGCGCAGGGGACAAGCGGCTCTGCCCGCCCAGACCCCTCCTCGACGGGACCCCCGGGAAGCTGCCACCTCCCCCCCGGGGGACGGTGCCCTCCCGGGACAGACCCGGACCCGCCGCTCCGGGGTACCCGGGCCCCCAGCTCCGCCGGGACACAAGGGGCAGCTCCCATCTGCTTTCTGGGAAGGGATAAACCCAACTTTCTGGAGTTTTCCCACTCTTTTCGTCTTTGTGCGGCGGGGATCCCACAGACCCCTAAACCACTTGCAAAAAAAAAAAATTAAAAAAAAATGAAAGAAAAGAAAAAAAAAAAAGGCAAGCAAAAATAAGTTATCCTTGGTTTTCCCGATGCAGGAGAAAGAGGGGTAGGAAGGGGAGAGGGCAGGCGGCTTTGGGAGAGAAAGAGCCGACGGGGACGAGTCGTGCCCGGGTTTCTCGGGCCGCAGCAGCAGGCGATGGTTTGCGCTTTGCAACATGCGCCTGCTCCAATCTGCGCCGCTCGGGAACAATAAACAGGATCATACAAAGAAGTGGAAAGGCGGCATCTTTGCTTCTGGTTTCTATGACAGCATCAGAGACAAACCAACTATAAACTCTAATTCCTAGATTCCTCCCCCNGGGGTCCCCAAAGCCCCCCCCCCCCCCCCCCCCCAAACCCCCTTTTGTCTGCCATTAATTAAAGTGGCCATATGGAAAAGGCTGATAATAACAGCAGATGAGCCAACGAGAGAGGGGGAAAGAGAACGAAAAAAAAAAAACAACACTAAAAGTAGCGGCAGGGCGATGGCGAGGATTTAGCCTGGGCTTTTTGCACTTGTTTCCAGCGGCTGCTCGGAGCGAGGGGGCTCAACAACAGCGGGGGAAGAGCGGAGCGGTGTGTGCGGCTGCCCCCCGCACTGCTGCCCGGCCAGCCCGGGGGGAGCGGGGACCGCAGGACAGCCCCCCCCCCCCCCCCNCCCCCCCCCCCCGCAGCCCGGCCCCGGGGGGGGGCTCGCACACCCCAGACCTCCTGCTCCGAGGGGGCTGATCCCCACGACCTGCCCCTTTGTGTGGGCGAGCCTCGGAGGGTGCTGAGCCCCCCCCCGTTTGGGGCCGCCTCCCCGGGGAGGGTCGGTCCTGCCCGCCGGCAAACTGCGCCCCAAACTCAGCCTAACTCGCCGGGGTCGATCGCAGCGCAAGCATAACCTCAGGCATCAGCCCCCTTCCCTTCGCCCTCCCCCCAAATTACCCACGAACCAACAACAAAAAAAACTTTGCTAAAATTGAGAAAGAGATTAGCCAAGCAAAGCCTCTTCCGAGCCAGCTAAAAATAAGAACCCGCAGATTTCTATGGTGGTCAATGTATAGAGAGAAATCCACAAACATGGCACGCTTCCCTTGTTCCTCGCTGCTATAAATAGAGAACTCTAAAGTGGTCAATATCGGGGAAGGGGAGGAAAAAAAAAGAAAAAAAAAAAAAGAAAAAAGAGAAAAGTCTGCCAGTGGCAAGAGCGAGCCCCCGGCAGGCCACTTGAGCGGGCCAACGCCAGCCCTCCGCACACGCGTCCCTCGGCGAGCAAAGCGCGGCCCCCCCGCCGCGGGGCTCCTTAAAGACCGAGGAGTCAGAAACTGCAGACTTGGGCTGGAGTTTTTGTAGGAAAGGGGCTGGGGCGGGAGGGGTAGGAGCGCAGAGAGGGACGCGCGAAGCCCCGGCCCCGCACCGCGGGCGCGCACCGCCATCAGCACCTCCGAGAGCTCCGCGGGCGCGGAGGCCGCCGGCGGCGCAAACTCCTCCCGGAGCCCGGGAGCGTCTTCTGCTAACACCGCGCACGCTTCCCTCCGGATAAACATCCACCGATCTCGCGGTCCACAAACCCGGCAAGCATCCTCTTCCAGAAATATTCAGAAAGTTTCCCGGCTGAATGCGATGTTGTGCTTTTTTTTTTTTTCTTTTTCTTTTTTTAAAATAAATCTCCTCCTTTCTCGTCTTATTCAACCTCTTTTCAGTAGAAGCATAACATGTCCACTAGCGTCTCGCAGCCAGCGAGAGAGCGAGCGAGCAAAGATGGACCTAGGAGCATGATGATCATCATAAAAATCCCCTCGGTTCTCCGGTGCAATTTTCAAAACAACAACCCAGCCTTCGTGCTCTAAAGGCGAAACGCCTGCGTCTGTTTACATCAGCTGTGTGCTCCGAAAGCCTTTCCCCTCTGCCTCAATCCAAGGGAGGGTGGAGGGGGGGAAAAAAAAAAAAAGAAAAAAAGAAAAGAAAAAAGCCAGCATTATCTGCCTTTGTCAGCGAAAGAACATAATATTGACTTACCTTTCCCCACAGCTATTGTCTGCCCCTTCGCAAAATGACATCACGGAAACCAATCATGAAATTTGCATGGGGGAGGTTGTGGGGGGAGAGTTCTTGGAGGGCAGCCCAGTTCCCTACACCAGTAACACGCGTGTAAGACGGGTTGTTGGTTTCAATTAAATATCTGATACTCCTTAGTGTGTGAACTCTTAAGCCTGCTAAAGGCAATGTCTCATTTACTTAATGACCGCTCTCATTAATGGAAATGGCACAGAGGGGGCTTGCTGCGCCTTCCCTTTGTAAATACACTACCCATGAACCCTTGGGGTTGCAATATATCTGTTTACTCTCCGAGGTGAAATAAATTTACAGTATAGCATCAAAAAGAGAGAGAGAGAGAGATGGAGCTGCTGACTCAAGTGCACGGAGAGTTGGGGCTCTCCCGGCCCCGCCAGCCCCTCTCCCCTCACCAAGACCCAGCAGAAGGGGAGTGATTTTACCCGAGTTGATTCATAATTAATATGCACGAGGCTCGGGGCTCCTTTGATAGCAGCGACACAAAAGGACGGCGAGCACGACAAGCGCCGTGCCGTGGCCCCCCCCGCGCGTCCCAACGCGTGGTACGGCCCAATAATTCCTAATAGCAGCAAGCAGCGAGTGACAGATGCCCTGGGTTAGCACAGCTCCAGCGAAAGTACTTTACAATATTTATTGGTGGTTAGGAAGATGACCTATCACCATAAAGAACAGACTGGGAAATTTATTGCCTCGATGAACCTGGAAGTATTGCATATTAGCTGATATACATATTCAAAAGCGAGTGGTTAAAAGGTGTATAAATATTTTTTTTTTCCCTCCCCTTAAAGGAAAAAAAAAAAAAATAAATGACACAACATATTCCCAGCAGACATCGCCTCACCCCGGGAAGGACGGATCGCGGCTCAGGAGGTTCCGCTCTGGGCTTCGTGATGGGAAGGAGACTAACATAAGGATAAGTCCTAAAAGAAAACGGTGACTGAAATAGTTTGGGGGTTGTTTCTAAGTGAGAAAAGTGCGTGCTCTTCCATTACCTGTGTTTTCCTCCCAGAAAGAGCTGTGCTTTCCAGGGGCTAGCAGCATCTTTCCATAAAAATGCTTCTGTTGGGTGGAGATCTGACCACCCGGGCAGAGGCAGCCCTCGCTAGGCTGGAGGGAGGGGGGCTCCAGGGGGAGACCCCGGCGCCGTGCAGCAGGGGGGCATTAGCACACACCCCCGCTCCAGACGGGAGCATTAGCACTTGGATTGCAACTTTTCGGAAGCAGCAGCGGGGGGGGGGAAACACAGGCGCGCTGCAGCCCCACGGGGGGTGTGCGGGGGCGGGGGGGTGTCACCTTTCTACCCAGCACTTTTTCCTGCACCCTCACGCCATCCCCAGCATCGCCGAGACGATTAAGACTTTAATGTCATCTTAATGAAGATTTCTGAAAAGATGCAGGAGCTCGCAAATGGACGGAAACCCCCAGGAGCCTTGAGAGCGCCGAGGCAGAGCCTGGCAGGGAAAGTTGAATGCTGCTGGGGATGCATTCTCCTGTGGGAAACTCCAGCTCCAGAGCCACGGGAGCCCCCACCGCCCCGCTCCAGCTACCCACTGCCCTGGTCGGGGTAGGTGCAGGCAGGAGGGGGAAAAGCCTCTCAAGCTGCCCAAGGTTTCAGCCCGTGCCCGTTGTTAGCTCTGCCCGACACCTGCCTGGCAGCGTGGGCTTGAGTGAGGGCTGGATGCAACCCCCGTCTCACCCATGGACTGGTGCTGGGCGTATGGCAGGGGAGTATGATTCAACTTCCCATGCCAGGCATTTTGTTGAGGTGAGGGTGACAGAAATACTAATTTTAAACTGTTGAGGCCGCTTTGGAGATTCTTACGATACCCATTTCCATGGCTTGCAAGCCTGGTGTGCTCCTCAACCATTAACATAAAGGAGGCATTCAGCAGAGAGCCCTCCCGAAAAGCCGTTTTCTATCTCCTTTGGACACACCACGAAGACAGGGATATTTTACATCCTAAACCTTTGGCATTCAGAAATTCTATTAAACTCTTATCTGCAGGCAGCAGGCCTGGTGCTACACTGCATCTCCATTGTTCTGCACCCGCGATAGAATCAAAGGGAGGGACGGGAGGACTCCGCTCCTCTCCGCTCACAATGCTGCCTGGTCCTCTCCACCGCTATTTCATTTAGAGACGTAATGCTAAAACTTGAGAAACAAAAGCACAATAGATAGGCTAGAAGGCAGGAGGGGAGTGTGTTTACTTGCATGTGTTTCCACATAAATCCATGTACGCAGACATGCTGCATGTATGTGAACATACATATGTGTGCGGACATACCTCTGCCTCTCAGAACAGATGAATTTTATTATTGCTCTTGTTGAATTTATTAACACACGACACACCTAGGAGCCCTAAGGCAGTGACAGCTTTGATGCCATTCTACCAAGCTCCGAGTTGCGAGAGGGTGTTTGGCTTTTCTTTGTTCCCAAACTCCCCAGACGTCCCCTTCCCCTCCTCCCAAAAGGCTGTGAGCAGGCAGCGCCTTACCCGCAGTTTCTAGTTCCCACCAACTTCAGCAGCCGGCAGGAATTTCCATCTCGCAGCCCCCAAATCCCTCCCTAACCTCTGAAGATGTCCGGGTCAGGCCGGCCATCAGTGTCCCCCCCCTCCACGCTAGAGGAGCCCGCGGGGAACAGCGAGGCCACGCGTGGGCTGCGGCCCGGCGGCGGGTCAGCACCAAGGCGGCGGACAGCTCCGCTTTTAGAGCGTTTTCGATCCTTTTCAGCATTTTTCAACCCTTTTTTTTTTTTTTCAGGTTTGTTTGTTTGTTTTCAAGCTCTACCGAGTCCCTTCACAGCTGTTTTCAGGGAGGAGATCGTTATTGTGCGTTCCCAGTCCGAAAGAGCTGCCGCTTCCCTGAAGGGAGCCGAACAGCAGAGAGATAAAATAAATGTTCCCATATTTTTGCCTTCGGAGCGTTGTTTGAGACGGGTGCTCCGAGGGTCCCTGCCTGCATGTTGCCTGCAGAAGCGAATGCCAAAAGGATTTTTTAAAGTAGATTCCCTTCATGCCCCCCACCCCTGTGCGACTTTATTTTTTTTTTTTAAATCTTCCTACACTCATGTTTTCAGATCAAGCGTTTCAAGTTTGGGATTATTTAAAATAAAACTGCATTTGCTTGTATAAATACAGACATAAAACCAGCGCACTGCATTTCGTTGGCTTCATTGAGTCTATTTCAAAGTAAATTAGATCTCAAACTTTATGCATTTGTAATTGGCACCAACTTCTTCGGTTACCAGCTGGGGGTGAAAGATTTTTTTTTTCCTTGTTTCTTTCTGAAAGCTTCTATGCAGATGGGCTGGCTGCCTTAATGCCTCAGACTACAATTAGTGCTGTTGTATGCCGAATAGAAATGGCCAGCATTAATATTGTATATGGAACAGCTGAAGGGTTGCGAAGAAACCTGCCCACTACAGGCCCCTGGCAGATGGAACAACACGCACAGGCACAAAAAAAAAAAAAAGCCAACTTTTAATAACCCTTTGCTCGCTCTCCGGCGCGCCCCTTCGCCCCGATTTGGGCGGTTCCCTCCCGAAGAGACAATGTCTTTGTCTAACCCAAATCTAGAGCTCTTTTCTCCCTGAAGAGCGACAATTGGAGCAATCACCGTCTTTTGCAAAAGGCACCTCGCATTATCCCAAAACTTTCTCCTTTGTGCCTCGGTTAACGCGGGCACTGAAACACACCCAGCTGAACAGGCACAAACTAACTTTATATTTAATTACACCCCCTCGCCCCAACGTGCAAGAAGGGAAAAAAAAAAACCCAACCTGCAAAACTCAAACCAAACACCACCGCCCCAGCTGAACTGTGACCAGGAGCGGCAGAAAACAGGATTTTCTGCTCTCCCGCGCCCTCCCCTTCCCTCCTCGTCTTTTGTAATGAGGTGAAACCCGCGGCAGCGGGGACAAAGCCCCGCCGGTGCCTCGGAGCAGCAGCGCCGGGGCCGCGCACCCCCCCGCACCTGGAGCCCTTCGCAGCTGAGCCCGGAGCGAAGCGGGCGGGGGGAGGAATGAGGACGGGACCTCGCTTGCTAAACACAAACACGGGAAACCTGCGCTCTGAAATACACTCGGGAACCTCTTTCCACCCTGCCATCGGGGGAAAAACATTATAAAACAAGGGCGAACGGGGTAGTTTGTGGGTCCGCCAGCTCCCCCCCCCGCCCGAGCCCCTTTGCCAAGGCGTGGCTTAGGCAGAGTTAAGCTGCTCGAGTGCTTTAGAGGAGAAACGGGACACACAGAGTCAGGACCCCCTACACCCTCACCCCCCCCCCCGCCGCCATCCGCCGGCGAACGGCTACGAACCGAGGAAAGTCCCGCAGAGCTTCATCCTTGCCGGGTAGCGGTGGCTGCCTTTGCCCGGGGCGGTGGCGGGGGAGCCGGGAGGGAGGGAGCGGAGCCGCCGCGGGGTTACTCCATCATCCCTGGGAAAAGTTGCCGTCCGGAGCAAAAACTTATGCGCGGCGGCGGCCAATGGGACCTCGCCGCAAAATCACTGCAGCGCACTCGGCGGCCAATCCGCGGGGGCCCCGCACAATGGCTCTGGTGTGTCCCCCCCTCCCCGCCCCGGGGATGCACACACACACACCCCCGCCCCTCCTGGCTGGGCAGGGGGGGAGAAGCTGGGGAAGGGGACCCGTCCTCCCTGGCGGTCGGGGTCTCAGCGCCTCACTTCTGCCTTTAATTAGGCGAGAGAAGAAGTGACACCATGCAGATCCCAACGGGGGTGGGGGGGTATGAACCTCCCCCTTCCAGGCAAAGCATTCCCAGGGAACCCCATCCACCGCCACTATATCAGGGAGACCCCAAAACACACTGTATCTGCTTGCAGAGTGACAGTCCCCCCAGCTCACCCCGGGGCTGGGCAGAGGGACTTGCCCACAGCCCTGCAGGCAGCCCAGGGGCTGGCAGGGCTCTGGGCAGCCCTGCGGTCAGGCCACTGGACCTCTTGCATGCCCGAGTCTGTTTAGAAATGCAGGAGTCTAACGATGGCCACACACAGCTCCTTGGATGCTTTGGTCAATTCCAGGGTGCATGGGGGAAGGGAAAGGGGGAATTGCTTCTGGGAGAGATCCGAAATGGAAGAGGATGTCCCTCTGCCTCAAAAGACAGATGGCAACATTGGACTGGACTGATCCCAGCTGGAGAAAACTGGCTACAGGCCAGTGAGGAACACTCTCATTGGCCTCCCAGATGGAAAAGCAGGCAAATAGTTACCAGGAAATAGTAATAATAATAATAATAATAATAATAATAATAATAATAATAATAATAATAATAGAAAACTAACCAGGATTGTGATTAACACGTGTGCTAGCACTGAACTTTGTTACCCCATTGGCTTGGAGGGCAAAGTGCCTTCTCCAGGTTGTGTGACCCACTGCGCTCTGCTCATTACCCCAGGTAAAAACAAGGCCAGCTCCTTCTGTGGGTCAGCCCTGGCCTGCGGCGAGGGGAAAGTGCCGTTCCTGAAAGTGGGAGGGAGGAAGGATTGCCTGGCAAAAAGCCCAATTGTCAGCGTAAAAACTCAGGCCCCTGACCTGGGTGGGCAAAGAAGTGCATTTGCAGAGAGGGCGAGCCCACCCAAGCCTCGGCTCAGGTAATTTGGGAAAGGGAAAGGGGAAAAGCCTGCGCTTGGAGGGACAGGTGGCACCAGTAATAAGGAGCCTGGGACAAAGCTGATATTAACTGAAGGAGAGTTGAATGCAATTTATCTCAGCAGGGCATGCCTGTATATTTGGGTAATTTTTTATTTTACAAACATAAGGGGGGATGCGGTTGGAATAAAGGTCGGCAAAGAATGTAGAACAAGAGGCTAATTCACTCTTGGGCGCACGATCCGGGGCCGAACTCTTTGTTGAATACATCTAACTCCTTAATCCAGATTTCTTTGAAGGCAGAGAGCTGGAAGAGGGAGCGGGGAGGAACAGCTTTGCTGGGTTGGGGCAGGGGGGGTGTGAATATCAAAGTGCAACTTTTCTTCTGCACATCCGTCATGGTCTTCTGCTGGTCTCAGGGAGGTCTAAGAAAACAATAATAGTAATAATCATTGTCATCATCATTGGATTGATTTGAAAGTCAGGAGTTTGAGTCAAATTAAAATTGTAGCTGTTGGATCGGTGGGCTTTTTTTTGAGACCCTTACTCTCAGAAGGATCTGGGTAAGCCATGCTTAGCTCAGCCGGCTGGATACGGCTCAGGGAAGGAGCTGGAACTGGGCCCCCCATACAGCTACATCTGCCTGCACAGATCTCCCGGCAGAAGGGGGTGTGAGACAGCCTGTTTGGGGACTGGCACCTCTTCCGTCTTTGAATTAGCAGCTCTGTCTTTGCAGAATATTCTGTGCTTTATTGTCCCTTCAATCCCCACCTTGGAAGATGAGAGGTGACATTGCGGAGAGCTCTGCGCTTGGAAAATGACTTTCAGAATTACGTTCTGGCAATTTGAAACTTTCGCTCTCTCATCTTCAGCCTCTTGGGGCTTTAATGGGAGACAGCAAAGTGCCTCTTCCTCCTCCCCTCTTTTCTTTTCCCTCCCTGTTCTCCTGCAGCTGCAGCGGCCAGGATTCAGCAAGGTCACTTAACTCCATTGCTTCCCGCACGCAGGAGATCTCAAATTAAGGGGTGTTGGGAGCAGCCTGTTGAGATGAAACAGCCTTCACTCAGCTCCAGCGAGCAAGGAAACGAAACCCATTCATGGTGGCTCCAGACTGGCCCACGCGCCCCGTGCTTTAGCTGGGGAAATGGTAAAGACACAGAGGAGCAAAAAGCAGAGTAAAATTAGTGAATCCTTGAGCTGGAAGCTGCTGTCTTTTGTCTAGCAGAGGGAGCCGCAAAGTGTGCAGGAGCAGGCCCTGTGGCTGCAGCTCCCCTCCCCACTCCTCCTCGGTGTTTTCATCAGCATCTCACCCTGGTTCTTGTTTCTCCCCTTTCTCCCCCTTCACCAGCGAGGCAGAGCTGGCCCTGGTTCCCTCCATCCTCTGGTCTCGGCGCACAGTGCAAAGATGTGGGAGCTCATCCCTTTGGGCTCTGGGCTTGCCGGCGGTGTGATCCTCTTCCCAGGTGCCACTGGCCTCAGTCCTGTGCAAGTGTTAAAGGGAGCAGATTCAACCCCGGAGCTGAAGAGAGCACAAATGAGAATGGAGAAAAATCACAGACACTCCACTGATACCTGGACGGTTCCCTGCCGTGGGCCCTGGGAAGCCATGTGGCTCGCATAGAAAAAGACCAAAGGAAATACCGTCCTTTTGTAGGCTGTGATTTCTGCTGACGCACTGCCAGACCAGGGGGAGTTTATGCCATGTGTGCAATTTTACATCTGAAAAAAAAATAAAAATCCACCGGGATGGTTCACTGCGCACCCCACCACCGTCTTACCAACAGCCTGTGTTATACTTTCCTCCTCTTAAACAGTTTCCCCGCTCCACAGAAGCCATGGCTTTTTCACAAAGAAGGGGATAATTCCAATTATCTGTCGACTGTTTGCTTCTGTTTTAAATCTCTTCCTCCAGCACCTCTCTCATCGCTGCATGAGGGAAGCCAGAGCAGCAGTATGCAGATATTGTCAAGCTCAACTTGATAGGTACTGTCAAAACTGCCAGAGTGTGGTGACAATAAACATTTTAGCTGGCTAACAATTTGCTGCAAAAAGGGTTGACCCTGAAATCAAGTTCTGCCGTAATGAACACTTTGTCTCCAAATATTTGCATTTTTGCTGACAAGGTTCACTCTCCAGGAGATTTCCTCCGCCCGTGAGCAATCTGCCTTCAGACGAGATGGAGGATGGATGCGGTTTCCCGAGCCAGTTCGTTATCTGGTGTGCGGGAGGGACGTGCACGTGCCCGAAATCAGCAGAGCCGCTGTGGATGGGGGATGCCCGACCAGGGGAGCCGCTCAGCTCCAGGGCATTGCTCACCCTCATTGAGAAAGGCCCTTTCTGTCAGGTTCTGCGTGGCAGTACGACGCTGACAACAGAAAACTGAAAGCGATGATTAGCCTCATTTAACAGATGGGGAAATTGAGGCACAGGGTTATTCGGGACCGTATTTGGACTGTGTTTGCTGAGCCAGAGAGGGAGCAGCCAAGAAAGCGACAGCCAGTGCAGGCTGCGTTAGCCGGCGCTGCCCCGAACCAGCGGCGGGAGGGGGTGAAGCCGTGCTGGCACTCTCGGCAGCTCGGTTTGGTGCCGCAGCGGCTCCTCTCCTCCCAGTGCATGGAAAACTGGGGCTGCCCACCCTCAGGGGTTGCTGCACTGAATCTCCTTCCACCCCCTTCAAAGTGGCAAGGGATTTGGCCAAGGTTACACAGAGAGTCGCTGGCAGAGCTAAGAGTTAAGCATCGTCTTCCTTAGCCCAGAGTCCAAAAGCCCAGCTGGCTCCGCTGCATCAGAGAAGATGCTCAAAGTTCCCTTGCTGCAAAGGCAGAGGTGCGATGCTTGTGTGTTTGAGGATTCTGTTTCTCAGGACAACTATACCTGCAGGGATGATCACCACCGTGGTGGGCGTAGTTTTGTCTGCTCCCATTAACGATGGGGAAATGAGCTCTGCCTAATTCCCCAGGGGCAGGGTTTCCAGCCTGGACTGGCAGAATTTACTTCCACAGAGCATCTCTGTGGAATAAGTGTCCTGCAAGTCTTACCCGCGCTGGCCTGCCAAAGTCAAGCACCTCCTGCGCTCTGCACCAGCACAGGGAAAAGCTGCAGAGTTCGATCCCACAAATTCCAAGATGCCGCATGTGGGAATGTCCGTCGGCAGCCCGCAAGCGGGTCAGCGCACACCCGCACCGCCTCAAGTCTCACACGTGCAGATTGTCCCGATGTCGGGAAGGGGGCAGAGGGCAGGATGCTGCTTTCTAGCTTAGGACTTCAGCATCCCAGCTCCTTTGCTACGATTAATCCTTAATACTGGGAAAAAAATCCCCAGGTGGACAGGTTTTCATAGGGCCTAGGAGGTAGGAGATCTGGATTTCATTCCTACTCCTGCCACTGATTTTTGAGGGCGGCCACGGGAAAGTGTCTTCATCCGTTTTCCCTCTGACACTTGGCTTCTCTATTTTGAGTAAAAGGTGCTCAGAGCACACTCTGCCTCTTACTGTGTCTATTAGCAGCGCTTGCCAAACTGGGGCTGTGATTTTCTTGAGATCCCTAAATTCCTAGACAAATACACAATAAATTGTAATAAAGCTTCTCACTGCTGGAGGAAACTGGCGGGGAAAAAGATAGAAAGAATCCTTACAGGTTTGCAAAAAGGACATAAAGGGAAGAAAAGCACAGCTTATTTCATTTTTATCCCCCTTTCCCCTCCCTGCTGTAATGAAAGGCAATTTTCACTAGCAGAGTGTTGTCATTTTGCCGAAGAAAAATTCACAGATTTGGCCAGAGAGTGTTTTTTCCTTTTTTTTTTTTACCCTATTCATGACAGAGCTGTTGCATTTCTGGCAGCGGTGGTAGCACTGTGCCTTGGAAGGCATCCGGGCCCCTGCCTCGATGCTCTCCGGCTCTGCCATCCCACGCGGTGCCTCCTCGCTGGGCTCGCCGTGGCCATCGCCTCCCAAGCCAGGTCACATCAGCCGGTGATGAGCACCTCGGAGCAGCAGCCTTGGCTGGCCGGTCACCGTGCAATTTGGGCATAGAAGTACAGCAAGATACTAGAGAAGTAGTCTGCTGGCAGAGTTAAACAGAGTTTTCCATTTAAAACGCTGGGTGAAATGCAGTGCACTGAATGAGTATGAATTAATTTGGACAGATGCCATAAACCGGGCACTAACATGGTAGTTATTATCAGTGAGACAACTGAATGAGCGCTGCTGTGCCCAGCCGTGCCCGGGCAGCCCACGCGAGCCCTGCGAGGACGCCTGAGCGATCCCCATCAAATGCAAAGCCTGCTGCAGCTGCCCCACACGGATACCCACAGAGGAAGGTGCAGGCGTACCCACATCCCTGCAATCTTCTCCCTGTGACCCCTCTGTAGGTCCCTATCAGGGTTTTTTATCATGCTTCTTGTTACAAGGGAGTTTCTCAGCACTGGCAAACTTCATTATCGTCCTCTCAGCCCTCCTCTTCTCCGTCTCCCGGTGGATAGCCTAAGGTTACTCCTATTTTTCTTCTCCTTTATAAACTCTGGGAGCCACTGGGAAGAAAACACCCTGGTTAAAGGCTACAAGCCAAGTTGTCCGAGTCGCCATTGACTCCAAAGAGATGATTTTCTCCTTTTCCTCCTTCTTCCCTCATTCCTTCCTCTCTGGCACAGGACAATTACCACAGCGCCGAGACACACACCACGAGCCCCTTGCCAGCTGAGCCATTTCACCCTGTCCTTGTTGCAAGCCGTGCTGGGAAACCCATAAAGCACAAGGGAGGGATAATTACTAGTCCCAGCACTGCGATGATAATTAATACTCTGCTAAAAGGAGCGCTTGTCAGGTCAGGGAGCAGAAGGAGGGATGGGAAAGCAAATAGGCAAAAATAAAACCTGAGCAAAGGTTTGCTGTGAGGAAGAGGCTGGGGGCAAGGGGACAGGGGAAGCTGGGGGGGTGCAGATGTCCAGCACGATGGGGATGGGGTCTGTGCTCATCCGCAGGCTGTTGGAGAGGAAAGGAGGTGTTTCAGCCCCATCGGTGGGCTGTCAGGGAGCTTTACCGTGCATCGTATCACAGGACGCCCTCCCACCCTCCCTTCATCGCTGACCGGCTGAGAGCCAAGAAAACCCTGCAGCCAGCAGCACGCCAAGGCAATCTGGACCGGAGCATATTGGCCCCCCTGGGGAGGAGAGAGGGGTCAGGCGGAGATGCTCCCAGGCTTTGCCAGCTCGGTCAAACACAGAGGCTGAGCAATGCCTCTGGCCTCGGGGCTCCCTGGCAGCCCCCGGTGCAGAGCTGCAGCTCCAGTGTCCCCTGCTCCCCGTCCTCTGGACCAGCAAGGGAGAAGCACTTTGCTCGACGGGACCCTGTGTCGGCCGGTGTCTGCCAGCCAGGCTGCTGCCTCCAGTGGGGTACTGCAGGAAAGGCCATTCGTATTTTTCTCCGTTTCGATGACTGCAGCTCCTCTTTGGCAATTTGGGCTCCTTCGGATGCAGGCATTTGCCCAGGAGCGCGCACCTCGCTGCCTGCGTGTCACAGGGACCAGAAGTGATTTCTGCTCTCCTATCGCTCACTTTTAACATAAAAATCTCTTTTTTTGGGAAACAAGTGCTATTCTACTTTCCTTCTAAAAATGTCTGTTCTTTAGCAAACAGTTTTTGATTTCCAGGCCAAATTAGCTCCATCCCTGGGCAAGCATCCCGCAGACCTCAGATCAGAAAAGCAGGACGCTCAAACAGGTAAGAGCATCCGCTCATCCTCCTTGTGCACACAGAGAGCTCCTTGTCCCCCGAGTTACAGCTCTCCCCTCTTCACGAGCTTTCTGAATTTAAGAATGACTTCACTGTTTGGGGGACGTCAGAGTCCACCTTTTAACTGAGGTTGTAGAAGAAAAGGTAGAAGAAATATAAAGAATTCCGTGGTAGCAATGGGGATCTTGAAACCTAAACTTCATAAATCTAAACTCGCTAAATCTGAGCGAGGTGAAGCATACAAGAAAAGAGGATTTTAGCCAGGGAAACATGGGCTTGGGGCTTCCCACCACCAGAGGCTTCTGGACAGCCTTGGGCGAAGGGGTTCATTCTTCTCTCCCTTCATTTCATCACCTGAACGATCAGCAAAATGCCTCCGTACGTGCTGCTTGCGACAGCGGAGTGAAACCAAAAAAAGGCAACCCAGAACCCATGGTAAAGGGTGAGAGAAACAGAGAAGCACTGGCAAGGGAGAACAATATGTTTTCAGACAAGATTTAAGAAGAAATGTTATGTTAATACTAGTTTGGCGTCATACTGTCATAACACCATCAAAATGACATGCTGTCACCACTAATACGACTGTTTAGGGAATATGCAACATGAACAAAAAAGCAATTCGCTTAGAAACAAACTGGGATGAGTCTATATTGTAAGAAAACAGAAATATGCTGCAATCCAAGGGAGGACCAGGCAAATGCTCCGAGGTTTCCGATGACAGAGATGCAGACGGGGACCAGAAGCTCCGAACAGAACCTGCTCCTTGCTTTCCACAGCCTCTTAGCCTTCGCTGGGATAATCTGCTCATAAAAGAGAAACAGTTTAAGGATAGCTGTTCTGGCATTAATTAAAAAGCCCTACAGTCCTTTCCTAATAAAACCACTTTTCTTCTAAGATCTTCTTCCTCGATTTGTTTTAATACCTGTCCCTAATTAAGTCCAGTGAGAGGAATTCACGACTTCAAATGAGTTAAAAACGGATGTTCTCAAGGCACCTGCATCTGAAGAAACTTATTTTTGAAGTCCATGAATTAAATTAAGAGGGGACATTTTCAAGCTGATGGCTCCCTTTTGATTAGCACAAACGAGCTGCTCTACCAGCGCTGCGTTAAAAATCGTCGCGCTTGCTTTTCCGGCTAATTTGGAGAGAGTTCAGCTCTTAGGGTGCTAAATAGTCACATTAAAGACTACAGAGCTGCGAGCGCGTTTAGGCTGAGCCCTTTAAAGAGGAGATTCAGCATCACATCACCTGGAGATGCCCCTCTCCACGGATAGCTGTGGAAACACGCTGCCCAACGGCGCTGGCAGCGGCTTGTTGACCAACAAAATTCTGGCACAAGCCCTGCGCAAGCCTGGCAACCGGGCTGACAGCATGGCGATGGCAGCTGCGACGCACGGAAAAGCGCTCTTAAAAATATCACGGCTGAAACCCATTAAAGAAAATAAAAATAGCAAATATGCAAGAAAACGAGGCTGCGTGTGAAATAGATGCCGGGAGGGACGTTAGGTACATTTATAACTCTAGCCTGCCCCAAATTTTCCTGGACTTTTAACCTGATGCTTCTTCACTACAAGCAATCCAAATGTTATTTTTTTGGTCAGAAAATGTCAAATTTTCCTACTTTTTTTTTTTTTAACTCTTGCTAATGTGATCAACATTGAGCGCTGAGTTGTATCAGACTAAAGCCAAATCACGGGTGTCTGCCGATCTCCTGGGCTTGCCCAGACCTTGTTCGCAGCACAGGTTTTCCTCCGTGCCATCCCTTTAGCCCCAGCAGCTCCATCAGCTGCAGAATTAGACTGGGAAGATGCTACTTGCCTCGCTCCTCCCAATACAGCATAAATCTGATCGGAAAACGGCTTAGAGCCTTTCTGAGGGGCATCTTGAATGATAATTTCATACCTCTTGTCAGAGTCTGCAGAAAAGGTGATCAATCAATGCAGGGTGATGCGCTGGGACAGAGAGTAAGCTCCTCAAAAGCCACCCCATCTCCAGCTGAGCCTCGGGTGAGCTAAATCCATCCCCGGTGTCAGTCCAGTGAAGCACACAATTATGCAGGGAAGATTTCGGTCTGTGCTGTCTGGTTACGTTAGGCCACCGCACCAGGAGCTGGAGAGATTGCGGCCAAGAATTTGCTTATGGAAGAATGAAAAACCGCCCTGTTCAATCTCTTCCTTCCCACCTGCTGGGCGTTATCTCTTAAAACCTGAAAAACAAGGCAGAAGGATTTGCTCCGAGAGCTTTGACCCATGAGTTGGTTTTCTCATGTTGCTAACAGCTGAGCATTTCAAAAAAAAAACCAAGCCCAGCCTTTGCCATCGGGGATGAATTACCCGTGTTAGAGCAGATCTGCACGGTGGTAGGCTGGTTTCTGCTGGAGCTGGGCACTTGCCATGCCTTCCTAGAAAAGCTCTCTGCCGCTCTCCTTGCCACATTAATTCTGAACAACAGAGATGGAATGAAACGTACGTTTGAAAGCAAGCCACGAGGCAGCGAGCAATATTTAGCTTTCCTCTCCCAGAGGTCTCACCTGTGTTGGCACTGGTTTAAAGATGTTAGAATGGGATTAAGGGGCTAAATCAGGTATTTTATTAGTTACAGGAGCCCATTTTCCTTGCTAAATGATTGAGTGCATGCGTTTAAGGCAAGAATCTAGGCTGGCTGGTGAAAGGAGGTCCATGAAACTCCAGGCTGAGGTTTCACAGAGGATCAGATGGAGTTTGCGGCATTGGTCTGTCTGCGAAGAGATCTGGTTTTCCTTTCGTCTGGAGTGGACGCTGCATGTCACCGTGAATATCGGTTCCTGGGACATTCCTGACAAGGATTTACATGAGGAGATAAAAGGGTCTGAAATCTCTTTAGAGGAAATAATTTTTCTTCTAAATAAGAAAACAGGAGCTGAACTTGTGTCTTCATAAGGGGTTTTTGTTTGTTTGTTTGTTGGCCAAATCTCTGTGTAGGATGAGAACCCAGAGGCCTGGTTAGGTTCAGGTCTTCGCGTGGTGTTAGCCAGTCCAGGAAAAGAAAAAGCTGAGAAACTTGGAGCGAAACCGTTCTTATGAATTTTTCAACTATTCCGCAGATTAAAATACTTCTGCAAATACTTTGAAGCTTATTCATCTCTCCTAACACTTGGTACCTTATAATTTCTAACTGAGCTACAGAGAAAAACATGTTATTATGGATTTTGTGGTAGGTCCTCCAATTTATCAACCTAAAAAGATTTCAAAGCAATAGAGGCTTTCTATATAAGTTAATATGTCATACGCTATTCATCACCCGGCTTTGCTGAGTCTGCGTTCCTAATCAATGACTTGACAACTTGAGTTAGTGAACACCTAAAGATTACATCCGTGCAAAGGACAGGATGTGACCAAAGCAGTGCCAGCCTCCAGGAGGGGACACTGGGCACCTTGCTCACCCGAGATGTTTTGCACGCGTGTGGTTGCATTGCCCAGGGATGTGCACCAACGGTAACCGCGCTTTCCTCACCTGAGCAAAAGAAGAAATCCGCAGAAGCAGACGCTGAAATACCCCAGCACTCAGTCAGTGGTGGAAAACCTCCAATTTCCAAGCTGTATAATTCCATTCCGCCTCCTGCAACTCTCCTCGGGGCCAGGGCAGAGATGTCCGTCCTGGCAGGCATTCATCACGTCCCCGCCTCGGCGCTGCTGCGCTGGCTTTCGGCCATCTGCCACGCTCTTGCCTCCGCTGCAGGTGAATGATGACGGCATGTACAGGGTGTTACGGGCACTGGGAGGCTTAACATCACTAAATAAATGCAATGAGTATGTATGATTTCATTTCACCCCCACCCCCGCAGACGCATTTCTACACTTTCATTTGATCTCATTGACGTACAGCAGCCTCGCTCCTTATGATCCACATGAACTCCACGTGCCTCGGAGTGGAGCTGGGGAACTTGGCAGGTAGGAGCTTCAGGCGAAAGAGACCCCGGCACCGCGTACGCATGAACGGGCAGCCGGCAAAGTCGCACATCCCGCTGCACGCCTGCCCTGAAAGCTAACGGGGCTGCAGCATCGCACCCGCAGCCTCGACACCTCTGTGCACAAGGGCTCATGCTGCGTGGTGTACGCATGCCGCATGGATGCAGACCCAGAAACACGAGAACAGGCAAGGCAAGGGTTTCCAGACACATTTACTGACTCGGGAGGGTCAGGGATGCTCCGCGGACGGGCGCTGCCTCCACCTCGGCAGAGGAAACCCATCTTTTAGCCCATGATAGATTTACTCCTGTGACCCAGCGAGCGGAGGTCAGAAGACCCTGGCAGAAAACAAACGAGAAATGACATCTTTCAGAAATTCCTGCAACTTCTTTCCCCTCCGGCCGTGACATCTCTCCCACCGTGCAGAGCTGTGGCGGAGGGGCCGGGCAGAGAAACACCCTTCCCAGCCTGGGTGCCAAGCGGGATGTCTCCCTGGGGCTCCCCGGTGCTTCTCTTGGCCATCTCCTCCCCGCTACAGCCTGAAGTGCTCCTCAAACTTTACACACTGCTGGGGTAGTGACTTGTAAAACCACCGCCGGCATTGCCCCGGCTTTGGCTCACACCGCTCCTCACAGCTCCTGCGGCCGCCGCGCCTGCAAGCAGTGAGTTACATCCGAAATAAAAGAGGTGCATTAAAAATGATATTAAAAATTAAAAATCGTGTGGAAGCAGAGGCATGGTGCAGCTTTGCATGCTCTTGTTTATGTCCCTCTGTCAAAGCCCATGTCCCCACCGTCCCCTTTGGGGATGCACATAAGGCCACTCATCCCAGCGAGCTGTTATGGGTCCCCGTCCCAAATCCTGGCTTGGGAGCCCCTAAACGCGAGGCAGCACGTGCATGGTTGCAAATCACCTGAGCCCCACAAGGACTGAACCCCCTTGCCCCTAACCCCTCCCATTTGCTTTCCAAAATGTCCCCAGTTACGGGGGTTGAACACATTTTGGGGCACGGTAATTTATTGCATCCTTTTATGACAAGGACAGTGCCCATCAGTCAGAAAGCAGGGAAAGAAATGAATTAGTTGGGTTAGTTTTCTTCACTGCTTAATTGTTCCAGAGAGGCTGAGTTCTGGGGAGGGTGATGAATCATTGTTTATGAAATATTTCTTCCAAGAAGATGATTTGAAAAATACATTTATAATTTATTGCAACCTCTTGCTTTCTCAGGGAACGGCAGCCAAAGGAGGAAAGTTCCTCCCTCCCCCATTTGCCTTCCCTCAGTTCATTATCGCTATAATCTTATCTCCCGTACCCTCTCCTCACCCTTTGAATATTACATCTCCTCCCGCTTGTGTGCGGAGGTGTAGCCGCGCACGGGTGGGGGGGAGCCGGCGGGGAGGGGGAGACTGGGAAAAATCGTCACATATTTCAGGCTGGCTTTATTTAAATGAGTTTGGGATTGTGCTTCTCTGGAGCAGATGGCCCTGGAGATAATGATGCCTGAGCAGCGGAGGCTGGAGCCCCTCTCTCCTGTTGCCATGGCAGGCCACGGGGCTGAAATGGATTCTGCTTATTAAATTTGCGAGCTCTTGTGTACTCAGGATGAATGGCGTTCAGTCATAAAGAGGCCCAACCTCCTAATGTCGCTGGATAGTTTTATCTTAGAAAGCCAGGCACTCTAACTCCGCCAGACGAGGGTCTCATTAACCTATTAACAGCAGCCATGGAGGAGTTCAACCCACAGGGGCTTTGAACGGGGAGAGCGGGGTGTTTCCAGGAACGTGCCGAATGCCGGCGGTCCTCGTGGATTAAAAAAACCCGAGTGAGGGCGGTCGATCGACTATCGGCTCAAAAAGGGGAGAGCCTTGCTGGGCACACGGGGACCCGCATGTTTCCCACGTGTGTTTGTATGGGACCTTACAGAACGGAGCCCATCGGAGCCTCCAGCGCCGCCGTTATCTCCGATGTGAATATTAACAAGAGTTTGGGATTCACCGGGCCGCTGGGGCTTGCACAGGGCAACAGCCCGGTGTCTGATCTGCAATATAACCTCTGCTTTTCAAATCAAGATAACACAGAAGGACGTACTGTACCTCGGAGCCGTAGCAAGAACTTGCCAGGACAGAGATCACAGTTCATGATAGAAATTGCAGGAGGAGAAAATGCAAAGATTTGAGATTCAGAGGACAAGTTTCTTAAAAAAGGAGAAAGAAACAAAAAAATCAAAGATAAGGTTGTTGCACCTTTCTTTTCTGACTTTCCTGCAGGACCAGCCTTGGCTAACGCTCACATAGTGACAACACTCCTCTGAGAGGCTCAAGACATTGCAGATTAAATAGAGCAGGCCAAAAGGCTTTACCTGAAAACTTTCTTTTTTCTCCACAGAAAATTGTGGGTTTGGTTCAAGTAAATATTCAATTATTCAAGTAAATATTTATATGTCTGTTCCAGGCACGACAGACAAATCTGGCTTTTTCCAGAGAACTGGAAATAGGTGTTTCCTCCTGCTAGCCCAGGTTTGCTTCGAGAGATGTGGTGAGACTTAAAATAAAGAATTAAAACTTTTTTGTTGGTATAAAAGCAAGTTTATGGATGATTCGAGGTGTAGCACGGTTGGGATTTTGTTTTCCGCTGTACTTCTTCGTAGAGCCGCATTTCAGAAACACCAACGGTTTGGAAGAACGGAAATGTGATACGTGGTGAGACAACGCATGTTCCATTATAATGCAGTTAACTTTGATTAACCAGAGGTTGGTAAAACAGCACTGCACTATATTTAGTTTCACATCACATTTTTTCACATGTTATTATGCAAATTTTTGCACGAGCCTTATTTCAAATGCAACCCAACTCTATTTTCTTCCCTGCTTGGGGGGAATCTGCATTCCTGCGTGGCCAACAAAAGCCCACCTGCCCGTGCCGTGCTGGGCGGTTTCCCTGCTCTGGCAGCATCCACCTGCCCAGCCAACCTTGCGATATGAAATAATCATGCCAAAGATTGTCAGCACTGGACTTCTTTCCCCAGGACTGACGTGGAGGTGAGGCCTGCTTGCTTCGGTGCAAGTCTTCCCACTCCAAGAGGAGAGGTCAGAGACCAAACACCTGCAAATACCTCCATGACCTAGTGATGGACTTGGTGTGGTCTGTAGCTGTAAAGTTGGTGGGACATTTTCTAAGGGAAACGTTTTGCCCCCATCACTGGAAAATGTTGATTTGTTGGAACGGGAAGCATTCATGGAGCAAAAATTGGGGTTGCACATCTTCCTTCTTCCACAAGATGTGAGCAGGGAGCTTGGCCTCTTTGAGTCTTAGGGCATCTTGGTAGGTAACTGCAGAGGCACACAGAAGGGGCTGGACATGGTCTAAAAACTCCTTCTTGGCTTCCGACCCCCTCGTCACAACTGCGTAAAAGACAGTCATTGCACAGGGTTGGTGCAAATAATCACCCGCACTTTGGAAAGATCATCCTGGCCTCTGTAAATGAAGCACAAAAGTCAAATCCAGCCAGATTTCTTGGCATTCAGTTCTCCCACCTTCTTGATTTTGATATTCTTAATGAAATAGTGGCAAAAGGGATGTTCGCAAGAATTTTGTTCACTTCGCAAAGCCAACTGAATGTTTAGATTTCACACTCCTATTTATTTCGGTGAGTGCTGAGTATCTACATCCCGCAGTTGGCTTTGAAAACCGTGGTCTCATCCAGGGACTCCGGACATCTCCCCTGTCAGCTGCTGGTCTCGGAGCAACTTTTGCAGTATGTGCACCTTCAAGCCAAGATGATATGAAATCCAACCCTCGCTCAATGTCAGCTATTTAGAAGGCTCTGCAAGCCAAAGGAGCAGAAACACAGATTTTCACAGAGCTCTCAAAATACAGCCCCAGCAATACTGAGTAGATGCAATTCAAATTTTAAAAAGCTGGTCGGAAGTGCTGGTAAGGTGTTTATGCATCTCCTTGTTTCCAGACATGTCCCCCAGTAGCCCTCCTGACCCGGGCTGGCCACCGGAGCCGGCGCTGGGCTGAAGGCCAGCATCGTGGATGGGTTGGGTGTTAGCATGCGTAAGCCTGCTCTGGCGTCCGTGTCGATGTAGTCTGCGAGACTTATCCAGGGTCACCTTGGGAGGCTGCGTGAGAGCAGAGGGCTGGAGCCAGGTCTCCTGCGCGCCCGGTTGGTGCTCCCACCCCTGACCCGCCGCCCTCTTTGTTCCGAAATCCCTGTCAATAGGGAGGGTGGAGGAGAGGACAGGCAAAACGCTGCTGGGGCAGCTGCTTACGAGTGCGGACCACAGAAAAGGGATTAGCTCCGTCTTCAAAATGCAAATCCCCTTGACACACGCCAAGCTCGCAGGCGCTCCTGGAGCCGTTTGCCCGGTCCTGACTTACAGCTTTTACACAGGCGCAAGCTTGCCAACTTAACGTCGGAGGTATGAGCACCGGTGAATTAAAACAGAGCCTACAAACGAAAAGCTGATTAACAGATATTAGAAGGACATTGAGATGAAGAGGCCACAGCGATGGAGAAAGGCTCCTGGCCCCCACCTTGGTTTGTAGCACAACCTCCTCCCCGATCTCTGCGGCTCCTTTGCCGTGTCCTAATCCCCTCGCACAGGGACGAGCTGACACCGGAGGGACGAGGGGCTTCTGCAGACTTCTCTGTGTCAAAATCCAGCCCCCAAATTACACAGAACCACAAGAAGAAAAGGGGACCACAGCAGGCTCCTTGCTCTCCAGAGCAGCCCTGCGCAAGGTGACTGTGTGCAACAGGACGGTTCTCCATTGCCATTAGGGAAAATTTTCAAGGATTTATGGAGAAATGTGGCTGAGAGGCTTTCACGTGTGCTGGGCACGCAGGAGCTGTCCAACAGAGTGTCTGAAAGCTCGCTCAAGCAGTCGGTAAAGCTGCGCTTTAGCATCGTCCCTACAGCCCAGGCCTTCACATTCCTACCCTGCAATCAGCATTTACGCACGTCTCCCTGAACTGGACGCTCATTAAACCGGGAGACTTGGATTGCCAAATCAGCGTTGTCTCTCAAGAGCTGCCTACCCATCAGATAGACTAAGCTGCTGCAGGAGGTGGTCTTGGCCCAGGCTGGCAGGAGTTGGGATGGTCAATAAGGAGCTCCGCTAAGGCTGCTGCCATCCGAGCAGTTCACACAAAGCTGAACGAGAGCAGAAAAATCTCTTCCCCTGATCCCCAGAACAGGCTGAACTTCAGAAGGGCCAAAAGGGCAATCACGGCTTGCGGGAAGGGAAAGACTTGGTGACTTCTCATCAACCTTATTTATTCCGCTCCTCTCTCCATCATCCCTTGACGGAGCGTTGCCCAGGAGAGGCTGCCACAAGGTGGGTGCAGGAGTCCTCATGCTCGTGGGCTGGCGTCAGCGCAGGGAACCGGAGGAGCAAGCACGAGATGCTGAGATCGGTGATCAAAGATCGCTGCGTTGTTTCCTGACACAGTCGGTTTTACGCCTTAGGATTTGTTGAAGCAAACAGGGAAAAGCCGCTTTAGAAACACTGGCAAAGGCAAGTTTAAAACACGGGATAAAGCTTGGTCTTTTCCCTCCCTTTGTTACTAAACAACCAATTTGGAACCTGAGATTTTCTCGCTTGTGAATGCCTCTTGTGTATTCCCAAAGTGGGACATACCCACAAGCAATTTTATAAATTGAAGACAAACGCTTCAGTCACGAAGCCAGCTTAACTTCACAGGGAAAACAAGAACGGCATTAACCCGGCGTTCTTGTAGTAACGTTTTAGTTTTTCTGTTAAAAAATAAATTACTGACTACAGAAGGAAGAAAGGAATCATTTTGCTGTGATAATTGCAAAGCACACAAAAAAGGTAATTTTTTGCCTGACTTACATTTAGAGAACGTCTCAGCTTTTACCAAACAGCGTTGGTTACCAACAGAAAGCAAGCACTGAAATATGCAAATATTTAAAAACTATCAAGCAAATCCCCGGAGAAGAAGGAACAAAAAAGCAGCGGGGGAAGGGGTGCCAGCAGATACAGAGACACTGCAGGCTGGGAGCTGCTTTTCTGAAGCCTCTTGGAAGTTTTAGCCAAGGGCAGCCCAGGAAAGCAATGGCACAAGGTTGTCCTCCGAGGTCCAGCTCTCAAGCCACCCTCTGCCCACGTGAACCACAAAAGCGAATCGCCACGGCGCGGGCTGCGATGTTTGCAGCAGGCTCAGCCTGCCCTCGCACGCACGCCAAACGGGATATTGAAATGTTCTTTAGGCTTCGGCAGCGACACGACAAAGAAGGGACAGCTTGCACCTTTTCCCAGCCTGGGTGAAGACCGGGGAGATATTCCAGCTCTTATTTACGCCTGGCTGACATCGACAGTTATGTTGCAAATCATGAAACCTGGAGATTTCATCTTCTTAATCAAATCGAGACCTATATTGCGAAGCTTTCATCCTAGTAACTTTGCTTGCCCTTGGTGACAGGCTCTATGTCAAGTGGCTGGTCACCCTCAGCCCAAGGAAGGACCATCTGCGAGGTGGCCTTGCTCAGGGAAAGCATTTTTTTTTGCCACCCACTTTCCTTGCTCTTTGCTTGCATAATGCCAATAGTCTCAATAAACATTGAGCTACCAGTTACGCCAAGAGCGTTTCCATTTCTAAAATGCTTTACAGGCACTTACGGGTTTATTCTGTTGGGTAGTGACTCGCATTGTAAATGGGCATAAAATGGGACGTGTTGGGGCTTACAGTGCAGCAAACCCGGGCAGGCTGCAAGTTCGAAAGAGGCAGAAGGAAACATCCCTTTGTGAATTATTTGTAGAGCTGGGAAGGAAGCTCCTTGCCCGAGAAAAAAATGAGGCAAATTCAGAAGACAAGTAGAGAAATTCACGGAAGAATATATCCCTCAAGACTGACTTTGTGGCTAATGCAGGAATTTCTGGAGCCCCACGTCACTATGGTTAGGTAAAGGATTTTGGAGGAAGCATCCCGCTCTTCTTCCCACTGCTGTTCCGACCCATAGAGTCGGTTCCTATAGGGAGCGGTTCCTATGGCTCTGCAAATCCCACGTGCATCCCTCCCTCCCCGTCCCACAGCCTGTGCCTGGGTGTCCCCTTCATGTCGGTGACACCGGGGAGCCCTGGCCGAGGTAGGTGGGTGGCAGAGGCGGGCGCGCGTGTCCGTGCATGCGTGCGAGCCCGTGTAGCTGGGTGCATTTTCTTCCCTGCACGCTGACACGGCTTCGCTTTTGTTTCCTGAGTAAATAGAAAAGGCACGGTGGCAGGAAGGAGAAAGGCGAGGCAGGGCTCGGCAAGCAGCGCCTGTTTACAATGACAAAGGGCTCTGCCACACTTCGGGGAGGAAATTTTCCTTCCAGACTTCAGGCCTCATTAAGTGAGTGGGCACAGCTAATAGGCTTTGTGTGCGAACGGCCCCAGCCTCGCAAGGTCCAGCTGTCACTGGGGCGAATGTCAAAAATAACAGCGGGCTCAGCCATTCTCCACCCCGCTCGGGCTTTAAAATTTATCTTTAAAAGGGGGAGGAGCAGGCAGTGAAAAGTAGCAAGCAATTAATGGGAGACAAAAGCAAATGGACCCGCCGGGGCTGATTGCAAGAGGGGGGGAAAGTCCCCCGGAGCTGGGCTGGAGGGTTGGTGGGGAAGAAATAGAAAAGCTGAAGAGCCCCCCCGTCACGCAGAAACTCATTGCGGTGATAAATGTGCGGGCAGGGTTGGGAGGATGCTCAGGAATTGAGGGTCCCGGCGGTCCCTCTCAGGGCTGGGCTGATGCAGCCGTCTCCCTGCCACGCGTCTTCGCTCCCCAAAATCTCCCTCACAGATGGTGACTCCGAAACAGCGAGCACATGTCTTCCCTCGGATAATCCCGAGGTCAGGCTCCTCCGAAGTTTAGTCTCTCACTGCCAGCAGAAAGCTGACAAAATTATGCAGAAATAAATATGCTTCTATGTTTAACTTTTCTCTTTCACCCCATCCAGTCTCAGCCTGCCCTGAAATAACATTTGCATGCGTTTGGTTTATCCCCCGTCAGCTCCGTCTGGAGGGAGACGCTCAAATGGCTCGTTTGAGGGTATTTGTGATTCATGTGATACATCAATGGAAAAAAAGGATTTAAAATCTCCAGAACTTTTAATAGCTTATTGGGTCTTGGCATCCACAGCGCCGCAGAACGTGCCTGCTGTATTTTTAGCTAACCTCGAGCTGACTTTGATTTCAGGCAGCGGCATCGCACGCTCCAGAGCTTGCTACCGTTTCTTTGTTTTGAGGGATGTGCCCTTACTCCATACCTAAAGTTACCCCCATTCCTAAATATTTGTGGACGTCCCTTCACTTTTACTGATGGAAACTATTTTTCCATGAATCTTTGAGCCATTCGGTCTCTGCATCCAGGAAAGGTTTTGCCCGGTCAGCCTGAACTCGTGACATTTACACAGCGCTTCGCTACGTCTGGGTAGAAGACATGAGCTACAAGCAGTGGGATCTGTACATCCGACAATTTAGGGGTCAAACTATGGTTTTCAAGAGAGGAAAGTGTTATCGTTGTGAGAATCCTCCAGATTCCACGTCTGAAAAACAGGGTTCCTGAAACAAAAGCGCTTGCACGGATCTGCCCTTGCACAAGGGTTTAACCAGAGGGTTTAACATCATTTCTCTTTTTGCCAATTAGAAGTTCAAGCTGCAGGGACGGTTTGGTCTCCCAGCTTCCCAGGAGTACGGGTGGGGGCTTTCCTATCCCTACCTCCTCTGGCAGAGCTCCAGGCTGCAGGGAAGGGCTGGGATGCGCAGCGCTGCGAGGTCAGGGCGAAGGATGTCCGCGATAGACACAGTCCCAGAGGACTTCAGGGCACCTTCTCCGGAGCCAAGCAGCCTCGGAGAGGAGATGCTGACACATCCGATTCAATTCTGGCTTCAAACAGCAGTTGCACACCTTTCCTGTACCCCATTGCATTCCCTGTTTTCTCATGCACGGATATGCTGTGACAAAACGCAGAGAGACCTCCGAGGAGGAAGTTTTGGGTTAGTTTGAGGCTCAAAATACGGCCACAGAAGAGGTAAATTGTGCCTGGAAACCCTTGAGGGTTCCTGAAAACAGCGCAGAAATTTTGCCTGAATGAGTCACGCTGGTGAGAGCTTGAGCTCTCAAAAGACGCAACAATACACCTTGATGGGAAGGAAGCGACGGGAGAGAGCCTACTCCAAACACATCTGCTCAGATCCAGGGTTCAGCTTGTTGCACTTGTGCGGGGAAATCTGTGCAAACAAACAGTTATTGAGCGGGTCAACTGAGCAGAGCGGCTGAAGGAGCCGAACAATGGGGTGGTTTATTCACTTCGTGTGTGCCAAGGCCATTCACCAGGCAAGCACCTCTTAAGGAGCCACGTGACAAACAGACTCAATTTGCCGTTTGCTGAGGTCATGCATTTGGGATGCCACGGATGATATTTGATAACGGGAGCGACAAGGACAGCGAGGAAGCCGTCTCATTTCCAGCACCTCCGCGGTGTTGGGGTTTTGTTCTCTTTAATTGCACATTGGTAGGAGAGGGGGTTGCTCCTCGTTGAGATGCGATGTTTGTGGCTCCAGCGTTTTACCTCTCCCAGCCCTTTGCAAAACTTGGAAAGTCAACGTGTGCTGCCCCACGTGGCCACGCGTCCCTCCATGGCCAGTCCCTCCATCACCAGCCTCACGTCAAGCGGGGTTTGGAGTCCAATGGCAAAGGCAATGCAGAGCCGTCGGCATCCAGGGAAGGGCACGCAAAAAGCGGGCGAATGAATTCAGTGTTTCATTCATATGCAACCTCAGCTTTCTCGATGCTGCAAAACGCTCGGGGATCCAGCTGTACAAACAGCGCGTTTGACAAATTCGTCCTCTCCTTCTGCCCAAGGACCCTCCACGGCCGCCCACAGCTTCCCCGCATTTATTTGCTATTCAAACAGATTTGATGGATAACTTTTCTTTAAAATAAAGCAAACAGACTGTTTGTGGACCGCGGCAGTCTCCAGTTGGAGTTCCTCTGCTGCCTGGGGGCAAGGGGATCACAGGCTGTAGTTTTTCCCCGCTTGCTGATGGACAGTTTGTTCAACCCTCCTTAGCCTGCAAAACCCGCTGCTTTTGGTGAATGCCCACCTTTGGCACGGGACAGGGACTCGAGGTGCAAGGGTGTTAGGGACGGGGTTTTACACCATTTGCACAGTCGGGTGGAGTTGTGCTCTGGGTGAGATAGCGCGGAGCACCCAGAGCTGTTGGACAGCAAATAAACAGGATCTAAACGTTATTTTAAAGTATTACCCTGGATCTTCAACAAAAGACAGCAGGAGGGGAAACGCATGAGAACAGGCTGATGAAGAGGGGATGAGGAGGAACAAGAGAAGTGGCAGGAAAGGGAGGCGGGATGGACAGACAGGCAGGGCAGGATGGTGCTGCATCCTGGGCAACATCCCGCATCCCGGGCAACATCCCTCATCCCCCTGGCTCACTGGGCTGGAGGTTGCTCCTGATCCCGTGCACATCAGAGTGGCCTTGGGGACAGCCTCGCCGATGGGCCCCCCCCTCCCCCCAGCCTGGCACGACAAGGTGGAGGTTTCGGGGGCTGCACATTGGCCGGCCTCGCCTCTTTGCCCGCACCGGTGGTCCCCTTCCCTCTTGACGCCGGGACCCGCCAGGATTTCCTACGCATCTGTATGCAAATGGCAGGCTGCCGCATGGCACCGGGAGAGGCACTTTGTTCAGAGCATCCCCGGCACAGCTGCTCCGCTCCCCGGGGCCGGGCAGGAGCCCCTCCGGCCGACTGCACCGCAGGGCTTGGGTGCATGGAAACACCAAGCAAAGCATTGCATGATTTTAGGGAAAGACCCCGAGCGCTGCCCATCCCACAGCCACCGTCCTCCATGAGTACATGCAGCGCTGAAGGGTCTGGGATAGGGGCAGGGAAAAAAAAAAAACAACGGCTTTTATAAAGCATCAGGGCAGACCTCTGGGGAAGCAAGAGGTAGCAAAGGACAGCCAAGCTTGGGAGACCAGCCTAGAGCATTTCCTATATTGATGTGGCTCCTCGCGTCCAGCTCAGTGCCTGGCTGGGAAACGATCTGCTCCCAGGCTGGAAGACAAATTCTTCCAGCTGAGGCTTGGTTGCAGCGCTTTGGTTCCCTCCAGCCCAAGAGACGCAAAGCACGGCCCCCCCCTGCTCCCAAATATAACAACTCTGGTTTTCTGCAGTATCTCATCCAAAACCATCCTCCTTCTGTCTCCTCCTTGGATTTTTTTTTTTTGTTAGAAACCCATCACATTCTGGAAAAATAAGCCCACTGTCTCAAAACCCTCTTTATTATCAGCAAGAAGTGTTTACAGGGCCCCAGTGAGTTCCCAACCGTTTCAGCAAACAGAGAAACCTGAAACACCCTGGGAGGTGACTTTTCAATCTACCAAGACAGGAGCACCAGAAATCTCTGCCGATGCTAAAACGAGCCACTGCTCCCCGAAATAGAGGATAGCGTTAGAGGCGCTGGCCCCGAGGAGCCACATGGGATGGTTGTCTGATGGGGGATGGACAAACGACGGCAGCCCCACAGCCCCACCGAGCCCTCCTGCACCCAGCAGCCACCACCGCCCCTCCTCACCATTGGATATCGTGGCAGGTACGGGGGGAGCAATGGGACCCCCCCCATTGGGGTGCCTGGTGCTCATGGGACATGCAAAAACCAGCACAAGGCGGCTTTTTACCGGCTTTTTAGCCTTCTTTACATATCAGGCTGATGGCACGGCTCTGTGCGCGGCCAGGGCGGCCAACCTGGGTGCAAACTCCTCGTGCCTCTCCTGGTACCATCTTCCAACTGAGCTGTCGTTTGCAACTCACCCAGCCGGTGCCTCGGGAGATCTGTTTATTTTCTTCTTTCTGCCGGACGAGATTCTCTGGCTCAACACTTTATAAAAGCAGATTTTATTTTTCCCTTCATCCCATGTGACACAGATGCAAATGGGGAACAGTAGGATGCCAGCTTATCTTTTATTTGTGCTTTTGGGTTATAATTGCAGTCTGAATCACTGACTTTTAAGTTATGCTACGTTCTGCCTCAGCAGAGAAAGGGAGAGGAGCGGAAACGGGGAACGATCCCTTGAAGTTCAGTAACACCAAGCAGCTTCGCCTTCAGACAAAAAGGCATTTGCAAATGTTCCTCCCGTTTGTTAAAGGCACAAACAATTTCCGTGATGAAATAATAAAGAGAGTTAATTGAGATGGAGGGGAAAGAAAAATAAATCAAAGAAGAAAGGCTGCTTTGGTTCCTATGTGACCATTGTGCTCATGACTGTGGTATCCGTTTTCTAGCTCCGATTTGGGGAGTTCAGAGTGTTTCACCTCACCCCCAAAAATCATCATTTTGGGGCATTGTAAAGCAAATCTCTCCAACCACATCATCCCCATCTCCCCAGGCAGCCCTGCCTGACGCTGGTGAGCTGTCTGTCTGCTGTCATCGCATCCGTCCCCACTCCTGCCAGGGCCGGCGAGTCCGGCCACGCCACGACCTGCGTTAACACATCCCGCAGGAGCCAGGGCTGCCGGCCCCACGCAGCCGCAGACACAGGAGGCAATAAAGCAATCTCAGCCCCGCCGGCTGCTCCGGCAGTGTGCGAGACACCGGGACAGCCCGGCCGCTCGCTCCCTCCTCCCCGTCCCTCCGCAGGGATGGAGAGCGCGATGTTGCTGTAAATCCCCAGACAACGCGGGCTTGGCTGTGGAAAAGGCGTTTTCACTCAATCTTGAGCCCTAACTTTATTTTGAAGGATGAACATGTTTGATTAGCCAACCTCAGCACCCCCATAGCATTGGGTCAGGGTAATTAGAGACCTTGTGTTAACGAGTAAACAATGGCTCAAGAGCCTAATTGACAATTCCAAGCCCATGCACGTTGCTAATTGCCAGAGCTGGACCCACAGCCCAGGGCTCCTGAGTTAACCCATATTAAACCCTTCCCATGAATAAGGGTTATCCCCTCTCTTCCCAACACAGGGAGATCTCCAGCACCGGGATGGGGGAGAAATGCAAGGGGCTGCGAAGCGCAAGGTGTTGGGATGGGTGCTGCGAAGCGCAAGGTGTTGGGATGGGTGCTGCGAGCCTTTCTCACCCATTAAAAGCCCGTCCCGAGGCTCCCGAGCAGACAATACCATCGCGCTCTGCCCTGCATGCCCCCAGCAATGACCCCGGCGGACCACCCTCCTCGGAGGTGAAGGGTAAGGCAGCCGCCCCGCTCCATCAGCCCTCTCAATCTTCCCCAGACAAAGCCTGTCCCGGGGGAGCGGGTCCTGGGGAGGGGGCCAGGGCAGGGCTGTCTGGTGGGAAGCGGCGAGGTTGGGTCACATGGCAGATAGTTTTGGAGGAGAAGCCGGAGAGCAGAGGTGAAAGGGCAGCCCTCCCTTCTCCCCACCGCCCTGGCTTGCTCCTCCTGGCCTTTGCTGCTCCGTCTCCCTGCTCCCCCCAGCCCAGCCTTGGAAACGGGGAAACCCCAGCACAATTCATTGAGTATTTCACTCCCAGATAATTTACGGACGCAGCATCTGCCGGACACGGGGGACACTGTACTTAATCTCAGCTTTCATGTCCTCTAGCCTCTTTCACAATGAGTTTGGGTTTGTTTTGTGTTTTTTTGTTGGGTTTTTTTTTGCCTAGAAGAACCCAAAAAAAAGCACTAGAAGTGTCTCTTTGATCCCAATCATAAGTCTAGCGCCATTCATCCAGGCAAACTGCAGCGAGAAACTCAGCCCAAGGACCGTGCCTCGTCCCATGGGAGCTCAGCCTTGGGCAGGGTGTGATGGAAATACCAAACCAGGCTTCATTTCTTTCCTCTGCACACAGCAGGGGCTGAAACCTGTCTCATCAAGTAAAGCCTTCCTTAAATTAGGTTGATATTATGAACTTAAGAAGCTCCCGGTGACAGGATCGACGCAGACAGGCTAAAACAGACACCTGAGCTGAAACCAGAGGTGGAGGCGAAAGACAGCGAGCAGTAAGAGCTTTGAAATGCCCCGTAGCGCACAGCTTGGGTACCCCAGCGAGAGACATCCCTGCAGCTCTGCCTTTACACAAAGCACCATCAGAAGGTGGAAGTGGGAAATGGATGTTCCCTTCATGTCAAAAAAAAAAAAAAAAAGANCCCCCCCCCCAGCAAAACCACCCCCCATTAAATTTGCCAGCCAAAAGCTGCTCCATCCCAGCTGATTTCTCATCCGCGCAGAAGCTGCGTCTAATTGTGAAAATTAATTGTAAAGCGCACTGGTTATTTACACGTCCTGGTGCCTGGATTCATGCAGCATCACTCTGGGCTGCACACCCAAGCCGTAGCCCTTCTCCCTGCAAGCAGAGCCATCCCCGGGCCCCGTGTGTCCCCGTCCCCAGGCTCCACGTGCCCCCGGGTGCCGGGGAGCATCCGGGCCAGGCTGGGCGCAGACCAGATGCATACTTTCATATGGGACTCACTAATGGCCTTTCAGGTACAACATTATTATTTTCCTCTAATGGCGTGCTTTTCTCTCTTTCTTCCTCGCTGGCTCATAAAAGGCACATCATAACTACGGGGTGGGGGGGGGGAAGGCGAAAGCTTTGCAAATTACAGCAATCAGAGAGCCTGAACCATTAGGAGCATCTGGGACTGCATTTTACATAACAGTGGACACTTTCTTTGAAACAATTACAGATAATAATGAATTAGGATTGACTGGGCTGTAAACGTTTCGAATTGCAATTCAGAGACTGTCACTCCTCGCCATCCCCTTCTTGCTGGAAAAAGCCCTCTTAATGCTCGGCACAAGTACGGCGGGGATCTTGCGAGGAGATGAGCTTCTCCACGGCCAGGTCCCATGCCATGGGCTCAGCCTGAGCTCTGTCAGATTTGGGATCTTGCCTCCAAAAGTGGCCCGTGGCAGATGCTTCGGGGAAGAGTTTACAGCATAAATTGATGTATCAGGGTGCTTTGTCCTTGCCTGTTGCGACTAATCCCGGTTCAGGGGTGGATCAGCAGGCTGCCCTTTTCTTCTAAGGAACTGCTTTCCAAAGGGATGAGGGGATGGCCCTAAGCCACGTTGAGGAGATGCTGTATTTTGGCCCATGGGGTGTCCTGTCTTCAAGCTGCCCCAGCCCCTGTGAGCCTGGTGCTACCCTGACGTCTCCAGCTCAGTCTTGTCCCGGGTTTTTGTCCCATGCCAAGGGATCTGGGTTGCCCTGGGGCTCAAGTCTCACACGTACCCACAGCTGAGACCATACCCCAGCGGTGGCTCAACATCCATCACAGGCTGTGGCTTTTTTTGCCGAGTCTGGGGCAATGAGACCCTCCAGCTGTAGGGGATTTAAGAAGTGCGTGAGTTTGATAAAAACTAGAAATGTTCTTGCTCCTCTTCTCACCTTGCCTCTGGTGATGCCACTGGCTCTGCAACACCATCGCCCGGGAACCCACCATACCCACATGGGCAGGAGTTGTCCCCAAGCTGAGAAGTCCCCGTGTCCCCCCCAGGCAGAGCAAGGACAGAGCTGGTGGGTCGCTGCGGCTCAATCCCCACCGTGGCCGGCACAAACCCCTCCAGCTGGGCTGCGGGTCCGCATGCTCGAGCAGTAGGACCCGCAGCTGCCCGGGCGACACAGGTACCCGAACATAAGTTAAGAAAAAGACATCAATCCCTTCACTTTTGCCGGAATAAACCCCTTTCTTTAAAAGTCAGCGAATATAGAGGAGGAGATTGAGAGGAGGGAACACTCGCGGCCCCTCTGCCGGAGTGCAGATGTGGTATAAATGGGGCGATCTCTACCCTCTCAAAGCCCCCTTCTCTCCCGAGTTGGCAAGTCCTAAAAGGCCACTTGTTTTGCAAGTTGGCTGCTGTCTCGCCCATCATCTCCCGGGGAGGCACAGTGTCACCTCAGGTTTCTAAGATCATTCGCACTGCCCGATGCTCATCCCCATCCCCATCCCGCTCTTGTCTCCCGTTCCCAGGAGGGTCACCAGCCACAGACCAAAGCAGAGGGGACACGAAGAGGCAGCGAGAACCCCAAATCCTCCCAACCCCAGCCCTTCTCAGGGGAAAAGCAGTGTATTCAGAGATGAAAGGAGGCAAACTCAACCTTAAGCAAATGAAAGCCCTCACTCCTGGGTGTCAGATACACCCTGAGGAACTTTTTTGTGTCTATTCCTTGGTGATATTTGAGTTTTTAAATGCTCGGCAAGATGCTCCACTGCCATCAGTCTGCAGAGCGCGGCTGCCACCTCTTGCACCCTGGGCACACCTTTCCTTCCACCTAAACCTACCAGATTTTCAATAACAGCATCTCGTTCCCATCTTTGGGAAACCTGAAGCCTTGCAATAAGCATGCATGGCAAATGGCTGCCTATTTTATAGAGATGGCTCGCACCAGCCTTAAAACTCTAATTATAGAAGAATAACAAGGCTCTAAAGCTCAGAAGCACTTAGATATTATTTCAAGCCAACCAACGAGGAAGTTACAGCTGCTGTAATTAAACATGACACAGAGAAGTCGAGCATTAAACGCAGGTTCATTAAGAAAGTGCAGGGACTCGGCGATCCATAAAGGCAGGACCTTGTAGTCATGGGCCAGCCGGGGAGAAACTCAGAGAGGGCAAGTCTCACCCGTCTACCTCCAAAAGGCAGCAGCAAAGCTACTAATTGTGTTTACGCTGACAATACCATGCCGCTGGCAGGACTTTTTGGAGCACAGCGCAGTCGCCGGCTGCAGTGGGGTTCCCAGGTCATCGCCGCGTGCCGGGACGCCGGCCAGGCACCGTGCAGGGTCAGCAGCTGGCCCCACGGCACCCACCGCTTCGCTCTTCACCTCTGCGAGCAAGCTCTTACACCCACGTCCAAAAAGAGGGGGAGAAGGTCAGGTCCTGCCTCCTCCTTCCCAGCTCCCTCCCAGCTTCGATCCCCCCGGGTTGCCCCACTCCGGGTATCCCAGCCCAGAGCCCTCAGCCCCTCTCAGGAGCTTGCAAACGAGCGTGCACTAATTAAGCAGGTCTCTGGGCTGGGCATTTGTTTTGTGGCGTTCCATCAGGTTTTGGAGATCCAGCAGCCACCTGACTTTACTACAAGGAAAAAACCTAAAACCCCAAGAAAACGCTCTTGCTATTTAGGTGCTGCTCCACCAGCCAGTACCTTGCGCTCCCCAAGCTGCTATCGCGGTGTGTAGGACAGGATTGGGCCCACTGGGGCTGAGCCTGGATGCTCTGTAGGATGCTGGCACAGGGCAGGGCTGTTCCCTCTGGGTTTAGGCAAGCCCGAGGCTTTTTTCCGCATGGGAATCCCAGTGGGAAGGGGCGGCAGCCGGGCACAGGGGCCCCCCCCAGCTCCCCACGCAGCATCCCAGGGGCAGGAGCCGCCACCGCGGCAGCGGGTCTGTAACCCACCACCACCCCACTGAGACCCCCAAGGGGGGAAAAACCCACCCGGGGGGTCTCCAGGAGTAAACCCCTACACGCAACAAAAATAGACACTGACCCCCGACCAGCCCAAACACCCCAGACCTGGGGGGAAAAGAAAAAAACAAAACCAAAACTCAAACCAGCAAGATGCAGAAGACGAAGAATGGAAGAAAGGAGGGATGAACAGCGCGACCCCCCCGACCCGGAGCGTGCAGCCCCGCAGCCCCAGCTTTGTGCGAGCCCCTTTCCCCCCGCCCCTGCCCGTACAATCAGGGCAGCTGCCTGGAACGGGGCCGGCTGCCGCGGAGGAGAGGGCAAGGGGGCAGAGAGTAATTTATTTACTCCTTACAATGTGCTGTTTGAACAGACTCCTAAAGAAAACGGAGGAGGAAGCAACACTCTGCCAGGCGGGAGGAGGAGGAGGGGGATGCGAGGCCGGGGGAGACGGTCCTAAATGGATTAGAAATTTACCCTGCAACTGTGGGGCTTTAATTGATACACGGGCGGGGGGGGAGCAGTAAAATTTCCCTCTAATTGTATTAAAGATACACTAATTAGGTTGATTAAAAACAGAGAGGCTGTTTCTTTCTTTCCCCAGAAGGCCTAAGGGATGGTGATGGGGAGGGGGGAGAAGTGCAAACAGATTGGAGGTTTTTTAAAAAAAAAAAAAAAAAAAAAAAAAAAAAAAAAGAGANAAAAAAAAGAGAGAGAGAAAAGAAAAGTGCTCAGCCCTTGCAAGAGGTGCAGCCGCATCGGCTGCCCGGGGCACCCGGGAGAGCAGGAGCAACATCCCGGGCACCTTAGGGTGGCCAAAGCTTTGCCTTTCCCCCAGGAATGAGGTGCCAAGGCAGCAGGGTCACCCTTTGCAGCTCCAGTACCCCCAAATCCCAGGCTTTGCTTAGCTGCAATGCTCTAAAAATTGAGGTTTGCAGTTATTTTTCCCCTGCTTTGTGAATTTTTGATCAGCCTTATCTACACAAACGTCTATAAATCCTTGTGGGTGTATAGATGTCCACACCTATTATAAAACTTTAAAATAGAGATCATACTTTTGCCCCAGAGAGAATAAACATAAAGCAGTTGTTTCAGCTGCTTAGCCCCCTCCCAAGCGATCCCAACGATTAGAGGATGAGCACAGTGAAAGGGAGAGGATGGGCAAGTTCATCTCGATCGCCAAAACCTCCCGTTGCAAGAGGTGCTTTCCTCCGCTGTTCGCAGCTTCTGATCAGGAGCGAGTTCGGTACATCCCCAGCCCAACAACCTGCTGGCATCCCAAATGATGATGCTCTCATCGTTTTGGGATGATGCGAGCACCATCCCAAAAATGATGCTCTCATTTCTTGCTCACTGATGCCAACCCTCAGCACAGCGCCCGCTGAGCGGGGTCTGACAGCCCGTCCCAACGCCGCTGCACAGCCTGTGTCATCTTCTTACCTGAGGATTCCTCGTTTGAGGAACCACCTGGCCTTTCCTCTTTCTGTAAGGACAGAAAAGTACTCCTCAGCCTGGGGAAAAGTTTCCCCATGAAAGGTTTTATTGCTCACGTATGAGGCGGTCGCTAATTGATCTTTCAAATGGCCAAGCTGTAAAATGGGAATGGCAAATAAAGAGCTGTGACTTTAAGGGAGATAAACAATATTGTGCTTTTTTCCCCNTTCCAAATGACCATTTTCTCCTTAGCCTGAAACCACGGGATGAAGGGCAAACTCAAATTGAGGAAGGAAGCTTGATGATTTCTGATGCTTCCATTACTGCATAATCAGAGACTGAAACTGCAATCAACAGAGCTGCCTTCGCAACCCAGCAGCTTTCAAAAAAACTCCAGTGAAAGGAAGATAATTTTCTTTGTGGGACTTTATGTTCCTGAACCACTACCTCCCTTCCGCCCTTTTCTCTTAATGTTTGTTTAGAAAAGAGGAAAAGCGGAGGGCCCCGAGGAGACGTGTGGGCGCTGGGTGGGTACAGCCGTAGGCTGGCTTTGCCGGGGAGCTCTGGGGCAGAGAGATGCAGGACAAAGGCATTGCAGCCCTGAGAAGGCTGCCAGTCGCCAAAGAGGCTGGAAGAGTGACTGTATTTGGTCAAAAATTGCAATCACCCAAAAGGTGAGCAGATCAGGGGCAGTTTTTCCCCTTTTCCCCTTGAATGAACCCATCTTTTGGGTTGTCCCTGCCTGGATCTGTCCCTACCCCTGAGCTTGCCCCTGTAAAAACCACCGGTGTTTTGTCTCCACAGGGGTTTCAGCTGGACACCGCTACTGCAAGCCGGTTATCTTGGTGCAAAAGTGTTTGCGCTTGCTGGGAAAATTCAGCCTTGAGCATGACAGCATCCCCCTGAAGCATCGGTGCAGGGCGTTTTAGGGAGCTCTCTGGTGTTAACACCCAGATCTGCTCCCACCACATGGGAATTAAACATCCAGCTATAGAAGAGGAAAAATAAAAAAAGGGGGGGTTTCCAAACCAAAAAGAGGATCGCCTCTTTGCCTAGATCTAGTTGTCAGTAGCCAGCATGGAAAGGAGGTCGGTGGTCAGTGTTCTGCTTGCCCAGCCAGCCTGGGGGAGCCGAGAGCGGCGACCGCAGCCCTCAAGTTTTCCCAGCAGCAGTTTTCCCAGCAAGCACAAGCACAGGTTTTTTTGCATGAAGATAACTGGCTGATCTGGATTAAAAAACCTGGGTCTTTCTTTAGCTGAGGCAACCTCTGGGTCTTCCTCAAGTCCTGGGGAAACCTCCAGATAGACATTTGTAAGGCTACAGGATATTTTTTTCCAGGAAATGAACGCTCACAAATCGAACCTGCTCAGCCTCGCGGGGTTCATCCGAACCCTTGAAATGGCACCAAACCAAGCAGGGGCTGGCAAAGCCAGAGCTCGAGACCCGGGCAGCCCCAGCGCACTCCTGCCTGCCACAGGATCCAGCCTGCCTTTGTGTTCCAGCAGCAGAACTGCCTTATCCCATCAGCCCCACCTGGAACTGGGGCTTCTTGTTTGAGCCTCTCCTCTGGTCGGACCTCTTGGTGGGAGCACTGGTTTGTCTGCCAGCAGGTAACTGGGAGTGCTGCAACAAGAGGCTAAATGCTGCGTAAACTCGATTTCTCCCTATCCAGTGACCCCAGCCGAGCAAGCGGTGCTGTTTTGAGCCCGTATTGGCTATGCTCATCAAGACCTGAGCTCCTGGAGTCAGGTGATTTGAAAGCCAATATAAAGACTCCATATTTCCTTACGTTTTTCTTTTTCATTTAGCCAGCGTTAAGGCTTTGGCAGGGGAAGGGTGCGCAGTGGCTGCATGCTGGGGCTGTGACAACAAGCACGCAATACAGCAGAGCCTCGCATCCTTTCATCTCTGAGCGATGGGGTGCAGACCGGAGCGTGCGCTCGCTCGCTCTCCTCTTGAAAGCATCTCTTGGCTTCAGAGGCTTCCCCGTCCCCTTTGACAAACACCTCGAGCCTTTGTAGGCTACTATCACACTCTGCCACAAGCGCCGTGCCCCGCCAGCTATTCCCTCCGCTACACAAAAAGCATCACTTTAAAGGCAGCTTTTGATTGCGTTCGAGTCGGCCGATATTCGACCAGGCGCCGAGCATCGCGTCGGCAGTTTGCTCTGGCTGGAGGGGGCCCCGCTGCGTGCCCAGGGCACCCCAGGAGGGTTTGCAATGCGGTGGCTGCTGCTGGCAGGTGAGAAACACCCGGCACCGTGCAAGCAGCCCACGCTGCTGCATCAGAGGGCTGTCCGTCCCCCTCCAGCCTCCCTGCGCTCTCCCGGCCGAAGCACCGAGACGATTCCCTGCGGCCGCTCGGGTGCTGCGGTGCGGCCAGCATTTGAACCAGGGGCACAGCAAGGGAGCAGGAGGAAGGCAAGGGGACATCAGCATCACCGCGCGGCTCCCAACCTGCTCCAGCTTTGCTGCCCACCACCAGGTCAATTTTTGCATTTGAGGAACTCTTGCCACTATGATTCAAAGTGAATAAAGCTCTTACTACAAAATTACATGATTACACATTCCTTTTGCACCATGGAAATGACAACCGAGGTTATAAGACAGTGGCGACCTCAGCTGCCCAGGTTTCCCATTGCTTATAGCTTTCAAAATACACAAGGCAGCAATTTATTTTTTTTTTTTTAGCTACTACTATGTTTGCTGGAAAATTAAGTTTCAAAGGGACTAAAAACATTAACAAATTTAGGTTGAGAAAATGGGAGGAGGAGGAGGAGAGCGGATTTAAAAAATGTCAAAACACTCAGATGCAGCATTTTTAATGAAATGTTTCACTTCAGAAATGCCAAAACATTTTGTTTTGACATTTTCAAAATGAAACTTAATGATTTTTTTTTTTTAGAAACAGCATGGATTGCTTTGTAATAACCTGAGTTAAAGAAAGAGGAGAGGAGAAAAACGCAAAGGCTTGACGGCCACCAAAACAAAACAAACTTTTCACCATCCTCCCAGCGACGCGTTGACATGGAAAGAGCATTGCCTTCCCTCCAACTGCCATTTTGCCAACAAATTTAAGCGTTTTCTGTTCCACTTCACATTGCGCTAATGAGTTCCCCTGCTTTTCTGCACTGAAAAGAGACTCTTGCCTTCGCCTGGCTTCCGAGATCGGAGGATCCCTTCTTGAGGGACTCCTCCCAAGCTTGGCCTTGCTGCAGGAGCGAGGTTTCCCGTGAAGCCGGGGAAAATCCCTGTGCCCGTGGGTTGCTCAGCCCGCTGCAGCTCTCCCACCCCAGAGAGGTTTCACTACAAGCAGCGATTGCTTTCCCCTCCTTGGGAGAGGAGCTGCCTCCTCTATTGCTTGTGTGCTGAGCATCCTGCAGGATGAAACCTCTCTGTAGCAGAAGTCGCCCTTTTCCTTGGTCTCCTGCCACACTTTTGAGGGCAGAGCTGTCCTCCCAGCCTGGAGGAACTGGAACACAGACCGAATAAACGCGTGGTTCAGGATCGCACCCAAACCTCTGGCAGGGCAGAGGGCTGAGCGCTGGTCCACGGCCAACCAGCAGCATCCTGAGCCCTCCTCCTCCACATACCCAGTGATAAAGTGGACCGTGAAATTTATCAGCCATGAACCAAATGGTTGTTCGCATGTGTTTATTACACAGTTATTTGTGATCTGCAACCCTTCCCGTAAAGCCTCGTTCATAATTGTTACTGCCCTATGCCGAGCCCTTGCAGCCTAACAGCAACGGCGCGGGTTCAGGGAGCAGGGGACGCGATTCTGGAAGCAGCCCTCATGAAAAGGAAAGAAAGAACCAGCTGAATAACCCTCCACCCCAGCTCAGGAGCATGGGGCACCAGGCACCCTCAACACATTTTCAGACGTGGGGTGGGACGCCTCGGCCCACCACCACCGCGGGGCAAGAGGAGCCCATCGCATGGCATAAATCCAGGCTGAAGCACAGGTGCCAAGGGCCTCTCTGGGTAAAAATAACCCTTGCAAAGGGAGAAACACAAACAGGAGGATCTGCAGGGTGTGAAAAGAGCAACTGAAAGCTCAAATCCCCAAAATGGAATAAGTCGGGTACCTTTTGCAGCCTCCTCTGGTGGGCTCCCAGCCCAGGGATGAGGAGCTGCGGCTGGGGGGTCCGGAGCTGGGGCAGCTTTTGGCTCCTAGGAAAGGAGGATGGATGGTTTCCTTCTCCCAGGTAAAGAGCTGACTCCTCGCAGGGGATGGCGGGAGCTGATGCAGTTGTGAGCAAATATGTAAACCTAAAAGATGCCAAAAAGAAGCAAACCTGCGTAAGGAAACAAATGCAGACTTTGTCACCTTTGTCACTTCTTGTTGGAAAACACGCGCCCGAAGAGGCAATGGGGACAGCTGGTAGCATCACTCCCTGGGAAGCCAAAGCCAGCAAATCCTGGCAAGTTTGCCCAGGGGAAAGAGGTATCAGAGACCCACCCAGCCCTGGCCCACCCCTGAACCGTGCTGCACTAGGCTGGAGCAGGGTCCAAGCTTAGGAGAAGGCAATCAAAGCCCTGAGCAGCCTTTTATTTTTGAGGCTCAGACACACATGTTTCACCGTGGGATATTTTGCCTTGCTCAGTGCAGAAAAAGATCAAAAAATAATTAATTGCTTGCACACCCCCTGCACATGCAGACCTGTATTTACATATGGAAATTAAATCCTTGGGTATGCAAAGCCAAGCACATCCAATGGATTTACATCAGGCTCCTTACCGAGGCTGGCTTGGAAGTGTCTCCATAGCACCAGGACTGGGGGGCCGAGCCACAGCGTGTCCCCAGGTGGCTGGTGGCAGAAGGACAGGCAAGCGTTTGAGGATGCCCTTGGCCCTGTGGTTACCCCTGCAGCAAGGGCACGTGGTGCCTGGCCAGCTCCGTGCACCTCAGAGGGGGAGACTGGACCCAACATCTCTCCATTTGCTAACGAGAGTTCTGCATCCTATTTAAAGGACAGTGCTGCCTATTAAGCAATTTACTCTTTTCTAATTGAAATTATCCAGTATACCGGGTTTTGTGCTCGCAGCTGAGTGCTCCCAACTGGCCACAGCCTCAGCGAGAGGAAAAGAGATTCAAATGCCCGTCCTCTGCGAGGAGAGGCGTTTTGTGGGGGTACAAAACGGAAGGGAGAAAGCAACAGACCCCAAAATGTGAACTGTCCCTTTAATTTCTGTCAAGGCTAAAGCCCACAGACTACAAAAACAACATTTTAATTTAAATTCCGATTCCACATTCATTCATGGGAGCTGGCTCTGAGCGGGGATTTCATTAAAGGCTTTAATAGATTTTATAGGACTTGTCAGATCCGGAAAGGTTATGGAGCAAATGCATTTTCTCTGCTTCCAGAATTTCAACAACGGCTCGGTAAACAAATTTACCATGAAAATGCAAAGAGTCCAGCCTTGTACAGACAAGGAGAAATGAACTTCACCTGAGTGACTTAAAGGCATCAAGATGCACCGTCTGTCCCCTTCCCAACTCGCTTCGCTCCTTTCCCTTAGCGTGCTGTGCAGCTTAGGTGATGTTTCTTTTTTTGGTGGAAAACCAGAAAAGGAGAAACATCTTTTTTCCATTGCTCAGACTTGGATTGAGAGATATTTATGAATGTTGGCAGCTTTAGCAGCAATGCATGGATGGGGGGTCTTAGGAGGGGCTGCTAATGGACCTCTCGTGTGGATGATTGACTCAGGCTGGTGGGTTTTGCAGGTGGAAATGAACTTGGTAGAAAACCCTGGGTATTTGAGGACAGATGCGCATCAGCTGGTGAAGGCGGCGGTGTTGTGGGGGAATGGACAGACAGGAGAGATGCTAACAGCCTCAGCTTTGCTCCTGACCCATCAAAGGCTCCATGACCCCCTGTTTCAGGATCTTCTTGACCAGCCCTTTCCCTTCAGCAGGGAGAACGAAGGTGATTTGGGTTGAACAGCGGTAGATGCACAAGCTCTAACAAAACACCATTTTGCCCGTCTTTTCCACCTGCTTTTTTTGCCCTTGACAAATCAAGCTTGAAGGCAGGTCCTTACGTCAGGGTGGTGGAAGTGGATGTCCCACCATGGGGACACGGTGCTGCTCGGCTGCAGGATCGGTGCTGGGACGGCTGAGCTCGCCGCTCGCGGTGATCAGGAGGTGTCGGGCATCGCTGGTTAGAGCCAAACTGCAGGAATCAAAGGCTGATGCCTTGGCAACCGAGCCGTGGTGATGCTGAATAAAGTGAAGAAAAGGCCTCTTGTTTTTGGATGAGCTCTGTAAACAGAGATGAATGTCAGAGGAGATTTTGCCTGAGCATCATTTATAGGCTGTATAGTGGCATCACGGGGAGAAATCAGCTTGGAGAAAATTATAACTAATGCAAATCTCCAACCAAAACCTTTTTTCTGTTGGAGGGTAAGACAAGTTGATGACTTTATTATTATTATTATTACGATGATTATTTTCCCTGCTTATGACTTTGCAATTTGATATTGACAGGTCCTAACACAGCTGCTCTGGATCCTTTCCCAGCTCCACAAAGAGAGACGTGGTGTGAAAAGCAGCCGGGCGGTTCAAGAGCCGCTGGCAGGGTGGGAGCGGGGATCGGAGGCTCCGCGACAGAGACCCCATAGATGTGGGACCCGGCACCGAGAGGTGGCGAACATCTGGGCGTCCCTTTCACCGGGAACAGGCGCTGCAGGTGGCTGGGGACGTGGCTGATAGCTACGCTGTAATTATAGGAAGCCGGCGAGAGAAGCAGATTTAAATCAAGTGACTACTGAGTTAAAGCCTGAGAATTCCCTGTGTAATTTATGGTGCATTAAATAGCCTAAATATTCCGTCCCCACGAGTTACTCCAGTAGCTAATAGCTCTCATTTTGAGGCAGCTTTTTCTATGATTCACCTTAATCTTGATTTTTCTTCCTAGCCGGCATGTGCCACGTTAAAATTTCCTCCTCCACGGAGCGGTGTATACTTCAAATGGCCCACGTTCCTTAGCACATCAGCTTGCTAAGCTCCCATCGTGTCAACCGAGAGGGAAGCTTTAAACAAATTCACTGAATAGAGCCTCAAAAAACCACTTTAGGAAGCCTCGGCGTGGCTGTACCCGGGACACGCGTACAGATGTGACCTCGGGGTCCTGCTGACACATCGAGGACGCGCTGACAGTGATTTGCAAGGTGTCCAACAGCCTGGATCGTGCTTCTGAAGTCTCATCTATCCCAGCTCAAAAAGGGGTGACAGACTCTGCGCAATCGGTTACACCACGGAGAGAAACACATTGCGTTAACCCAGATGAGTACGATCAGCAGGCCAGCGAGCGGGGGATCAGGCTGACAAGCGCAGAAAACCTCTGGCGATCCCTGATCCAACCTCCTGCTCCGAACAGGGCTAAGTTCAACGTTAACTCAGGTTGTCAGAGCCTTGTCCAGTGGAGTTTTGAAACTCTCCAAGGATGGGGATGCCCCAACCTCTCCGCCAGCACAACTATTGCTTAAACTCTGACTCCTTCAACAGGAGACAGCAGCCGCTTTTCCCTCCTGGCTGTGACGCACCAGTTGGTACCAAAACTTTTGGACTGCTCTGATGTGAAGTTTGGTGGTGGGAGCGTCCCCCTCCGCTCCCCTGCGGGCACTTACGGGTGCCCCCATGCACGCACCACGCGCATCGCTCGGAGCTGGAGCACGCACAGAAAACGCTCTCGACCCGGTTCAGCAAAGCCTGCAAACTGGCCTGAAGTCAAGACAGGGCTGCGAGCTGGCCAGAAACACCAGAGCCAACGGGCTCCTTCAGCCAGCGGCCATCAGCAGGAAAATACCATCCAGAAGTCACAAAGAAATAGGAAAATCTTTTTCCTGCTGCCATCTACAGTTTGGGTTGTGGCAGGAGGCTGGGCTGAGGGCCAGGGGAAAGGCAAGCGAGAGCAAGGCTGAATTCCAGAAAACTGTTCCAGCTCTTCTGAGCACAGGCTCCTCCATCAGCGCCCGGGAAGTTGCTGCCATCTATTGATGTAAGGGACACGGCATCCGACAGGGATGCTCTCAGCTGCAGAAAGGATGGAAATAACTTCATTGCGTATGAGGTCCGATGAGCTGCGCAGACCCCAGAGCCTGGGACGCGCGGTTTGGTCCCCTCTTTAAAAAGCTTTGTTCTTCAAAGAGGCCCAAAGCTGGCCTCAAGCCTGACACGCTGCGAAGTACGTCCTGCTCGGGGGTTTCTACTCTGGCTGAAGTAGGACAGTGGCTGAAACACCTTCAGGCAGCCTCGACGGTGCTTCTCCAAGCTGGATTTTCCAGCATTAACTTGTCGCTGCAGAAAGTCCTTCCCCGGTCTGACGAAGACCACGAACCGCAGTGACTGCGGTCCCCATCACCACGCCGGACAAGTCCAACGCGGCCTTTTGTGTCCCCAGCAGAAGTTTTCCCCAAAGCCCCAGTGGAAGAGAGCTCTGCCTTGCCAACACACAGAGACAAGCCCCCCCCACACGTACAGGACTATGTGGCTGGGAAGATACCTGCCTTTCCCACTTTGTCCCTAAAACTGCCCCAGAGCTGTGAGCTCGTTCTCACACGGTGTTTTTGAGCCAGGCTGCTCTCCAGCTCCCCTGCCCCACTCAGATGTGATGACATGAGGGGACAGTGTCCTCTCATTGCCACCACCTGAATTCTGAATGCTGCTCTACAAGCTCCAGATGGGATTTTAACCCTGTTCCTCCTCCAGGAACACTGACATTTTTAGCCTCATGCAAATCCTCTTCCAGGGCTAGCTGATGGCAAACAAATGAATTCCTACATCTGCGTCTCCTCGGGCACCACGCAGAGCTTTCACAGCAGGAGAGGAGAGAGGAGGAGGATGGCTGAGTAACTTCATGGCTTGGTCTCTAAAAATTCTGTTCTGTGCATCTTTGGCTTCCTCTGCACGGTTGTGTTGCATATTCATCCTCCCCAGAGAGCTTTTAGATTTGCATCTGCCGTTCCTCCTTCCTTGTGCTCCTTGGGTGCCGGGCTGGATGGAGAGGGTCCCCTGGCCAGACCCATTTCAGGAGAGGGGAGAAAGGAATTCAAACCACACTGAAAAGCCAGGGCAGATCTGTTCCAGCCAAGCAGTGACAACAAGGGGTCACACAGACCGCAGGTAACCAGGGATGCAGCAGGAGCCGGAGCAAGCAGTGGCTTGGAGGGCTGCCGGTCTCCCCGGGGGAGCTGCCAGCCAGGTAAGGACCGCAACAAAACCAGCCGCAGGCAACGGGTTTGCTGCAGGGCTGAAGGCATGGTGTTCACACGTGTGAGCATCGAATCCAAGGAGGGGTTGAAAAGAACAGTAATAAATGACTCCGAAGTTAATTTTGAGCTGGTTTATTTTCGGGACACAGGAGGAAAGAGAGCAGTATGCCCCCCCACCCAGCAAAGATCTGTGGGGAACTTGCTCAAACAAACGCGAGAGCGGTAACGCTTTCGGATTAATGAAGCAGAGAGAATACACGCTGGTGTGTGCTACGGGGGAAACGAGGTCAGGCTCCCTGAATGAATCCCTCAGCAAGCGAAGACAACTCCAAAGCACCTCGGACTTGCTCGGGAAGGTTTCCAAAGACAAAAAGGACCCTCTCAGCTCAGTCCCCTCCCTCAATGCAGGCTTTGTGCTGCTCCCACTTCCAGGACAGGCAATATTCCTTCCTGCTCCGTCTTCCCCCAGCCCCGGGACCACAACAGAGCCAGGTTTGTTGGACAGCACAAAGGGACCACACAGCGTCTCCCCCAGATGCGTGCCCAAGCGCAGCCCTCCTCCAGCTGCCCCCGCTCGCCGCCCTGTTCCGCTTCTCCTCGGTTCCACACAGCATAAAATACCAATTTCCCACTTCCAGCCCAAATATCAGCTCAGTTTAGCCTGACAGCCAGCATCACCCACATCTATGCTGTGCCCCGACTCCTCTGAGCCCAACCCTGGAGCATCCTTCGTGCTTCGCAGAGCCTGTCTGTCACCCCAGTGTCACACTGCTGTCCCCACCGCAGGGAGGGGACGCCTTCCTCCCCAAGGGCAGGAGTGGAGGGGTGTGAGCACCGTCATTTCCAGCAGTATCAGGAGAATTTTGCAGACCAAAATCAATTCCCTTCAAGAAACAGCGAAGGAGGGAGCAGGACAGTATGGCTTTTCCAAGGGCTAGAAGAAAAATGCCTTTTTTGCAGGGAAATGAGCTGGGTTTTTGAGCGATGCGCAGGTAGGCAGAGCTCAGCAGGCTGCAAAGCTCTCCCAGCAGCAAACTAAATTATCATGTCTGACATTTCCCCCCCCTGCCCCCAAAAGGCCAAAATAATTCCTTTGCTCTGGATACAGATCAGTTGGCAAACAAGCTTTCAGACACAATTATTTTGCCCTGAGAGGATTCTGCAGCTGCTCCTCTTTTTCTTGAGATCAATACCTAAAGGATAATCCTGCAGATTATCCTACAGTTGGGTGGTGTTAGCTCAAGCTCTTGTTTGCTTTATTTCCTTTATGAATTACAACTCCTTCTGGTTAGAGGGGTGGGGGGGGGGAAGTGTTTTCATACTCCAGATTGCCACAAATGAGCCTTGATATCACAAATTGTCTATAGTTGGTTGGAAATAAATTTTGTTGACTTTTTAGTCAAATTGGAACATTTTATGAGAACATAGCGATGTCAGGTGGTGACTCATCGCTTTCCAAAAGAGCGGAGCAAACAATAGCAACCACCTAAACAAAATCAGAGCACATTTCTTTCTTCCAAATCTAGCAACTATATTCTTCTCAAGCAAATCAAGTCTGGAGGAGTTTATTCGCCTCCAAGTCCCGTAGGCGGAAGGCAGCGGAGATCAGAAACCTGTTCTTTGATATGAAGCGTTATTTTTATTTGTTTTTAACCTGTCACACGGTTCTGAAACCAACCATACGCATCCAGAACAGCAGCTCATGACTATTTATTGCTGAAAAGTTTCCCAGGTGGTAAACTTGAAGAAACAGGAGAATATCTCCATCACTGCCAGGGCGGAGAGGCTGCTGCTGGAATAAAGCTTCATCGCAGAATAACTGCCACAGAGTATTTGTTTGCTGCCCAATAGATCAGATTCTTAAAACTCCCTGACAGCTCATCAAAAGCATCCTACATGTGGGATGAAGGAATCTTCAAAGCCTGAGGGACTTCTGAGGGATTGCTGGAATTTGAGGGCTTCCAAAAATCCACCCATGACTGAGGTGGACACACGGAGCTCCAGCTCGTCCCTCTCCATCAGCCTGCGGAGGCAGAAGGTGGTGGCTTGTTCTGCACACCCACTGAAAGCGTTGGCCTCTCTGGCCCTGATTTAGAACGTGCACGTGTCATTTTAAGCAATTGCCTAAATTCTGCTGGAGAAAGCTAGCGATGGCTCCGAGGAAGAGCTCGCACGCTTTCCTGAATGTGCAGTTCAGTGGCATTTATGTGGCAAAACTGCCCTTGGTGCTCTTAGAGAGCTTTTCGCAGACGTTTAGTGCAAAACAACCTTGGCAAAAAGAATCAGTACATAAAGACATGAGACAAACCAAACTGGAGCCACCAGCAAGCCTGATGTCCCGCTTCTGTACCCCCATCTCCTGCCCAGGGTCCTCCCATCTTCCAGCAGCAAGAGATTTCAGCGTTTCAAATAGGAGCTGGGACCCACTGATTAAGCATCAGATCAAAATACACCATAGTGACTTGAACCTTGAAATGAAACTTCATTGCACCGGCATCGCTTGCCAGGCACAGTTAGCAGAGCTCCGACAAGTTCGGTGCTCGGGGACGTGAGTGAGTGGCAGCCTGTCCCTTGCAGGGCCACAGCAGCGATGCTTGGTGACCAACAGCCTGCCACCTCTGTGGCGCCTAGAGCCAGCAGCACGCTCGTGTAGCTAAACACTGCAGATCAACGAGCGAGGGCAGAGCCGGCCACGGCCACCTCAGTATCTCCTGCCACTCGGCAATTCAATTATATCGGCATTCAAAGCGCTGTTGGTCTGTGAGCGAGCAGATGGGCAAGGGAAGGAAGTGCCAATTAGTGAATCTCAGCAGCCCTGTTAGCTCTTTCCCATTTATTTGTCTTTTCAGGGCTCAAAAAGACAACCTGAATATTAATGCTAATTGTTGCTTGCAGGGGGGTGCTGCGGGCAGGGAAGGGGGGTGAGCCTGGGGGCTGCCTCACTCCTCCACGGCCGCCCCGGGGCCGCACGGTGGCAGAGCCGGCCTGCCGAAACCACACCGGCCGATGGCAGCCCCTGCAGCACTGCGGGACGGGGGTTAAACCCGGCTTCCAGCCCCCTCCAGCAGCCAGAGCCACCACAGCCGCCTGCCTGCAGAGCCCACAGCTCACACGAGGGACCTTCCCGGCCCCTTCATTCCCCACGATGTAACCCCCAAGGACGGGACTCCCTGGCCCCTTTCTCTTTCAATCCTCACACCCAGTGCAGGACCCTCTCCATCTCCCCCATCTTCACCCTACCTTCACTTCAGCATCTCCAGGGCAGGATCATGCTGGGCAGCACTCGCTGCTGGCTGCATCCCTGAGAAGGGCCATCATCATACGGTTGGACTCAATGATCTTAAAGGTCTTTTCCAACCAAATGATTCTATGATTTGACAGCAGGAGAGCTATCTCCATTTTTGCTTCTACCATTGGAGAAGAAGCAGAGGGAGATACAGGCAGGCAGCTGCCAGACCTGCCCACAGGGAGTGTGAGCTCCAGGTCAGCACACAGGTACCCAGCAGGTACAGCACCGCATCAGTGTGGGGTTCAGCTGGCCAGCAGCCACCTCCCCAAACCAGCAAGCACCCCGAGATACCACGTACCCTCTAGTCCTGATCCGCAGACCTTGCCCTGCCCCTCTCGCATCCCCTGAGATCCTGCACAGCAACACTGAGAACGCTAAAAAGCCATCGGCAAGAGCACCGGAGTCAGTACAAACGTCACATTTCTTCCAAGAAGTTGCACTGAAATTGTACCTTTTCAGCATCAGGCATATTCCCCGTGATCTTTGAGCCACAATAAAGGATTTCTAGCGATGTTTTCCAATGAGTTGCCTTTTTTTTTTTTTTGAACTTTCCATATGGTATAAGATAAGGAAAGGGACCCTTCGGGCACGTTACCCGCCGGGTGAAGCGTCCCACAAGGTGGCAGAGCTCCATCGCTCATCGGTGGCCACCGAAACGCTGTGCGAGAGGATGCACCAAGCTCTCCTGGAAAACACACGGGTCCTGGGTGCTCTGCACCCGAGGGGACCCCTGCAAAATACTGCTGATGGCAAGGGGCTCCTTGCTTTGCTGCTTCGGCTTTTCCCAGTTGGAAACTGGGTGTAAATTAGGTGTGCAGCTGCTCGGAAAGCAGGAGAAACAGTTCTTGGGGCTTTTGCATGGGGGGGTGGGGAGACAAAAACTCCACATTTTTTGTCTGCACTGAGGTTTCTAAGAAAGTTTTGTTGGGAAAGAATTAGGATGTTCTTAACCTACACAAGGGAATTGTAAACGGGGGAAGAAAATGCAAACTCTCAAGTGGGCAAGAGTCGCTGTAATAAATTATAAGAGTGCTCCAGGGCCGAGAGGAGGGGTTTGCTGGGATTTCAGCCCTGAGGCTGTGTATAAAAAGATGCCCTTCTCTTGCTGGGCTCATACCATCACCACTTTTTCCTCTGAACACTTCTCTGATAAAGACGGAGAAGGGGGCAGGCGGCTGGGAAGCACGGCGGCTGCGAGGGATTGCAGCGAGGAGGGTTCCTCCTGGGGGGGTGTGAGGGAGAGCCCAGGAGGGAAATCCGGCCTTTTCAGCACTTAATAGAAGGTCTTCAGGTTCCTTCCCAAGCTGGTCAGAAACAGGCAATTTCTTCCTGTCCTCGCTGGAGCTGCCCCGCAGCAGTTCAGTTAAACAAATGGCGATAAACCGGCCGTGAATACATTTCAGCAGGAGAATAACACTAAGTTTCTAAGCTTCAGAGCAATCAAACTGTCAAAAAAAGTCTGAAAGGAGGAAGCACAAGCCAGAAAAAAAGTAAGAAGGCCTATTTTAATGTAGTTCTTGATCCGTCTAGGAAGAGCTGCAAAGTAATTGCAACTACAAGTCCTTTGCGGTCCTGCGCCGGCAGTGGGGTTAACCACTGCCCAGTGCTGGGCAGACAAGTTTGGTTTGGGTGAAGCAGCACATTCCTGCAGACATGGTTTTTCACCGATGTCCTTGGACTTCAGAGCAGACCTGTGTTTTTTCTCCCGTGCAACCCACTTACTTTCAATAGGTCTTAAGTCTTTTTTATCACTAAGGACTTCGCGTCCTTATTAGTGGCCTAATAACCATCAGGGCACAAGCGTGGAGACAGGTCTTAAAGAGAGAAATGAATCACGGTCAGTCCAGTAAACGGACAAATGAAAGATTTCAGGCTTTGGGTTGAAATCAGAGAGATGCGATCTTTATCGAGGATGTTCTCCGAAGCAATCGGAAGCTACAGCAGGAATTTTCCACCGAAGGAAATCACACTCAAAGGAGCGGGCTAATTTGCTGAGGCAAAATGAAAACTTCCCTCACTCAAACACCCAAACCGACAGCCTGACAAAACAGTTACCGTAGCAACTGGAGGGAAAAAAAGTCACAGAAAACTCAGATTTATTCCCCCCCCCCCCCCCCAATGAATTGAGAAAATCAACTTCTAATTGCAGCGAGCATCACCGTGGGTGTGGGTGGCACAGCAGCCGCAGGAGCTCAGCCAGCGCGGGCTGTGGCCGGGTTTTACACTGCAATGCTGCAGAACCAGTGCCAAGCTCGTGATTTGTTATTGCAAACCCTTCCTCCTCACCAGCCTGAGAAATGCCGTGAAACTCTGACTGATTTGTGAAGAGTTTTGTTTGCCTGCTTTCTAGGAGAAGGAGAAAGCCCTCAAGGAAGCTGCGGTGCAAGTGCCCCGGGAAAGGAAAAAAAAAACAGATTCAAAAAATCAAATTCTGCTTTATAATAGAAAGATTAGGCCCATGGAGCCAAAGAGCTCCAAGTGCGTTTGCCCCCAGCGCTGCCCCCAAGCCCTGGGCAGCGTGTTTCCAAAAACCGGAATTTAACAGCTGTATTGGTCAGTTCTGGAGCTGTGCGGTACCTTGCAGCCAGGTATACAGCAGCCAAAGGCAAACGTACCCCAAAAGCCATGAACCTCAGTTTCCCTGGGGTAGCACTGCCCCAGGGCTCCTCAGGAGCCCTCAGCCCTGTCCACCAGCTATACATGATAGCAAGGACAAAAAAATCCCACTTTCACAGCTGTGCCACACACTGGCCTCTGCTATTTAATCGACTCCTGCCTTTTCTCTAATTTCTTTTTCAACTCTTCCAAATAATTGCATTTATGCTGGAGAAGTACCATCAGTCTGGGGGGGTTTCATGGCGGCAGATGCTGTTGCTGTCAGGACAAGCACAAAGGACTTTGTGGACCACGAGCGTTGCAGGTCCCACCATCACCCAAGGGCTTTGCTCCTGCATCTCTGTGCGACACGTGCATCCTCCGCCCTGAGCATCGTCCCCCACCCTGGAGCTCTAAACCCTGATGGAGGTGGACTGCGATAAAGGCATTTTTGCTGCTGGCCAGTAAAAACCTCTAAAAACCCACATAGGAACAACATCTGCAAACATCCTACCTCTCCAAAGAGACCTCAGACAAACCCGACAGTGCCCTGCCTTTTAATAAAAGCAGGCTTCGCCCGGTCCAAGGGGTAATTGCTGGCTCCACGGATGCCTCCCTCATACCATTTGTGGATATTTTTATCTTGCCAGTAGAAAACCCAGCTTGCCCCAAGGAGCCAGAACTTGCCTGCAAGCCCCTTTCCATGCTGGCTGCTCTGCAGGGCTCATCCACCACCTCACCACGCCGGCCTCGCCTGCCTTGCTCCACACTCGTTCTGTGCCTTTTCCTTAACAAAGTGGCTTTTAATTCTGAGGCAGCGCTTCCAGTTCTCAGAAACAGCATGGAAAGGACATTACAGTCCCCTCGGATTGATATAAACATGTCCTGTTTATTATCCTTCGCAGTGACTGTCTGAGCTGAAACGCTAACGTTTGGTAAAAAACAGTAGAAATTGGATCTTTCTTCTACCACGCGCGCACGGGGCCACGGCTTGGGCAGCTGCTTGAAGGAGGTCAGTAAGGTTCTTCTTAAGGGAAGGATTTTTTAACGGCTGAAAACGTACTCTTTGGTGACTTGTTTTCTTCTTCCCAGTCTCTCTTCTTGCTCCAGCAATCCCCCTGCACGGCCGAGCGCCTACACTGGCAAAGCCCCATCAGCACCCAAACAGCAGATGCCCAGCTCCATCCTGCACCCGTCCACAGGGTGCTGGCCCCAGCAGCAGAGATTCCCAAACACATGGGGTAAGAGCCAACCCAGAAAACAGTGCTTCGCTTCTCCCTTGTTTATATCCCTTCACTGAGTCATCAAGTAAACACTTTTTTTTTTTTTTTTTTTTGCAAAACTATCCTTTCCAGCCTGCGATTCCAACTAATTTATAACACGGCACTGCCAAGCAACGATGAATTATGGAGAAAGATTATGGGAAGGTCTGACACCATTAAAGTTTGGAGAAATAAATAGGAGTAGACTTAAATATGATTATTCTCGTTCATGTCTGTCTGTCCTTAGGGTGCCTATCACTAGAGCACAAGTGCCACGTGCATTAATTAATTGAAACAACATATTTACATGATTAGGGATTAACTCCTGTGCTTCTTCTTTGGCTAATTAGTGTATCTATAGATCTATTTAGAAAGAAAATACCTTGGGGAAGGCAGGAGCCTTCAGAGTTTATTTCATAGAAACTGGCTGTCAAATTAAGGGATTAGAAAAATGCTCACTGCTCCCTTCCCTCCCATGGCACCTTATAGCTGCTTGGTTTATTTCTCGACTCCCATGCAGCATCTGCACTAAGTTTTATCAAGAAAACACTACTGGGTTTTTCTTCACCTCATTTTGCTCCCCAGTTTCTTGTTGGTTGTCATCCTCGGGCTGCTCACAGACCCCGTGGGCTCTGGCTGTCACTATACCCAGGTGGAAAAGAATATTTCACAACAGGGATTTCAATCTGGTGGATTAATTAATTTTCCCTGCGCAGGATGCTCCTTCAGGTCTCTGTGCTCTGCTTACAGGGAGCCAAGATCTGCAATTTCAACACGACGAGCCTTGTAAGCCCGGCTCCGGGCCCCCTTCCCCGGCTGCATGCCGGCTGGGCACGGGATTCGGATACAGCCAGCCCGGGCATCCTCCGAGTCCAGCTGCTGGTTTCCATAGCAAATAGGTGGGATCACTGGATTCCTTACGGGCTCCATGGCAACATTTTACCCAGGCTCCTGCCAACTTCCAGTCCACTCACTCGCCTCCCACCTTGCTTACATCTCGCCTAGCCCCAAAACTCTGTTTGCATCAATGTTTTCCAGCCTGCGGTCCCATGCGGCCGGAGGCATCCTGGTGGCGCACAGCCAAAGGGATGCTGCATCCCTTCTCTGAGCCAACTGCATTTCAGTGATGGGTGCAGTCCTTGTCATCTCCATCACCTGCTTTACATCTTGTAAGGGGCTCTGACCTATCCACTGAGCTGTTTGGAAAGGCTGGTAAAGTAGGGGCTGTTAGAAAACACACGAAGCACAGAAGAATTATTTGGAGAAATGAAGGAATTTAAGAGAATTAAGCTTTTTCACTGCTGCAACAATGCATACAGCCATCAAATTAGATTTTAAGAAGCAAAAAGTTTAGCACAGAAGAAAAAAGTGAATACTTTTCTATGGACTTCTGAATGAAAAATTTTTCCAGCTTACTTTCAGGGGAATTTCCCTCATACATCCCCCAAGAGCTGTGCCTTGACACAAAATTCAACGAGGCAGCATTGCATTTTGCCAGGAGTGGGAACACTCACCTCAAGACCATTTTTTGTTTGATGAGAGATCAAGCTCCTCTCAGATGAGGATACTATTTTTTTTCAGGGATCTCTGCATCTGGACAGCCCCTGGGAAGATATCAAATGCTGGCCAACATCAACAGGACCAAAGCCAAGACCACCTTTTTAAAGACACTAACGAGTATTGTGCAAATGGGCTGCACAGACCCAACTTACTGCTCCTGCCAAGAGCCATTGCATCAGCCGATCACACAATTAACGTGGAGAAACCCTAAGGAAAACCAGGGACTCTCTCACTTTTCTCCGTTAGGGTGAATATCCCTATCAAATTTTCTTTTTCCTTTTCTAGGAGAAAGGACAAGAGAAGAAGTAAACCTTCTCAACTCCAGATGCGAACGCAGGGCTTTGTCTGTAGTAGTCTGTAGCTACAGCCCATAAAACGCTTCTTCCCCGGCAGAAAACCGCACAGAACATTGACTTTTAAACCCAAGTAACCCTTTAAAGTATTACCTGATTGCACAATAACACCCGACCATGGCTCAGAGAAGAGGATTTGCTTTCTCTGTTCTCCCACAGAGGCTTTTAGAGACCTTCCTGGTGGCTTAAAGGCAGCACTTCAAGGTAGAAAAAGCAACAATAAAACCCCTCTGTCCCTTCAGAGCCTGACTTGTATTCACTTAAATGAGCCCTGGCTAAAATCTCTACAAAATAACCAGCTTCACCATCACCTTGGCCCCTTCCAGAAGCAGCTCTGCTCCCTCCCAGCCCTCTGCCACTTATGGGCTGGGGAAGGAAGAGGAAGAGGAGAGTTAATTCATTAACTGCCTGTACCTGACCCAGAGTTAATTCATTAATTGCCTGCACCTGACCCAGCCTCCCTTCTTTCCCCAGGTCCCACAGCACAGGTTTCTATGCTCATGGCAGGCTGAGGAAGAGGAAGCTGCGTCCCATTCTCCTCTCCTTTACCCCCTTTTTTTAAGGCTCTCATTTTAAAGAGCAGGGGAATGCTTGCTGGGGTTTCTCTGTAGCATAAATACACGATATGTTAACATTACCCACTGCAGATTTGCGTTCTGCATGTCCTCGCCAGCATACTTGCATAAACACCTGTACCTTTACTTTACTCACACCGTAAACACTGCCTTAACTCCTGTGCATCTTAACACCTGATGTACGTGGCTGTCGCACCTTAGCTGTGAGCTCCTTTGCTGCACAGACGCAGAGAGGACCACGACCGGTTTTCTGTATCTGCTCCCAGGATCCCACCCCAGGGTGCTTGGGGAGCGGAGCTGCCGCACGTTGCTGAAGCGGGTCCTTGGGTGCACAGACAGTACGCGATTGAAACAGAAATAGAGCATTAGCGCTGCCTGCTTTTGGCTAAGATGAGACGGGAACAACTCTTCTTGTTGGAAATCCCTAGGGATGAGCTCTAAAACCTCCTCAAGGGGCTTTCAGGAGAAAACTTGTGATGCTGCTGGACCAACATCACAGCCCCTCACACGGCCAATTCCCCCTCCGGGGCCGAGGAAATGTCCTTCCATGCACCAGCATCAACCAGCCTGTTGCAGATCTCCTGAACCTGTTGGTCGTGAATGAGATTTAAGAGGCTCTTTCCGAGGACCTCCTCCCCCCCTCCCCAAGCAGCCGGCAGGGAAAGCAGCAAGGCTGAGCCGTATCATCTCCGTTTGCAACCAGCCGTCAGGGGAGAACGTTGTTTCAGAGTTTCTGTGCATCTCGCAGCCTGCGAGCGAGCTTCACTACGGAAACTTATCAGCAAATATTGTATTTTAGTGATTCACAGTTTCCCTTATCGAACACTCGTGATCTCATTTTGGAAACCCAGGAAAAGTGCAAGACTCGCTGCTGCGAGAAATGGTTTTTTCTAACCGAGAAGAAATCCAGCAACTCCTGCAAAATGAAATCCCAAAGGAGATTTTTAATTCAGTCCTGCACAATGACCCTTGCTTGTGATCTTCAGATGCCTGAACATACAGAAGGTACCTACAAGATCAGGTTTGCAAGCTAATGCGAAGATCAGACTGAAGTTCCCATGCTGCAAACCGCCTTCAGAAGAAGCATGAGCAACTTCTGCAGGCCTGGATCTGCTACAAAGCAGGATATTTCTTTTTTTATCATTTCTGTGATGTCTTGGGCTCATTAAGTATCTTAAATAAAGGATTCCTGCAAAACAAAATATCATGGCTATATAAGTACGCGTTGATTTTTAGGCTCAAATTCTAGTTTTTTGCTCTCTACCGCCACTGATATCCAAATGATTTTTTTCTATTTCATTCGCACTAAGTCCCACAAAGACAACTGAAATTAAAAAAAATCTAAATGGTTCTTTATCTTTTCTTAATCTTGCTTTGAATTTTAATCTCTGCTAACTAAGCTTTGATGGTTGAAATGGTTTCAAACAATGCTTTGGTTTAAAGGGGGGAAAAAAAAACCATGCAGTTGAACATCAGAATTATTATTCTTTCCACTTGATTTTGACAGGTTTTTAAGCAAGGAACATATTAGCTTACAATGAGGAGGTTCAAGAAGCCCACTCATTTTTTTTCTGTATACAGAAAGGAAAAGGAGGAATAAAAAAATGCTACAGAAGCGTTTCACTTGGCACTCCATCAGCAGTCGGTTCTTCGCTGGGGTTTAGTTAGCGGAGCTGGTGGCTGCGGTCACTCAAGCTGCTGAAAGGCTCCCCCCGCAAGTCCAGAGCTGTTCGTATATTTGCACTGACACCGCTAATGAAGCCAGAGCAGGAGCAGATGTGATGGTCCGTGGGACGCACGGAGCGGGCGTCTGCACCGGCTAATAGGCCATAAAGATTTCCCTGTCAAAAATCTGTGGTGCGACTCAGGGCTAAAATTAGACGGGTGCTGCATCTGGCTGGAGGGCAGAGGCAGTTAAAAAAAGCAATGTTAGCAGGCGTGACTCATGGCAAGAAATAGGCCACTTGGAATATGTTTTGGTGAAGGTGGGCGATTTGCAGCTGAAGTGAGGGAGCAGCTCTGCTGAAAAGGCATCGGTCAAGAAGGTCCAGGCTTCTCTCTAAGGTCTACGCTGCTCCCATGAGGCTGATGAGCGTGGTGATGCTCTTCAGCAAGCGTGGGGAAGAGGGGACGGGCGGAGGAAGAAACTCGGTGTCATGGGTGAACACCAGAGCCTGTTTCCCCCCTGTGATGTCTTACTGGGATTTTTTTAATTTGGCAGAGAAAGGTATTAAAAAAGCAGCAGCTGGAACCCACCGCCAGACAAATTCTCACTGTAAATTCAATGCCCACTCCTAGCAGGGAGGGGGACGAACCCCCCCAGCAAACCGCCAGCGAAAGGAGAAATCCTCCATTGGCTGTTTACCAAGGCTGGGGTCTCCCAGGAGACCAGCTGACAGGCTGCACGAGAAATGGACCTCGGACACAGTGACCCCAAGATGTCCAGCAATTAAACCAAGGCTACAGAGGACCACAGGCAGCATCCCCACATCTTCCTCCTTCCCAGGGACATGCCTCATCCATCAGAGTCCCAGTCAGTCTCAGCTTATCTCAGGTGTTATTTGCCTGGTGCAGACCTCAGATTCGATATTCTTCCAGCAGGCTGGCGGAGCATGGAAGGAAACAAAGGCTTAAAACTCATTTTTCTTCCTTCACACGAAGGATTTAGCAGTAGTAGTTACAGACCAGCAGTTTTGGGTTGGTAAAAAGATACCCAAGGATTGTTCAAGCCTGTTAGTCTATTATTAATAATAAAGCATTGTTAAATTGTGTCTGGACGCCCAAGAGACGTTAACATATTCCTGATATTTTCTGAGCAAACGAGGAATTGAACTGGAAAACTCAAAGCAACTTTTTCTTGCTTCTGAAAACTGGAAGCAAGCGTGCTGCCCTTCCCGCTGCAGCAGGGCTCAGTCCCCAGTCCTGACCCAACTCCTGTCTCTTCAGCATCGCCTGACCCCGTATCACTGTGGAAATGTCCAGATTTACACTGGAAAAAGGGAAGAAAAAAAAAAACCAAACCCAAACCCTAAATATTCGCATGATACCCCAGCTCCACTACCTGACCATAGCTGATGAGGCGGCACTGGGGAGAGTTGGTACATCTACGGAGGGGGGAATCATCCTAAGCAAAACAAGCCTGACATTTCTAATAAAACCCCCAGATTCTCCAACAAAAGCTGTCTCAAGATTTTTATAATCAAAAAATTAGTTTCCTTAAAAAAAAAAAAAAGTACAGGTGGAAAATGTTGATCCCCTGTTTACTGCCGTAAGATTTATTGCGCGCCGCTCTCCCGCCAGCTGCGGAGCTGGCTCGCTGCCTCCCCTCCTCATTGCAACGCGACGCGTGCTGCAGCACGTCGGACAAAATCCAATTTTCCAAGTGTTACTGAAGAAGAAAGGTGTTACTGGAGCGCCATCGCTCCCCCCTGTATGGGGGCAGCACAGGAAGCAGGGATTCTGCTGACTATGCGTTTTGGGGGGTCCTGCTCCCCCCCATCCTCAATTGTTGGTGTTTTAAAAGGAATTTTTCTTGGTTTGAAAGGGGGAGATGAAGTAATATTAACATCTCGTGTATTTATTTCGCCATTTTCTTCACAAAATGGTGAAAATTCTGCTTCAAAAATACAGATTATGATTAAAGTGACATTTTTCAAAAAGAAGAAAGGTTTGAAGTTGGGTTGTAACTTAGTAAAGATTTCCGAGATTTTCCTTTTCACTCTCTTTGGGGCGTGAATAGGGGTTTGTGGGTTTTTGGGTTTTTTTTGGAAGTCACAAAAGTCTTTGTACGGAAAGAGCATTATTCCCTGCCCACCTGCTTTGTATGCATCAATTAAAAGAAAAACCAACTTGTTTTGAAGGCACATTTTAATTCCACCAGGAGAGATGAGTTAGTGCAGCTGGGATACAGGCCAGTCACTTACCTACTGGTTAAATTGCAGGTTTTTAAAAGAAATCAGTAGAGGAGAGTTTAAAAAACCCAACAGTTTGACACGAGCTGTTGTTGCGTTGCCCCTGCCTTTAATAAATGCTTTCAAGTACTGAAAACAAGGTGCGGATGAACTTAGACAGACTCCTTTCTTTTTTTTGGCAGGTAAGTGTCTCAGGAGATGATCCTGAAAGCAGCGCTAGGTCAAAAGTGTCTTCTTGGTGGTTTTTTTTGTTTGTTTGGGTTTTTTTTTTTGTTTGTGGGGTTTTTTTGTTTTGTTTTGTTTTTTTTCTTCCTCCTCTTCAGGACCAGGAATATTTTGCACCTCGGGGATATTTAGACCACTTAGCTCATCCCATTGAGGATTAATTGCCTGTGATTCATCCTGATTCAGCAACCTTGTCCAAAACTATCCTGGGACTGTGAACGTGCAGCCAGGGCTTCGATTGTTCCGCAAGACTCAAAATCTCCCGTTCAAATTTAATTTTTAAGAGTAATTAATTCTCTGAAGCTGCCAAGTTTGCAAACACCCTCCGCTCCTTTCTACCCATGGCTGGCTCCGTCTCCTGCAATCCCACGCGAGCGCAGCATTCCTGCGGGAGCATCCCTCTGCTGCCTGGGAAAACATCGAGGTGAGAAGATGAAGGAGAATAAGCAAGAGGAGCAAAACAGGAGATGATGGGGAGGGGGACAGCAGCGAGCAGGCTGTGGTGTCCCCACAGCCATCTCCTGGCACTGATTCCTCCCCTGTGCCAGGGGTGGTGCAGGATCCTTGCGGGGCAAACTGGGAACCCCTCCTTAGCCCTATTTGCCCATCTGTGTTAGTGAAAGGCTCTGTATAATTCACTAAATGCGGTCACTTGGGAGGTGTCTTCAGACTAAACGTACGGTGAAACGCTTGCTTTCGCCAGGTTTCTTAGAGGTGTGGCTTTTTTATTGAAAACAAAAAGAAAAGTGCAGCTATTTAAAGATTAAAAGAGAATCCATAATCCACAAGAAGCACTGGAGCATTTTACAAAATTAGCCCACGCATTCCTTAACCTAATCTAAAAGCAGAGCTCCCGTTTGACAGACTTTGAAATACTTCATAACATTTGCGATATTCTCAGCTTCAGCTTTGAAACTCTCCCCAAAGACTGGTTTTTCCCGTCTCTGCGTGGATTTATAATCACCTGCCAACATCTGCACCAAGCCCGAACTATTCGGGGAGTTCCGTGCTTTGAAGTGACAACGCATCAAAGCCGAAGCGCAATCGATGCCACCCCCACATCACCTCCAGTCAAATATTGACATGCAAGGAGGTACCGTTTCCAGCTTGCACTAATAACATCCATTCGCTGCATACAGAGGAAGTTTTATCTGCTGCCATCCCTTCCTAGGACTTGGTGGGATTAAGAATAACACAAGAGGGGAAAAAAAATTATATCTGCCCTCCTTGCTGGGTGCGATGCTTCCAAGAGCTTTGCTGCTTGGATTTGTCTGATACAGTCCATAAACGCTCCTTCACGTAAAACAAAGCTGTCATCGCTGACAAATAAGGTTTCTGAACCAGGATGATGAGGCTGACGTACCTCATCCCCTACTTCACATGAACTAACTTTTTAGTAGCCCTTTTTCTCCCAAAGGGGAAACCGAGGCAGCAGCCATCACACAGCCCACCCAAAGGCACCTTGAAGAGAGCCCTGGTCTCCCAGACTCCGCTTCAGCTGCCTCCCAGCTCTCACCTCACCCCGCTGCATCCACAGGGTCCCTCAACCCAGCTTCCTCTGCGCGGCCCCAAGGACCCGACACAGGGAACGTCTCACATAGCAGATAGAATCACAGAATCGTTCAGGTTGGGAAAGACCCTTAAGATCATCAGGTCCAAGCGTTAACCTAACACTGCCAAGTCCACCACTAAACCATGTCCCTAAGCGCCTCATCTACCCGTCTTTTAAATACCTCCAGGGATGGGGACTCCACCACTTCCCTGGGCAGCCTGTTCCAGTGCTTGACAACCCTCTCCGTGAAGAAGTTTTTCCTAATATCCAATCTAAACCTCCCCTGGCACAACTTGAGGCCATTTCCTCTCATCCTATCACTTGTTACTTGGGAGAAGAGACCAACCCCCACCTCACTACACCCTCCTCTCAGGCAGCTGTAGATGACCAAACACCCAAACTGTCAGGGTTAAGGAAGGGAATAACCAAAAGGAAAACGCTCGCCTTTGTGCAGCACAGGTTTCACAGCTGTTTGCATCTGGCACACAGATGCGGTCATGCACACACAGCAGCCAAGCAGTTGGAGCAAAGCACGTCGTGGCCAGGCTTGCACGTGGAAACAGTTATTTCCCCAAGCGAAGCAGCTCTGGTTAGCCAGCAAATAAGGAACAGCAAAACTGGAGGCTGGAGCTAAATAGCCTGGCCTTCGTTACCAGCGATGGGAAGCAGATGGCTCCGGGCAGGGAGTGACAGGGCTTTGATTTGGTGGATTTCAAAAAAGAAAGATGTAAAAAAATGTAAAATCCTTCACTACTTGGGTCAATTCATGGTGTCTTTGGGCTTCTCAGCACGTACTTTGTGTCCGTGAGGAAAGAATTGTGTTTTATAGGAGCTTACTATGATTTAGGGCGCACACAGGTAGACTGGTGTTTGCTTTTGCAGCCGTAATATACAATGACTTACAAAGAAGCCTGGGAGAAGAATAATGTTTCTGGCTTTCACGATGAAGGACGACTTGTTGTTTTCACTCTCATTTGTACAAAAACCAGTTTAAAGTGGTGCTGGGTTTGAACAGTTGAGAATAAAAGCCAGTGTGAAGATCTAAGCACACAGTCACGCGCTCGCCCTTCGCTCTCCCTGGGCAATTAAACGGGCTCATATGAATTCTCAAAGAAAGTGCCATCATTAGACTATTTTTCTACCTAGTAAGTGCCACCCGTACAAATGTACACAACATTTTCTGCTGGATTTTTATCTCCCAGTCCTTGCATTAATTGAAATGTCAGGGCCATTCTCCTCCATCATGTTTTAACTAGGCTTTTTGGCCTCACTCGTACTGCAAGATGAGCTGTGGGCATGACGCCGAACGCCTTCCAGCCCCAGCAGCTGAGCTGCAGGCACAGATCTGTTTGATAGAGCTGGGAGCAATCAGGACGTTGGGATGGTTTTGGGGCCAGCCTGGGAGACAATGAGCGGAGTCCACCCCACAGCCTGGAAGTGCCCATTCCTGTTGCACGTGTCCATGGTGAAAATATCCTGCAGCTTCTTGGGCTGGGAGCGAGGTTGGAGTGCGCCATTCAGAAGCGATTTGGCGAGGCGGTGATGTCCCACTTCATCACCATGCCTCCTCCATGCCAGGCAAGCAGGAGAGATGTTCAATAAAATTGATCCCAGTTATCCCCGTCCTGATCCCAGTTATCACCAGGCACAACCAGCCAGTGTTGTTAGCCCATCGTCAGCGCCTGTTGCACGGGATGCCAACTCATTTACTGTGTGCTAATTAGCAATGCAAAGCCTGTGCCGGCGTTTATCTCATTTCCCAGGGTATGGAAGGCTCAGTCAAGCAGAGCTCAGCCTCTCACTAACTCAGCCCATGACTATTGCAAAGCTCACCAAAGCGCTTGGAAAAAAAAATAGCGACCTGCTTTGAGATCAGCAGCCGGAGAGGGGACAGGGTGCCCGAGGAGGAGGAGGCTGTGCTCCTGCAGCGCCGGGCTCAGCATGGGGCCAGGGGGAACACAGCTCGCCCCTGCAGCAGGCGTGATGGAGCGTGATGGGGTTTGCTAGTGACACCACTGGGAGATGAATGGGGGGGAAGCTCCTGTGTCGGACCCCCTAGATGGAAATGCCAGCCCCCCAGCTCGAGCACAGAAACCCAGGGAAATCACCAGCATTGGAGACTCTCGGATGTTCCTAGTTCACTGCCACCTCAGGGCTCTCCTCCTCTAACCAAATAGGTTTGAAATGAAATAATGGCCTCATCCAGCTGATGGCTTTGCCACCTACTAGGAAAGTCCCGTCCTCGCCTCTGAGGCTGGAGGGCTCATTCCCCTCCGGGGACCATCCTTAACGAGGAGAGCGATGGCAGCTTTCATCCGTGCAGCCTGCAGCCAGTGCAACGGCAGAGAGGTGCACGCGGAGCACAGCCGAGAGCAGCTGTTTGCCCTGGCAGGAGGAAGGGAGAGAAAAAATTAATGAGCTTCTCTTCAATTCAGACAATTGTTCTGACCTCTTTTTACAAAGTATGCCTATAAATAACCAGTTTCCTTCCGAAAAGTCTATTCGAAATGACATTTCCCTCCCTAATATCACGATCAGATGTTGTGATATTAGAGAAATCTTTTCTTTTTTTTTCCCAAATAATTATTTTGTTTAAAATAATCCTGCCTTGCAAAATAGTTGCATGTTGATAGAACAGGCATTCTCATTAACAAGCCCAGCTGTTCCACCCCACAATGCTGACGAGCTCTAATCAGATGGCATTCACAAGCATCCCCTGGTAGGAATTATTTGTAGCATTGTTTGCAACTCCATCGCAAAATCCTTGCGACTGGGTTTTTATCCTGGTTTCCAGAGGAGACGAGGTTTCTGCAACTGCGCTGCTTGATCCGGTTGCTTCTCATGTTTCAGTACCAATGTTTAACATCATTCAGTTATGGGTGGAATGATGGCTTAGAAGAAAGGGAGGAAGGGTCTCAAATGTAAGTTTTGTGAAAAATATGGCTTATGTAAAGCAAATGAGACAAACAAGAAAACTTTACCCCTTGCATGTTCTGTTGGCGATGTGCTGCTGATGCACGGGTGGGCCAGTCTGCATCCACGCAGCCGGAGAGCAGCCCTCCCGCTGCCCTGTCTCATCCGGACAGGATCAAGGTTACTGAAATAAAAGGGGACAGATATGGGATAAAGGACACAAACCCACGCGACAGAAAAACTCATTAGTCCACCCGCCGTATGAGATGCTGCAGAACGAACCCTGGGAAAGCAGAGCTGGTGGTAATGGGAGCGGGATGCTATAAAACATGAATCACAGACTCCAAATGAGAGAGTGGAAGTCAGGACCACACTCTTCTAATATTCTTTCCCGACAGCAATAGGAACACTTAGGGGAAAGATTCAAGGAGCTCTTGTACTTGCAGTTCTGAAAAACACAACAGAGCTCTTCAGGGGCGACGTTAAACAAAATTGCAGTCATAAAAAACCTCCCAATATAAGTACAGCGAGTCCCATTGGAACCGGGTCTGAATGCAGTTGCGTATGTTTTTGGGGACAAGGAGGAGGGGAGAGGGGGTCCAGAGGGGCATTTCACAAGGGGATTTCCCTTGACTAGAGCTGCTGTCCTCCACGAGCGACTCTGTTTAAGCAATGCTGTGTCACAGGTGAAAACGGGTGTATTTAAAAATTTTTGGGCTGATGCATAGAAAGCCGTCAGGTAGCCCAAAGGTATGTCTTATAAACCATAAAACATCCACTCGACCGCTTCTGAAATGACAGGCAAGGTTACCCACACCCTGAACGGACATCTGCGGCTCCCCTAACCCATGCCAGGTAGGAGCTAGGTATTGGAGAAACTTCCCTAGTAGTGAGGACGCTGAGGCAATGGGGCCAATGGCGTGGGGACCGGTGACATCCCCAAGTTTATGAGATTTGTGAAAACAGGATAGGAAGTGATAAGTCAGGTACAGGTAGATGGAGGAGTGGATTTCTGTGACGTCTTGATGCCCTCTCCCAGCCCTGTTTTCTACCACTCCATGACAGTATTAACATAGCTCTAAGAGCAATGGGGGAATTTCAGGCTGAAATCCAAGCCCTGTTGAGTTCAGGAAGTTTTGTGATTAATCCGAATGGCTTCATTTTGATGAAGCTCTACATCTTGATTAGCTCTACTCAGATTTGTCAAGTAGAGCTTCCACTTGCAGTTGACCCTCTGTTATCCAACGGTCTCCCCAAGGAGCACTGGGCTATGCTGGGCGGCAAAGGGCAGTTGGCCCTGATCCCGTGTACTGGTGTCTTTACCCAGGCAGTGCTCAGAGCACCTGGGAACTGGGTATTCTTTCTTTTGTTGGCTGCTTAGGTCTGATATTGTAGTCCTGCGCAGTCCCATTTGTCGCAAATTACCTGCCCTGCATTAAGGGAAAGGTAGAGTTCCTGCCACTGCTCTTTGGGGTCTTTCCTCCACTATAGTCTCAGTGTTAGGAACAGATAAAAGATGAAGGCAGAAGACATTACGGGAGCATTATCAGCTGGCTTTGAAAATAAATCAAAGGAAGGGACTGTGGAAATGACGTTTGATGACATGGAATTTTGGGAAGAGAATTTTTTCTATATCAGTTGTTTGAATCCTCCGTGAAACCCACTAATGCATTGTCATGCCTCAGAAATTGGTGGTAATTTAATTCCACTTACTCTTTCCCTCTCCTGAACTGCTGTCTCCTCATGTCCTGTTCTTCCCTTTCAGTCCACTGCTCTGTTTTCATAGTTCATTAAGACATAACTAAGGCTCTAAGGCTGAACAAAGCAAGCCAGAAACAGGACAACGATGGTTTAAAAAAACCCAAACATCCAAAGGCTATATCGAGGCCCTGCTGGCTTCCACACATTTCAGACAGTTAGCTAATGACAGCAACAGGACCAAGGAGCTAACATTTTAAGTAGAAAGGCCTTCGTTTCATTAAGATCTTGCTCAATTCTAGGTATTGCTGAGATCCTGTGTCAGTAAGTTCCCCAAGTTATTAGAAGAACAACGGCACCTAGAGCTTCATCTTCAATAGCCTGTTCTTACCAAAGACAAAAGGGAGCAAGTGGTGTTCAAGCAGAGAATTAACCACTGAAGTTGGCAGATCTATTCGTGTAGAGACACGGGTGAGTCGTTGATGGCCACGACACAGGCTCCCGTGACTGCTAAACAAAAGGCACTTACCCTAACTGAGAATTACCATCTTCACCAGCACTGAGATTCAAGGTGAATTTTCCCATCTTCAGCCCTGAAGCATTCTTCGAGGCTCATACTCCAGCAGCCCTGCGCTGACAGCCAGCCGGGATCCATTGGCTTTGAAGGATGTGAAGTGTTGCTCAGTCTGAGACATCGGCTTCTGGACATGTCTCTTCAGAGACATCCCTGTTTCTCGGTGAGAGCAAACCTCTAAGCCATGGTGTGTGTCATGTTATGAAAGGAACCTCTGCAAGAAGCCGGGAGGGCCGGCTGCACATCAGCTGCCTCTCAGTAGTATTTGTTCCGGGATGCTTTCGAGTGATGATGCTCTGGAGATGCTCCTCCAAGGAGCACAGCACCCGCTCCCCGTTCATAGTTTCTACAGCAGGCATGCCCAACAACGTTATTTTTTCTTTGCTTGCTTACCCACTGCAGAAAATTTCATTTCCCGAATTCACCCTCCCCGTTTTGTTCATTAAATTGTCTTTTCTTATTTACAGTGATGAGGCTGTTAGGATGACACTTATGGATGTGTGCAGATATTTGAAATGTACCCACTTCAAACCCTGCTCATGCGAAGAGTGGGTAGTTACGTTCAGACACGGTACGAAAAATAACACGCCGGGCCCAAATGTCAAATATAATCATGGGTGATATTAACCTCCCCGGTGAAAGGAATACATCCCTTTGTGAAATAACCTGGCTTTAATGTTCGAGATTGCTGCAACAGATTAAACGGCAGCCCTTGATAAGTTGCCTACACTAAAAGCATCATGGAAATTGAAAACATAATGTACCCCACTTAAGTGATTCACACTATTAATATGTAGAGTTTTCCAAGCTATAGTTTTATCAAAGTTGAACAGTGGGAATAAGTGGGAATAAGTGGGAATAAGTGGCTTGTTTCCCCTTTTTTTTTCTGAATAACAAAAGAAAACAGATGCATTTATGTCCAGGGAAGAAAGGAGGAGTGAAATTGCTTCTGAGAAATAAAGGTTGGCACCTTGAGCAAAATCTATTCTATTTTGGGTAGATGAAAAGGGAGAGCGCTCGCTGTCGCCCTGCCTTTTTCCTGAAGAATGCATACGCAGTGACATTTCCAATCATATTTGCACACTCAACAAGTGTCTCCATTCTTTATAAAATTATTGTGGTGTACCCCTCCATTGATCTCCTGTCCAGCTGGCAGCCAGCAGCTCAATTAGCCGCTGGGGTCTGATTCCAGCTCTATCTCTTCGGTTCATAGCTGTGCTTTTTCATCTGGAAATCCATCCCCCTCAACGCAAGCCACCGCAGTGTGCGGGGCTATGTGGCATCCAAACCGCTGCAGGCAAGTAGTGCTGGAATCCACTTTGTTAAACACAGGCTGCACAGCAGGGCTGGGACTTGACACTGAAACCCCCAAACCTCGGTGAGAGTATTTCAATATTCAGAGCCTGAACTGAACCTTAGATGGTGCTGCCCAAGGCCAGACTCCAAATCTGGTAGAAGATGATGGAGGAGAGACGCTTCAGAGCACCATTCCTCCATGTATGGGATGTAAAAGCTGGTCACCTGTAGGATGTAAGAACTTGTTGCATGAAATAATAAAAAAATAGTAACCAAAAACCCACACACTCACCCTTCTCCACACAGACAAATGGGCAAAGTAAAGGCAAGTAGATGTAATAGATCATTAATGGGCTTATTCTAGATTTTGATGCAAGCAAGTGCTAATTACTATGGTAATATTGAACAAGATGATCTGTGGGTGCTTACAAGAAAGGTGAAGTCGTTCACCGTAGGATGGAGACGCACACACCAACATATGCACACCGTCACCCAGCCTGCGTTCGCCCGCAGCTTCCAAACCTTGTGAGGTTTAGAAATATCAGATTTCCTTTCAATTATGGTCTCTCATAACCAATGTCAGTGGCAAGCCTCCGGCTGGGTATCTCAGCTCTGAGAGCTAAACCGTACTGTTTAATCTGTTTGTTGACTTTCCAGATTTAGTGCTGCCAAAGCCGCACCTTTGGTCTACAAAAACGCCCTGCAGCTGCTCCTGCTCCCTTAAAGGCTATTTAATAACCAGAGCTGCCGTCTCTTCAGGAACGGTACACTGTGAGGCTAGAAATCCCCGGTGCCACCCGCACCCTGCCTCCCAGCACAGTCAGTGCCTCCGCAAGCTTGGGATAAAGCTGCCTTAAAGTGTCCTTCCTAATGGACATCGACAGTGGAGATACTACACCTCGCCCGCGTATTAGGTAGCTCTCATTTTGGTTTTGCAGTGCTGTGAAACGCCTGCGAACAGCCCCCTCGGGAGACGCTGAAGGACAGAAGAGGCCAAAAGCATTTTCTCAATGCTGAAATGGGAAGGCAAAAAAGTCAGCACGCCGTGATGCCACCTCTGTTTTTCACGGCTTTGACAGCTCTCACGGGACAGCGGCTGCCCCATGGGCTTGAATCCGGCTGTAGAGCATCGCTTGTGCAGTCGCTCCTGTTTCAAGTCCCCCATGCGACTACAAAAACTGGGGACTTGAAGTAAGTGAAAGAAGCCAAAGGTTCTGGGAAAGAAATCCCAGCATCCCTATGTATATACACACGTGCCAGTGCTGGGGGGGCAGTGAGGGGGTGTGGGGAGGACTTGCTGGTTTTGTATCGAAAGGCAAGAGGATGGCAGAAATTATCTTCCCTCTTCTCCCAGACTCATCCCAGACAAATTATTTGGTACATCAGAGAGTCCTTCACATTTCTCCTGGCTGCATTCATGCCTCAGCTACCACCGTTTCCAACGAAATACCTGTTAGGCAAACCCCAGAGATCCCTCCCCTACCCAGCGCCAGGCGCGCTCGCAGCAGCAGTGAGGAGGTGGCAGGAATGGAGCCACAGAGCTGCCCCAGCCTCTCTTCACAACTAATTTCACCCCGGGTAATACGCTCTTCAGCCTTTTATTTCATAGATCTCAGCTTAGTTAATCACGAAAAGCAAAAGCTTTGTCCAGTTCCCAACAACTCCTCGATTCGGGTGGAAAGCGTTGCCTTTTGGATGTGTGAGTTATCGTGCACCGGGCAAGAGAGGGAGGGAGCAAGCTGTGCCGCTCATCCCTATCGCGCCTGGCGAGGGGGGCAGGACCCACTCTTTAAAAGTTGATTTTGAGACAAGATAAAGGTCAGACCATTACAGGAGATGTAGCCACAACACGCCCTGGGTCTTTATTCCTCTGCTTTGCAGAAAGCTCTTGATATACCCAGCGAATGAGAGTCCCAATTCACCAAAGCAATTTTCAGCAGCAATAGCCTGTGAAAAAAAATCATGAAGCATTATCACTCATTAACATTACGCGACAGAAAAGGCTGGGGTAGGGGAAAGAGCTGAAACCTCTTTGATTTTCTGTGGTGAAGTGGATCGCTAAACACGAAGTACACAGGGCGAATCCACAGATGAGCCAGAAAAAAACCTCGCCCTTGTATTTAAGTGGATAAACACGAAGGTCTGGGGGAGGCTATTCCATGCTGAGAAAGGTTTACCCATCTCATCTCCTTGCCTGTAAATGCACCCAGGACATTTCAAGCGGAATTTCACCAATTCACTTTCTGCAGGCAAGGCTTTAAAGTGGTCAAACAGCATGAGAGCTCTCAGCACCCTCTCTCATTTCTGTCTGCAGGAAAAAATCATATTTGCATTTTTCCTACGGATTGTTGTTGTCAGATTGAAATCTGGGGACTGAAAATTGAATCCTGCTGAGTTCTGGTAACTTTTTTTCTTGGATCTGAACTTCTGATGGCTGAAGGTATTGAGCAAAACTCACACTGACTTCAGAAATGAAAATCGGACCTTGCATTGGCGTTCTGCGAAAGGGGCGGGAAGAGCTGGCAGTTCAGTGGCTAACCAAAAACATCAACCCAGTTTTCAGCCTAGAAAACGAAAAACCAATTCCTGTGCTCAGGTATGTTTCAGTCTTTGTGGGGACCCGTCCACTTGTCCATGTTTTTATTTGTAAAGACAGAGCATGCTGAAGCTTAACCTGTACCATAAGGGTATCACGTGTGGTTTTTCGGCTGTGTGCTATTCGAACCCAAAATGAGCATTGCAAATTCAAAATGAGCCTGTGTGGAGGCCTCCCCTTCTGGGTTTTTATTCTCTTTAAAAGTTTCTGGCATGTCGGCCCGAGGGACCGCGAAACACAATAACACACGTTCTGTAGCTAATTCACGGCAACTGTCATTATTAGGGATTTAACTTTAACAGGCAATGTCAGGGTAACGTCTGTGCAGCTGGAAGTGCCTCCGTGTGCTGGCTTTCCTGATCGAGAATTAAGTTATCTTTCTTCTCACAAGAGAACATGGGCTCCCTCCTTTCCCACTTCGCAGGCCACTTGCCATCGAAGATTACTCCAGATTTATGATACAGCTTTGCAGGGGCAGGCAGGGGCAGTGGGTTATTTTTCCTAGAGAACAGCGTGTAGATAGGACTTTGAATTGCTCTCTTGGTCCAGGGATCAAATCCAGTTAAACTCTACCAGCGGAAGACATTTAGCACTGCTGACATTGACTTTACCCAACTTCGCACCAGACCCCAGGAAAGTTGGCGCATCCAGGAGCTGCAAAATACGGTTCACCGGTAGCTGCTCAGGTCAGAGGCAGCTCCGTGCTCCTCCTGAGCACTCCTGAACATCGGCCTTCGTCTGCAGAGAGTGTGGAAATAAACCTTCACCCCCGGAGCTGTCTGCAAACAAGGTTTTTCACTATTGATTGTTTCTTCTCCATCCCTCCTTACTCGCTACATTCACTTAACGAACGTGGGACCAGATCTGAGCCTGCTGCCAGCTCCTGATAGAAGTGGGTGAATCTGAGCATCAGAATCCGCAAGCGGTCGTTTTCTTGTATTAGCAGGGTGGACTTGGCTCTCAAAACCACAGGGTTTTCAACAGCGTTTGAAAACATATAAAATGATATAGACACGGTAAGTGAGCTTCGCAGGTGCTGTTAGGTCCCTACCCTGTTTCAGTGCTTTGGAGATGCCCACCGTACTCCGGTTTGTATGGCTGGCTCTCGAGTGACCTTGTGAATGCAGCCCTCTGAGCCGTGCAAGCAGAAGAGGGCGAGTCATGGCCTGCAGAAATTATGGAAAAAATACAAGGCAGACAGCCCGAGCTCTCAGATCATTCACCAGAAAGCAGGTCTGCCCCTCGGGCTGCCGCCTCTCTCAGCGATGGCTTTCCCTCCTGAAAAGAAATATTCCTAGCCCACTCCTCAGAGTAGAAACTGAACTGGCAGCGTGTATTGTGTGAATAGGAATTAGTTGAATTAACAGCAAGACTACAATAAGCTGTAAAATTCCTCTCCCAAAACAAGCCATTAAACTGACCGATTTCATTTTTCACCCTCATGGTCTCATTGGAAGCATCATGAATACTCCGATATTCGTTTCTTCCACTCTGAGCCAAGAAACACACAAACATCTCCAAACGGAAAGGCAGGACTTCTGTAGAAAGCAAACCCAAACTCTTCTTGGTCCAGCTCAAGAGAGAATTAGCAAATATGCTGCATAAAGACCCAAAAAGCAGAGGGCAGTTTGCACCTCCCTTTTGGTCTGTGCAAATTACGGCAGATATTTTTTGTGGGTGTTTTATAGCTACTTTTGCTTTTTATTCTCCAGGAGAGGAATGAGTCCTCTTGCTTGGGGCATTTCCTTAACACGGTGAGTTAGAAAGGAACACGCTCGAGTAATTTTGGGAGTGCGATGAAGAGCGGGGTTCCCACATCACGATAGTATTTTACTCTCGCTCCGAACCACTTTGAAGGAACAACGTTAAACCTCTGCCTGCTGGCCCACCTGTGCTACGGCTGGAGGGGGCTTTCTGTGGCTTTCCTTCACTTTTAGCAATTGCTCCTGACTTCAGGGCATGAAAAACCTCAGGGGGACAACAAATGGGGTGGGAGAGGTCCAAGCTGCGCGGGAGCAGGTTAGCAGTACGGGGAAATCCTGCCCACAGCGAAGGCGTGAGCGCTGGATGGTGTTAATGTTTCCCTCCCGGAAACGGGGGGCAAACTAACTCCTGGATTTACGACATACGGAAGAGGGATCCGACCCTTCTCCAGCACCATTCCAGTGAGCTTGTTGGACATATAATAGCAATGATGTTGCTCCGTTGAAGTCAGTGATTTTATCAGTCTTCTCGCTTAAGAAATGATGGATTTTCTCATATTAGCAGGATAAAATCTAGCCTGTAATGTGTAGGTCACGAACTCATCTATCTCCACCTTCCCTGTCTCTGGGCACGGTACAACTAGAATTAATGGTAATAATAATAAACTCCTTTGGAGTTTAATGATTATTCATTACCAGGAGTACATGGGTTCTGCAGTCTCCTCTTCCCTCAGGTGCCCGACACTCGGGGCTACACTGCTTATATTTAAGAGAAACAATCGATAAGCGCCGTGCAGCCCTGGGCTTCGTGGGGTGCTAATTTCTCCGTTCCTGAGCTAGGCACACAGTCCCCTTTGCTCCATATAACTCCCAGTGCCAAACGAAAAAACCCACCCGATAAAACACACGATTAAAAGAAAGCACGTCTGCAAAGCGCATCTCACGAGGACGGCGATGTCCTGGGACAGCAGGTACGTGCTGTGGACAAGGGGACGCTGGGGCTTTGCAAGGAAGATGAACTGGGGTGTGTTCCTCACCAGCCTTCATCTTCTAGCACCGAGATGAAGAAGCTGAGAGACCATGTCCATACCCAAAGCCTTCCTGGGACCCTGGGAGGATCGGAGTGGAGCAAGCACAGGGTTGAGAAGCCACTGACCTTCTGCAGGGTCCTTCCTCCACCATCGAGGGACTTGGGCAAGAATCAAGGCAATGGTTGAGCCCTCAGGAGGTGGCAGGAAGAGCTCCAGCAACCTCAAGGGGATGAATATATCCTTGGGAGGGGCTTTAGCCGCCTGTGGACCTGTGACTCAAGTGCTTCATCAAGCCCTGAAGCTCACTTTCTGAGCAGAACATCGCACCTGGTTCCGAAGCTTTCCTGGCATGTTTCGATGTGCTGCACGCCCAGGCAACGAGAGCAGTCACCGGGCTCCGAGCTCTCTCTTTTCGGCCTCTGAATGTAATTCATTTAAGCTCTTATGAGGCAATTCATATCCAGATTTTATTAGAAGTGGAAGGCCCTTTTATTTCCTCAGTGTATTCGGCACACAGAGAACTGGTGCTACGGTTAATTTTATTTCTGCGCTTTCTGTGTTTTAATAACGATCTCCCCAGTTCCATTTGACTCTGAAGAGATGGGAGAGATAGAGAGATATGAGTCAGAATAATGTAATCACGTACTGCAGACAGAGAAATACCGGCAAAAATTATGTGTAATGAACACGTGACTGAAGCAGAGGCACGGAAGATTGCTTAAAGTTATAAAATCCGATATATTTGCACACCTACCAGGTATGTGTATGCCCTCTCAAAAAAAATATGCAGTTACGCTTTCAAGAAAAATGTAAAATGATAAAAAAATAACAAAAAATATTCCAGAAGTGCAAATACAATACACACCTATGGCTCTGGGGCCACATCTCTGTGTGCATTTTCTCTCTTTCACTGTCTTTTTGAAGCCAAATAAGCTAGAGACCTAGCAGAGCAAAACCAAATCTTCTCACGACGCTGACTAGTCGTTTGCTGAACGTCAGCGAGAGCTGGCGCGCAGCTCCAAGCTCATGCAGACCGAGGCTTGTCCTTTTAATATTTCGTTGCCCCCAGCTGTATGGCCGAGGATCTCAAACCAGATGAAGCCTCGAGCACGAGACGCTCCCACCACCTGCTGCATCGCTAATTCTGCATCGGAAGGTTTTTCCAAGCGCATCGAGCAAGCTCGGAGCATCGGTTGCCTCGGCGGGGGCTGCCTGGGACTCACGTAAAGGCAGCCAGGCTTTTTAAGCCTTGATTAAAACCCGAGAAGGGATTTAGTTACATTTTAACGTCATTCCTTTAACCGATGCTCACAGTTTGCATGATTTCATTAAACTAACACGTTACAATTCCTAAGGGATGCGCACGGTGCAGACCTTGAGAGACTTAGCGGTGTGCGCTTCTTATGAGCCAAGAAACGGGCAAATTAAAATCTGCCTGCGCTGGACGCTGGAATCCCCCTGGCAGAGTCAAGGAGCTCAAACTGAAATAAATGGGGTGAAGCACCAAAGAATTTCCCTCTTGTTTTGGCTGTTGTTTCCCCACATGAAGCCAGCGATCCCGCCAGCAGCACCCCAGCCGCTGGAAACGGCAGCAGCCTCGTGCTGTGGCCCAGCTGCAGTGTAAAGGCTGATACACGGCAGCTGGGAACGCTCCCGGTTTTTCCCTAAAAAGCTGCGTATTGCTGGCAGCGGTGCTGCCGGTGGGTAACGCACAGCGTCCAGCTGGTTCCGAAGGGAACGAGAGGTGCAACCACGCGGCGGGTGGCAGTGCCCCATTGCAGTGTTTTGGGATGCTGGGGACCAAGGACCCCCAGAGAGCCCCAGAGCCCTGTAGGGTCCGCGCTCAGCTGCTGCACGCCCGGGTTGAATCGTCCAGACCACTGAGGACGGCACTGCTGTCCTGGTTCCTGCTGAAAGGAGGGAGGAGCGGATGTTTCAGGCCAGTCCTGTATTTGCAAAAGCTGACAAATCCCATTTCTGCTTGCTTTTGAACCAAGGGCAAAACTTCCTTGAAGACCACCCTGAGTTTTGTCCCTAGTTTTCGCTGCCCACGTCCTCCTGCACCCAGAGGGCCCCGAAGCTGAACAGCAGCATCATTCTTAACAAGATGCTGCAGGTTCAGCTGAGCGATTCATCCCAACAGAAAGACCTGTCCAGCTTCTCCCCGTAATTCCATTAAAGCGGGAGGTTAACGCAATTCAGTGGAGCTGCCCTTCATCACTCAAAGAGAGACAAGGGCTTTGAACATCCCCAACTGAAGTGGTTCTGGCATAAACCCTCCTCCTCCTCCTCCTCTATCGTCCCTGACCCCTTCATCCCCGAAGGGATGCCACATCTCAGCGCTGTGTGATCTTCCCTCTCGAGGCTGATTAGCCAGCGCTGGAGTTCAGGGAGGTGAGAGCATCGGCATCCTCGCGGTGACGTTTGATCGTCGGTGTCTGCAAGTGCTCCCAATTAGCCTGGAAATGCTGCCTCCGGTTCACAAATACCTTAAAAACGAAGTTTAACGAAAAGCCGCCTGCATTGCCTTTTCTCCGCCATATCAAAGCCTTCGAGTGTAGCTAAGGACAACTTTTATTGCCGGGAAGGTCCCGTTTGAGTGTTGGCTTGTTAGTGCCGTGGCTGTGCTGCGCACGGAGCCGGGGAGCATCCATCGGTCCACGCCGCCGGCCCCGCTTCCCGGGAGCGCTCGCTGAATATCAGTAAGCGCGTTAGGCTGTGAAGTTTACCTCCGAGGGAGCCACCAAAGGGTCTTTCAAGCAGAAAGGTCACCCGGCTCATCTGCTTCCAGAGGAGCTGATTAGAGACGACTCGTTTCGGCAGCCGTCGCTCCCCGCAGCAAGTCCGTCCTCCCGGTATTTTTTCTCCCTCCTTTTGCAGTAATGATCTGCAGCTCGTTGGGGGGGGCTCGGCAGGGGAGGGCAGCAGCAGCACGTATTTTAATAAATAACATTTGTGAGCTGGCTTTCAAGGCTGCAGCTTGGCGAGGGATCTGGTTAAGCACCAGGAGGGAAGATTAAGGTGAAAATGAGTGAAACAGCTTGGACTCAGCCCCGGTCACGCAGGAGGTGATGGTGGTCCCTCGCTGGGGTGGGTCCGAGGCACCCGTCCTCTCCATCCCTCCCTGCTGCCGTGCCGCTGGTTGCAGGGCACACGCTGTCGCTGCGGGATGAGAAGCAGAATCTGCAGGGAAGCTGTGCAAAAGCCCCGAGGGCTGATGCCAAAGCGAGCGCCCGCAGAATAAGGCTATTTGTGCCTCCTCAGTCTTCTCTTTGATAAGTCAACATTAAAACATCTCCTGGGGTGTTTCCTTGAGCAACGATACCAACCTAAGGTCTTGTCTGCGGCAGAAGGTAACATGTTTCTGGCAAGGCAGCTGTATTTTAAGGGATGTTTCTGCGCTGAGGAGGTTTTGGGGCAGTTCTGCTCAGCTTGAGCATATTTTGAAGGATTGGCTGCACTCTTGGCTCTAAGCGATCACAGTAGATCTGCTCCAGCTGCTGCTCGAGTCAAGGTCCACACAAATGAGAAATCATCGCTGGCATGTTTGCATAATAGAGAGTTAGGAAAAGCGTTTGCACTGGGAAAACAGAAGGAATAGCTTTAGTTATTGGCTACGGCAATTCAGCGTGGCTGTTAAACACATCTGATGAAAATAGTGCCAAAAGCGTTGGCAAGCACGACTCCCACCAAAGCAAAATGCTTCATAGCATTAACCCTACGCCGATGATTTTGTTTTTCAACTAGAAAAAAAGGAAGAGGGGGAAGGAAAATTCTGAAAATAGCACATTTCCATTTTGTTTCTTTGAAAACAGCTCCTTGTTTTTCAATACGTTTATTTTGCGTTATTATTTCTCATGTAGCTGTGAAGAAATTAAATACTCGAAAACAGAACAAAACATACAAATTAAACCAAATGTTTTGATTAATGAAAAACAACTGACATTTCCTTTCCTGAACAGTTTAAAAATTAAACTCAGAAAACCAATTTCCTGTCTGAGAAGCCTCTTTTAAAGGGCATGTTTGGTATTTTTCAGCACTTCTGTTAGGTGGACCGGTGTCAGCATCTTATTCTTTTAATATTAAAACACCCACTTTTAACCCATCCAAACTCCAGCTCTAAACTATTTAGGGAAAGACAAGTCTTTCTAGCCCTTCTCTATAGCCTCTCACACAGCAAAATCCCTGGTTGTACCTGGAATTCCTTAACTAGGATTATAAATACTGTATTTAAATTATACTGACTGTGTTCATAATATGGCTGATCTTTGAAGGAAAGGTGTAGCTACAGTGGGCCACATTTTGCCCTCCATCCCCCACTCTTACGTCATGAAAACGTACAGGATTTTTCCATGGAAATAATCTGCTTTTGAAAGGAAAAATAACGTAAAGTAATTTCCATGGGTGACCGCTTCTCTTGTTCAGCAGATTTTTGTTAGTGAAGACACTTCTTCCATAGAGCTACATTAAAACAGAGGAAAAAATTAAATTCTCCTTCTCTGAAGGTTTTATCGTGTTATTTTAATGAGTCTGCTTTCTGTTACTGCGGGAAAATGTAAAAACACATTCACTGGGAGCAAAGAGAGCAAATATTGTCCCACAGGCAGGAGGAGGCGACCAGAGGCATGCAGAGAGAAGCCGTGTTGGGTGACACAAAGTCCACCTGCAGCCGGACTCCCTACCCCAGAGCCGATCTTTCTCCCTAACCCACTGCAAGGTGGAACAAAGCTGACTTACTGACCCAAACTTGGACCCAACGGGAAGCTTTTGAGCATGTCCATCAAAAAGGTCCCAGAGATCGTCACGTGCACCCCGCAGCGAGGTTTGCGCACAGACTGGATGGAAAGGAGCTTGTAAAGCCCTAGCAGATGTGCAAAGCCGCAGCCAAGCTGGGCAGCCTTCCCGCTGGATTAACGCGGGCAGAGGTTTGGCAGTGAAAGGTTTGTGTTGTGTTTAGCGTGAGGTTCGCTTGGGTTGGCTCCTTGGGGGGAATCAGCTGAACAGCAGCAGATCGGACTCGTCTTTTCTGGGCGGGCTGCTCAGGTACACCGATGAGCGCGGTAGGAGGAGACACCAAGTCCCCCGTGCATCAGAGACATTCTGTCTTAAACTTCTGCCTCAGGGCTTTCTGCACGTTTTGTATCTTCTCTGTGATCACCGTGTCACTGAGGTGATCTCCAAACTTCTGTTTCAACAGCACCCTGATGATTTTGATGCAGCGTTCATCCATCATGGGCTTCGCCTCTCGGAAAGTATTGCCCCTCCGCCCCGTGATGGAGTGGCTCTGGATGTAGTCGGACGTGAAGAGCTTGTAGAGCAGCGTCTTGCAGGCAGTGCTGATCTTCTGGTCAAACCGGATGGTCTCTTTGAGCTGTTCCTTGGTGTAGCCATTGAAGAGTTCCAGCACCTCACATGGCTGCCGGTGGGGTTCCTCCTGGAAGGACAGGGATTCCAGCCTCTGCACCTTCTTCTTCAGAGAGAGGACATCCTGTTGGAGGTCCAGCACCATCCTCTCCAGCTGCTCTATCTTCTCCGCCCTGAAAAGTCAAAATTACATGTGTAAAGGCAAGAAGGCACCGCGGCCTCACCAGGTATATTGCTGAGGGATGTAGCACCTCCACCCGAGCAGTGATTACATGCCTCCTACAAGCAGGGACAGGACAACTTCTCTGCCAGAGCGTCAGCCCATCCAGCTACGCCTGGGTGAGGAGCAAGGCAGGAGAGAAGAACGACATGGTCTGGACTTTTCAGTAGCTCAGAAATGTTCAGAGTTTAACCCTCAACCCCCCTTTGTCATGCGAGAGTGGAGACTTCGATGCTCAATTTTCTTTTCAGTTTTAAGGAAAGATGAGAGCCCTGTCCCGCAAGTCCCAGGAGGCCCATATTTGCGGTACGAAAAAACAGCACGTGGGAAATGACAACGCAAGTACTGTAACGTGAATTTTTGGCACCCATTTCTTTGCAGGAAAACCGTCCCCAGCAGCTACTTCATCACTGGGTACTTGTCATCAAAGCAACGGACGATAAAGCAAGCAACACGCTACCATGCTCAAACACGACAGACGCCATTTTGGTTGTTCTAGGCAAGAGCTTTGTGGTTTCTGCACTGGTTTAGAGCCTTCTTGCATCTCTAGCTCCAAGCCCTATAATGAGAGCCAGATGTTTCTGATTGTATAGAGACACAGCAGCTCTTGGCTCTAAAATTGCACCATTTTGTCCCCCAGCTGTGGTCTTGTAGCTTGTGGCTCTTTCTTGTAGTGACGAGGAAAATACAGTTAAGAACAAGTGCCGCCTTTTGCTAATTACCTTTCCATTTCACCAGGACCCAAATTTTTCTGAAGTCTCTCGAAGTCATCCGCCTCTTGCAAAGTGTCAAGCTTTCGCTGTTCACAGCTGGAAGAAACAAGCAAGCTAAAAAGCACTGCCATGAGAAATTCACGTTCATGTGCATTCCTGATGAGAATTATCTGTAATTCAAAGGTTGGAATTCAAAGCAAAGTCGATTCTGGTTTCATTTACAGCAAGAATAAAATGGATTGAGAGGAAATATCAATGGTTCTTCACGTGGACAGCCTCCTGTGCACCCCCTTTCCACGCAGAGCAAGCCCCAGCACACGGATATGGGGGACCTCCCATTTGACTCACCAAGGGATCAGGACCGCAGAGCACAAGGGGCTCAGCTGCTCTGCAGTACGGACCCACGCAAACTCCCATTATCTTTTGCGCTTTGAGTTTAAGTCTACGTTAACATTGGTTCAAAGCGAGCACCACCAGGGCACGGAAGCAGAGTGGACAGACCCCACGCTATGAAATGAATATACATGGTGTGAAACATTCGGCGTCCTCACCGCACTGTCAAGCGTTACCTGTTCAGACAGATGTGCTGCTGGCATTGGGACAAGACCCCATCTGACTTCCTCTTCATCGGCAGGGCGATGTAATCTACAGGCAGGGATGGAGACAAGCTGAACAAGCCGGCTGTTGGAAAGGTCCTGAATCCCTCTGCCTCCAGAACAGATTATCTAAGCACCCCTGCTAGATTGCATGGCAACACGTTATTCCCTTTGCATAAACAGAGCGATCCAGACGTGTTTTCCAGGATTGAACAACAGAGATTTTGTTATTAGAAAAAAGCAGTATCTCAAGGATGGCTTCTGTTCCCATCACAAAAGACACAGTGGGCAAGGCAAGCAGAGCCAATGTCTCTGGACGCTGCTGTTAGCCAGCAGGTAGATAATGCGCTAGCGCATTTTTGTAAGTGCATTTAACATATGTAGTAGTGGATGGAAAAGCAGGGAAATGGGCAAATCTGAGAAGGTCTGGCTAATTAAGACACAAGGATTTGGGTGTTTCACAGTTATTCAGGCAGGCTGGATTGGTTTTTGGCTTGTGAGGAAAGAACTGCTAGCCCAGGAGGAGGAGTCAGTGCCTGGTAGAGAAGACACCATATGCAATCACACAGGCATCTCCTTATAGACACAGCCCTCCTGGAGGAGATCTCCGAGGTGGAAAGGACCAGAAAATTTCATCTCTAACCTTTGTAGCCCTGGGAGAAAGCACGCACAGCCCTAGAGCAAAGCAGAGGTCTCCTGGCAGCTCTGAAGGTCCCCATCCCAACCTGCCCTTCAAGGATGAGGCAGAGGAGAGCTAAAAGCCAATGTCCTAATTTACAGCCACAATTACCTCTGGTAGCTGGACCGGCCCTGTCCTCTTCACCCTGGGAAGTCCCTGGCATGGCCATGGTGACAAACGGGGATGGGGGTGTGAAGGCGCTGGCTGGGTGGGGTGGCCCCACCAGCGAGCGGGGGCTTCCTGCCGCGCTGCCCAGGGCACGTCTCTCCTTGACAATGGAGGAGCTGCCAGCATCATGGGGCAGGCTGGCCTCGGCTGCCCTCAGCAGCGGCTTGGCAAGGTAAGTCCTGTCACCGTGGTATTTCCTGGATGCATTCCCCGGGGTCCATTTTGGGAAGGTTTTCCTGGATTTCTTTGGCTGGGGTGGCATCATGCTGTGGATGGCCGGTTCTTCTTCTGAAAGCAAGGCAGATACTCAAGATGTGCAATGGGGTATCAACGTCGCGTATCTCCCACCTCCTGCTCAGTGCTTTTTATCCCGATTGTAGGGCTGCGAAATTTATGCCAGGACTACAGCGCTCTCCGCATCCTCCCACCCCAAAAGCCCAATGGAGGGAGAAAGGTGCAATCTTCAAAAGACCCTACTCACTTAACTTCTCCAGGAGCTGTCTGTCTTCCAGCAGCTTCTTCTCTAAAACATCTTTATGCTCTGTAGGAAGAGAGAACTTTTCAGCACTGAACTCATTCTCCGAAGGTTGCTCCTGAGCAGCCCCCAGTTGCAAAGCCCAGGACAGAGGGGTGTCACTCACCGCTTATGCCTTCCACCATCCCCCAGTAGAGCCCGCTGAAGCCGGGGCAGCGGGCCAGCACCTGCTCGCCCACCGCGTAGAGGTGGAAGGGCTTGCGGGGCTCCTTGATGTTCTCGATGTTGATCACCCGGCTGCCATCGGGCCAGCTGATGAGGACGTAGAGCTTGGCCGACATCGGGGCTGCCCACCTGGTGTGGGGGGAGCAGGAGGAGAGCGTCACAGCACGGCTTTGTGGTCTCCCGTGGCTGAGGATTAACAAATGATGCTCTACCTAGTGCAGTGCAGCCTGCAAATATGAAATAATTGTCCCTGCATCTTTTCTGCCAGTTATATTTTCCTTTCCCATTCCTGCCCTTCTGTGCTTGCCTCGTCCTGAACCCTTTCCCAGGGAGGTTGTCCTGGGACTGACCTGGGCACAGCTCCACGTGCCTTTAGTGCGCCCCAGCTCAATTTGAAGAGGAAACGCAGCTCCAGCCGTGACGTGTGTCACCTGGGGCCAGGCAGGACCAGCTCTCACGCAGGATGCGTTGAGCAGACACTGGATAAGCCACCAAGCAGAGACAGGCTCGTTCCTCTGCCCATGTGAACCAGCACAGCTCAGATGACTTCAGTGGGTCTACAGCAATTTGCTAGTGGAGGATCGTATCTGTACGATATCAAGGCAGTGCAGAGAGGAGATTCAAAAAGACCCAGTTGTGTTCCAAGAAACGATCGTTCCTTTGCCTGTACGGTTATTTTCTCCGCTAAATGTCAAAGTGGTTTGGTAAGGAAGGCAGCAAATTACCTCCGTTTCACACGTGGGGAAACTGAGGCATGGACCGGTGAAACACACGTCTAAGGCAGCCAAGTAGCGAAGCTGCAAGGAGCTGCTCTCCTGCGTCCTGGCCCGCTGTCATACCCTGTTTCTCCCCTTAGAGCTGCAGGCTTAAATCACCGGAGAAATGGCAGTGCTCAGCGATCAAACAACAGCCGGGCTAGCGGTGACTTTCAAAACCTCCCGAGCCACAGGGCCAGCCGAGGAGCCAAGGGCTGCTGGGCTCAGGGAGGGTTTCTTTCCAGGTTTCAACCAAGACATCATGGATGGGGACAAAACCAGGCAGAGGCAACCTGCCAGAGCTCTTACGGGCCCTGGCAGAGCATCACCCCAGACCATCCTGCTCTGCTCTGCAGCAGGATTTGGCAGAAGGGTTTTGGGGACTGAGCCCTTGTGCTGGGCACCACGTGGAGAACAGCCACGGTGTCCAAAGCCGATGAGAGGGAGCTGGGGTGGGGAGAGGAGAGGTGGAGCAGGGACAAGCTAGCTAGAAAGGCAACCGTGACCCAATTTATTGCAGTCTCTCGTTTCACCTCCACATCCCCATTAAAGTCAAGCCTGCTTTTGATTCCTCTCACTTGGGAGGGTCAGTTCACCCTGGAGAACTTTCTCCTTCTCCTTCCCCCCCTCCACCCTCACCAGCTACAGCAAAGCTCCTTGCAGGACCCATAACTTTTTCCAAACCTGCCAGCCTGCCCTGCTGGCACAGACTCACGCCTGGCTCGCTCCAACCCTTTTCTTTTGGCCGAGACAAACTCTAGGGCTTATTTTTATAAGGAAGCACCATATACAAATTAACCGTGGGGTAACCGCCTCGCTCCCCGCACCCCCTTCCCCGCTGCTGGATGCTCTGCGGCCGGCGGCTGCACCCAGCCCTCCCGCGCCCAAGAAACTGGGGTAAACGCATAGCTGAGACCTCTCCCTCCCAGAAACACAGCTCTGCTTTAAAGAGCTCTGTGTTCCAAACAGCCCCAGCCCCAAAAAGCTCTCTAGAGGGTTTTTCCTTTTTTTTTTTTTTTTAACATTTAAAGAAAAAACACTGATCTTCACAGCTGCTGCTGCTCCCTCCTGCCCCACTTACCAGTTGCTCGTTTACCTTAACAAACGCCACAAAACTACACAAATGCACAAACACGGAGGGAAAGAAAGAAAGAGAGAGAAAGATATCGCAACCCTGATAGCAATAGAGTTCGGTCCTTGCCTGGTTAGCACTGCTCCAGGTGTTGAGTCTTGCAAAATGTCTCCTGTCTATCCAGATCTCAGCTGCCTGCTCCAGGAGAGGAGGTGACCGGACACTTCTTTGCCTTGGGCTTGTCCCTTCACCACGGTTCCTTGTCAGGTCTCCTTTGTCTGGCTTAGAAAGCTCCCACCTGCCGTCCCCACTGCAAAGAAAAAAAAAAAAAAAAAAAAAAACTTTTTTTTTTTTTTTNTTCTTTTTTCCTGGTTGTTTTCTTTCAGCATTATTATTCCTGTTATTTTTCCATATACATATATATTTTTTATTCCTTAGCTTGTTTCAGGTCTGTTTCTTACAGGGAGAGAGAGCAGAAGAGAAGAGAAAAAGCCTTGGGTTTTTTGGAGCATGAATAAACCTTGCATTTCCATGAGTTATTCATGAATAATTCATGAAAATGCATGATTAATTCAGGTTCATGAATTATTCAGGAATAATTCTCGAACATTCCTGGTTAATTCATGCTCATACAGCGAGTGAGTCAGGCTCTAGGGTTTGGTGAATTCCTTTCTCGCCGAGACAGGAGAAGAGAGGCTTAGAGACAGCTGCATTGTGCGCTTCCCCTCCGCCGCGTCTTAGCAGAAAACATATTTTGGGCCCTTTTTGAAACAAGGACTTGAAGAGGAGAATTGAAATGCCTGCAGCCTCTCAGCCACAGAGGAATAACACAGCACCAAGAGAAAGAAAGAGAGAAAGAGCTTGGACTTGCTCTCAGAGGGAAGCCTGGCAGCAAGTTTTCCTCCCTTTCAAAGCATCTCCCAAACTGACTGCACATTTCTTTCTCCCCCCGCCTCCAGATCTCTCCCTAGTTAAGATACATCTCACCTGCTTCATTTTTTACCCACTACATAATGAAAAGGACCACACATACGGCCTCTGCTTGAGGAGCCAAAGGGACTTCCCATGCCACGTGCCCGCCTGTCCCTGCACGTGTGTGTGCAAACACGCACAGCTCCTTGACTCGGGGTTCCAGCCCGGGCGAGCACCGCTGGTGGCAATCGGCGCAGCACGTCACCGTCTCGCCCTGCTGCTCACGCCAGCACGGACACCACACTGGCCACGCACAGCTCTGCTTTCTCTGGGCATTTCTCCCAAAAGCGTCACCGCTGCAACATCTGGGGTTTGCTAATGCAAGGCTTTTTATCGCTGGTCACGCAGGTGCAGGCAGGGAGCCTGACCGCTGCCTGCAGCTGGTGGGGGCTCTTGGGCACCCCTGTGTTGGTGGTGCCAGGGATGGTGTGGGCAGCCAGGGACACAGGCAGTGCCTGGAGTTAGGGACAGAGGCAGCAGGCCAGGCAATTTACTTTGCTGGGATGTTCATGAGCAAAACAAGGTTTGCAGTGGACCCTCTGCCGTGGAGACACTGAGCCCTGCAGGACATGGAGACCTGCAATTCAGGTTGACGTAAGGGGGTGGCTACCCCACCTCCTGAAACCCATCACAGTCGGTGGCTAAAGACCCTGCACCTCTAGAGACACATCACCCTGCCTTTCCCATCTTGATGCTCAGCTTTGCAGGCCACTCGCCCCATTTCTGTTGTGTTAGTCCCCCATGTCCTTGAAGAAACATGGCTGTGGCACTAATCTGCCCCTGGGGAGGGTTTTCTGGTTGATCAGGCAGCAAGGAGAGGCCATAGTGTTGGAAACCATCATCAGTGATTTGATCCTGACCGAGGTCACTGCCATCACCATGCTGCTGCTTCCCAACGGGAGAAGACTGGGTAGGTCCACAGCTCAAGGTGGTCTCTGGTCCTGCAGTTGACACCTGCATTAGCCCAGCACATCAGGATACGGCCATCAGCAATCGGGGATTTCAATCAACAGGAGAAAGCTGCCACAGCAACCCCAAATCCCACAGATGAGCAGTGGTTTAATTGCACAGGTTTTTAATGCCTTGAGCTTCCAGTTCTCAGAAAACAACATTCAAATCCTGCCAGATCACACCTTCAGCTAAAATGCAAGGCACCAGCTTTGTCAGAATCCACGAAGAAAAGGTCCCATGTGGCATCCAGCCCGCTGGTGTCTGGGCTGGACACCAGCAGGCAACGGTGCAGTGGCTTGGGGCCACCTGCAGACCTGTCTGCCCAAGCAGACGTCCTACCCCCGCCACCGCACGAGATGGAAACACAGCAAGGGAGCGAATCCAAAGAGCGCTTGCTGTTTTATCACAGCCAAAAGCAGCTCTGGAGGTTGTTGGAAGAAAGGGAGGCTGCAGATGTTCAGTGAGATATTGGAAAAAGACCTCGATCAGATTCACAGGGTAAGAAAACTTCTGTATCCCCAATTTGCAATATTTACAGCTCAAAGAATGCGTCTGTCAGCCCAGGCAAAGGCAGATGTTAAACAGAGATCTAGCCGAGATAAGGAAACATATCGCAGCAGACACAAGTATTAAAGCAGCAGTATCTGAATTCTGTCTCCTTTTGAACGACGTTGCTGAAGACCGAGAACTGCGTAGGAAGAAGAAATGGAAAAGCGATGATGAGGGGGGAAAATAACAGAGACACATGACAATGGGGATGGGCTTGGATTCTGGGTTTATGCAGAACCTGGTCCAAATGAAAGCTGCTTGCAAAGTGGGCTTGCTTAAGCAAGCGTTGTTTGCTCTTTCTTTTGAAGAGCCAACACCGCACAAAGCGTAACGGATTAATAGTCCTGTGGGTAGGAGCACAAGCTACAGGAGAGGAAAGATTGCAGTGACCACAAGAGGAAGACGAATATTGTAGTCTCATCACAACAGAAAAGTCAAGTGTCCATGTATAAATACACAGTGTTTGTGTTGAATTATTCCAGGAAAAATGCGAGTCTGAAGCGAATCCCAAGTGTTCGACTTCATAAAAATTAGTAAGTCCTGATTAGATTTCCCTCCGTGTTTGAATACGAAATCCCTTGCCAGATGCCTCGTTGCGGGCTGTCCGTAGAATTACTGTTTTCAGGAACCTCTGCTTCTGCATTTCCCAATTCTTTGAAAACAAATCCCACATTGGCCCCAGTGCAGCACACATTTCACCCTCCAAGCTGCACTTGCTGAGATTTAGGTTTCAGCTGTGACAGCAGCTTCTTTGTGATCTTGTCTAGAGATGCGCTAGAGGAACCACGTTCAGCATCTGTTTGAACACTGCCCTGACAAAGGCAGGACCATCATAATTGATGTTTGAAGGGATTTAAATAGCAAACACAGGTGGGTTTAATCTCCCTTTACATTCTACCTCTGCAACATTTCTCCTCCTTTAGCACAGGTTTAGCAGCCCAGACATGTGCTTCACCGTTTCAGAACACAGCCGTAGTTCAATAATTGAGGGACAAGAGCTGTATTACTCATTAATTTTTATCACCACGATGAAGTGACAGGGGAACCATCAAGCACTGTGGTTCGGTGGGAGCAGACCCGAGACCAGCTCTGTGTTTGGGGCCAGGAGCTGGGCATTGCGAGGAGGGGTCAGCATTGCCAGGGTGCGTAGCCAAGCTCCGAGAAGGATGGAGCGACCCAGGCATTTAAATGCCCCTTGTCACCAGTCCCATTTGGGGTGGCAGGTTGGGCTGATGGAGTCACTAGGATGGATCTGGGTCATGGTGTTGCGGCTGTCTGTGACAAACGCTGTCACATAAGTCACTGCCTGTACCGGAGAGCGACCACCTGGTGGCATTTGGCATTTTTAATGAAATAAGTACAAGTCCCATCTCTGCCTACGATACAAGGAACAGCGAAGTACGATCCAGGCTAATGAGGCTGGACATAACTGCATTTTAATTAAAGACTGGTCTCTTTCCTAATAAGCTAGAAGTAAGCTAAATTACTCGGAAATGGGGAGTAAAGCAACAATCCCAGGTCAGCAGCCACCTAGACTGGTACCCTAAGTCCTCCTTACCGCAGTTTATGAAATGCTTTCCTAGGCTGGAGCATTTCCATATTATTCCTCATGTGGCAGGGGCCATAAAACGATGAGGAAATCAGGACTACATGCACAAGGCACAGTTTTTGCGGGGCTGCAGAGGCTGCATGTGCTCCGGCAGCCAGTCCAAGGGCTTCGCATTTACCAAAATGCAAGTTATTATTCCTTCTCTTTTATAGCCCTGAACTCATAGAGATATTTTTTGGAGGCTAAGGTGGTTTTTTTTTCTCTGCAGAAAAGGGTTTTCCCTTTGTAATCCTATTCCAAAAAACCTTCCTTTTCGCCTATTCACCGTTTTGCAAAGCCTTCTTCCCCAGCCGTCTGTATTTATGTGACCTTTGCGCTCTACAGCATCTGTTTCCTTATCGGCTTGGCTGCCTGGTTTCTTGGGTTTCTTTTGTGAGCTTGTCAGGGAGATAGCATAAGCAAAAAAAAAAAAACAGGGAAAAAAAGCACCAAAAAATGGAAGGAACTTTAACTGAGGGAGGGTAAAACACAACGATGGCTTTTAAATATCCACAAACCTTTTTCTGATGCTTTCAAGTATTTAGTTTCAGCCTCTTTTTAGTATTCACAGGGACACGAAGGGGACTAGCAGGAGTTAACCAGGCTAAGGATGTACCAGAAACCAAAGAATAGATCGGTCTCGTCAAACTGATAAGGAAGAAATTATTTTACATTGTAATTACAGCTGTAGGTACCTGGGCAATACAAACCTGCTTGACTCCAGGTATCTGAGCAGCTCCGGAGAGGGTGACAGGACTGACCGTGTTTTTTACATCAAGCACACGCCTGCCAAGTCACAAAACCAGGGCCAAAACACAGAAAAAGCCTCCAAGTTTCATGCAGAAACAAACCCCACTGAAAGCTATAATGTTCCTGATGTATGGGTCAGTGTAATTAAAAAGAACAAAACCCCAAAAATGCATTTTTTAGGTTCAGATTTCCAGCGTGCAATGGTGAAGGAGCAGAAAAGAGACAACAGCCCAGCACATCGTCTGCAAGGGGAGGGTAGAACGCAGCGAGAAAGGGCTGATGCGGAAAATTCATTTCATCTCATCCCCTCTTGGCACCACGGCCCTAGGGACTCATCACCCTTTCCTGCACCATTCCTGGATGGAAACGTGCTGCAGGGACACGAGGTCCATGCTTGGGAGCACCAAATCCAAGCGCTCAGCCTCCGTGGAGCCAGCGTTCTGCTGCCAGCCGCTGCCTGCGCATCTTCTGAGTCATCGCCCCCCGTTACCTTGGCAAACGTAGTCGCGGGTACCGTTAGAGGAGCTCCAGCGCCAAAAGAACATGTTGTTTCTTGTTCCTCCACCGGCACAATTCTGATTCCAGAATCTCTACCTGCTGCTAATTAATTAAATACAATCAGGAGCACGTTAGCGGTTGTGGAAGGGACTCACCGGGTGGCACATGCTGCGTGAGCACCCATGAGCATGGGGAAGCACGGGCAGGGTGCTGCCTCCAGCCCCCTCCCCAGCATCCCTACAGAATTGAGCTCTTGCCCTCAGCATTGCTCCATTGGGTTCCCCCCACCCCATTTCCTCCCGTTCCTGGCAGAAAGCACAAAGAGCCGTTCTTTGCATTGGGAGGGGATGGGGTCCAGGCTGATTTTGGAGGGGAAGCTGCGCCCGGTGGGACTGGGACACCATGGGGGACCTCCTGCCCCTCTCCACAATGTCCCTGGGTGCTGCAGCCTGGATCAGAGCTTCTGCAGCAGCACCCGCTCCTCTGCCAAAACACGTGAAATCCACTGCTTTCACCTTACATAACCACAGCCGCTAATTACCGCCTCACAGAGCCTTCGATGCTGCTGAATAATTCATCAGGTTCCCTCTAACCAGTCACGGCTTTGAACGAGAGGGGACCGAGCCCCCGCAGCCACTGGCACGTCGTGCAAGCCGCATCGGTGCCACGGCGCAGGCAGTAAGCGCGTGGCAGGATGGCCTCGTCGAGGACGCCGTCCGCAGGGATGCAGAGGGAATGGGAAACACTATCAAACAGCCTTGTAGCAACACACTGTGAAAATCGAGCGGAGAAACTGTCCTTGACCAGCCATCCCTCCGGGTCCTGCTTGGCGGAGCTGGCGTTAGCAAATGGGCTCTTGCACAAATAGCTCTGTCAAAATCCACGGCTTTACCCAGCAGTGAGAGGTTCCCACCCCAGCCCTGCCTACTCAGTGGTATTATTTTGGTACCTGCCTACTTAAAAGGTGCAAGCATATTCTCTCTAATTCGCTAAATTGGCAAATTTACTCCTCTCGGGAGACCACCTCATCTCCACCTTCACCCTCTTCAGCCTCGTACACTCTGTTCATAACATGAAAAGGTTTTTCCTTAATTTCTTCTCCAGGAAAGAAGGAATTGATCTTTTATTTGTAGCAGTTTAAATTGACGCGTTGAGTGCAAAACTCCACTGCTCATCACATCAAAGGCTGATCCAATAGTGGCTGTTACTCCAGTGACGGAGGCCTTCTCAGGGATGAGTGGATTAGTACAAAGGGAAGCACGGGTGGGAGAGATGAAGTGACAGGACTGAGATGGATGGGTCTTCTCACTAGAGGTGTGCAGCAGCGCATGGAGGCAGAGGAAGAAGCAGGAGCTGGGAAGACAGCGCTGCTTTGAATCAGGATCTGCTGTGCAGGACAAGACAGAACACGACACATTGCTCATCTTGCCAATGAACGCAATTCAACCCACTCGTCTCCAGCTGTGGAAGCGTGGTGCAGAGTCTAGTCCTCACTCACCTCGTAAATGACACCGCTGACCTGAGCTCAGCCTGGGATCCTCTGCATTGACTTCACCGGCTTGTACAAGATGCGACTTGTGTGTTTGCAACGAGCACAGCATCGGCCAATGGCGGAGGAAGGCTTGCCTCTTCATCCTTCCCGCCCTCCAGGTATTTGTCTAGTAAAACGCACTCTGCTCTGTGGACCAAAGCAGTAGAGATGTAAGGGTTTGCGTGCCCCAACCAGCCAGCAGCCGATTCATCCCATGGCTCTGCTGCTCATGACCATGGGTTCTGCACAGAGCAGGTCACTATTTGTGTTGCCCATGGTTTTGGAGTGGGGACTGTGGATCACCATCAGGCTTCAAGTACTTTCTAGCGTTAAGTGCTTCAGGTACTCCCATCCAGATTTTGGGGTTGGGCCAGTCCAACACTAGGTTTTGGGAGTGTCCATCAGTGCTTAGGTCAAGAGGGTCTCATCAGCCTGGAGTGGGGGCTTGTGGCCTCCCTCCAACCTACAGCACATTAAAAAAATCTGCAGAGGTCACAATGAAAAATCTTGTGCTAAGCCGCCTTCTTTAAACTCTCAACTCATAATTCCGATTGTGAAATGCTATTTAGGAAGACCAGATTGATCAAGAGCAGGACATTTTTGTAAAAATGGGGCTTTTTGAAGGTTTAAGATGAAGGAGAGATTTTTCACTCACCACATTGCCTTTCTCACAATTTTTTCAGCATCCTGATATTTTGAAGTTCCCACTTTTATCTCCTGCCATGTCTCACCTGCCCAGAGTAGCTCATTTTGCTGACAGCTGTCATCTCCAGGTACCATTCACTGGGCATCAAGACTCAGGTGCTCACTAAGGGCAAGCTCCCTTCTTGGCTTTTCAGGACCAGGGAAGGTCTTGCTTGCTCAGCTGGGAAGCGAGATAGTTTGCTTCTCAAACCTACTCCATACGGCATCACCGATGTATTTTGACTCAAAGAAATCTGTCTGTTGTCTGCTCTTAAATAAAGAGCGAGCGGCTCCTGCGAGCAACGCCGTGGCACAGGAAATGCAAATAGGCTGTTGCTCAAACACCATTTCTGAAGGGCTTGTGCTCTGCTTTTCGGATGAGACTAAGAGCTCAATTACAGTACAGAAAGGGTCTTTCATTAAAAATTCTTTCATTAAATCACACATAGAACATAATAAGGGCAAACTGTAAAGCTCTTCAGAAGCACATCTGTGCCAAACTGCTAGGCAGGGAGGCCCATCATGGGCAGCATCAGCTGCTTCTCCCATCCTTCTAAAGCCACGAGTCCCACATACCTCATCTAACCTCATTTGTGAGGAAAACACATAACCAGATACCTGTGGGGCACCCCGTTCTTCGAATGCATCTCTTCCAGCGGTGGAGAGGACCAGTATAAGCAACCATGCACTTGTGTTTGTGATGAGCAGGATGGAGCCTCGAGTTAGTGTTGATGTGCGCAGCCTAGATGTGCGATAGCATGTTCAGCTAACTCAAGAAAAGCCCAGAAGCTCAGTGTGTTCTCAGTCCTGATAAGTAACAGGAGATCAGCTGTAGAGTTTAAAGCGTTTTTAAACCCAGCAGCTAAGGGATGAATCAACGACCTAAAAGCCAGTCTCTGCACATCACACCAAAAACCAAGCCTGTTTCATTCCAGCAATCCTGCCGTGCTTTCCCATCTGCAAAGGCTTCCACCAAGGAACCTTCAGATGAGAGGGAAAACCAGGTGAAGAACAGATGCAAACACCTCTTGCAGAGGAGAGCCCAAAGGCTCTCAGCCAGAGAGCTCTGTGCCCCAGCATCCAGGCTGGCCAAATTTTCAAAAGAAAAATCTTATGTGCAAAGCCCAGGCACATGGACCACAGGCAGAAATACCCACTGGCCTCTTTGGGTTTGCAGGTGGCTGTACACGTGTGAGCCTGGAGCAGAGCGATGGGATGGGTTTTTTCCCCCCCAGCATTTCAAGGCAGCACATGGCAGAGCTCAGAGGAGATGGCAGTGAGTTACGGGGCTGTCCAGGATCCTGCACCTGGGAAAGAGAGGGTCCAAATTCAGCCAAGACTCTCACAGAGTTGTCACTATTTGATTTCATCCTGTTGTTATTCTGTTCTCTTGAAATACATTGTGGTTAATTACCCAAGGCAGTTAGCTAATTGGATTGTAAGCAGGTGCTGGTGAAAAAACACCATTCCCCTTTGAAACCCAAAGCGGAGGTGCATTGAAATTCCCTTTGAAAAGAAATTCCAAAAGCTCATAATCTGTTGATGAAAACAGTCACCTGAAAGGAAAGACACAGCATTTTTCAGCAGGTTTCACAGCTCAGGTAACTGCAACCCTCACCAAGCATTAGCATTGTCATTCCCACACCAGAAAACCCTTCAAAGACTCCAAACCCTTCCTTGGGAAACAGTGCCAGCATGCACAAACTTGAAAAGTGATCCACGAAGGCCTAATATTTCCATCAAGGACAGGATGAGATGAGTAGAAGAGCTTGACTGGGGCTCTTCAAAAGCCAGACCTCAGAGCTGAGAGGGGGTTAAATCCCAACATCACTCTGATTATTCTGGAAAAGGACCAAGCCATGAGAGGGAACTCAGAAAGCAAGAGCGCTTGTAACAAAACATTAGCATCCACACAGAGGGAGGAAGAGAAAATCTGGCTGAATTCATCCTGATGCTGTTCTTCAGACTCCCCTGATGTCTCGCGCACGGTGCGGTGAGTCACACACACCTCGCTCACAACGTGGGTGGCAGAACTGAAAAGTCCACTGATAAGCAATAGAAATAATTAAAAGCACATAGGAGTGGGCATAGCGATTAGGACTTGGAGAAGAAAGACCCTAAAAAGGCTAGACATCATATAATAATGTGTATAATGAGGGCAAAATGGATGCTGCTATTCATTACGTATCAAAAGAACGACAGACTGTTCAAAGAAACCGAAAAACAATACATTAACCAGCAGGGGAAAACGATATTGGAAGTCACCTAGAATTAGAACCAACGCAGTAACTTATCTTTGATCTAAAGATTTATCAATATACAGATGAAGGCTTAGATGCTCATATAGGTGGCATGGCATCCACATCGAGCTGGGGCAGAGAAAGACGCAAGCCTACACCTTCCACGCTGTTGCAACCGGCGACTGCGTAAGAGAAGGACGATCGAGAGCCCGAGCTCACCCCCGAGGTCCCCGGGCACAGCTCTGCTCGGGCTCCTTCGCAAGGCAGGGGGAGATGAACACAAACCCACTGACACCAGCTGCGGTCTGCAACTCCCGTTTGCTGCTGCATGGCCATGTCTCCTCAACTTCTGACCCTGCCCTGCTCAAAATAGGTGTTAAAATCACTTGGCATACCTCTTCTTTAACACCCACTGCTTTACTTACTAGTCAGACCGCCCTTATCCAGCACCTTCTTTGCACATGCTCCTCTCCATCGGCTCAGCTGGGGGCTTTGATGTCCACAGTAGAGTTCAGAGTGGCTTGGAGGGATGGGACAATACCTGCACTCAAGGGGACACCCGGCCCTTCCACACCCTGAGCCCCTTTGCCAGTGCTACGTCGTGCCCCAGACAAGAAAATCAGCACCAGTCCCCCTGCCCAGAGCATCCTGCAGCCCCCGCCTGCCTGCCAGGCTGCGCTGCTTAATTAGCCCCACACAGATGGCTAATGACGTTGTCCTCTCCTTGCTGATGAGCTGGAGAAGGATTGTACAAGTTTGCTTGTTAGCAGCATGACCCTTCAGGCTGCCTCGTGCAAAAAAAAAAAAAAAGAGGCTCTGAGCAGTCCAAAAAAAAAAAAAAAAAGAGGTGGACACTTTCCAAAGCCGTCACTTTGGGGAGCAGCCAGGGCACAGCGGGCCTCCGTGGGTCATCATTTGCGCTCTGCATCCATCTCCCGTTCATTAACACATCCCTTAGTGCTCCGCTGCCTTATTTGCGATATGAATATGCTGTCTGGCACCGAGGGAAACACTAAACCAAAACCGAACCACTCTGAGTTTCCTGTGCCATGCTATCAGGCATATCCATGCTCACCAGCTCCTGCAGAAACATCGGACTCTGATGTGACCCCAGCGTGGCAGCATCTGGGCACGCACGTGTGAACCACCACCGCAGAAAAAGCGCGTCACCGCTTCTACAAAATAAGGCAGTTTTTGCCTAAACTTCTCTGGAAAACACGGGGTGCAGAATGAGCAGGGACAGAACAGGGACATCTCTGCGGAGCAGTGGGCTGGTTTAAATTTTCATTAGGTCGTTAACTGCTGGTTTCATTAGGCTGCCTACAGACAAAACATAATTGCTTAGTGGCTACTGCAAGGTGAATAGCCATTTTGGTTTATTAATGTTCCCACAGCTGTAAACCTGCCAGTGAAATTATTTTAAGTATGCGTTGTAAAGTTTGTTCCTTCTCAAAGAACATGTCAGGTTGATAGACTGGGGTTTGAAATTAACTCCCCCATAAAAAGGAGTTTTAATGCAGTTTAATAGCACTCGACAGTGTTCTGCTCTGAGATCCTGTCCCCAAAATCCAGGTGGACTTTTCTCCATTGGAGCTCTTGGAAGCCTGTGGAAGTTATAACTTTGGCATTCATTTTACGGGAGCGTTTACAGCCAAGAGTCAAGGCCAAGGGCATAAAATTCTGCTCAAGCCCTGAGCTTTCTCAAACCACAGGAGAACTTGGATCCGAAGGTCCGTTTGGAGCCCAGGACTACTAAGTCTGCTTTAGTAGAGGTCTGTTCTAAAGCTCAGCTTGCAACGAGGACAGACCCTTAGCTTAATTTAGTTAAATGTCCCCCCTGAGCTGGCATAAATTATAATTGCTCTGCTAAAACTCATGGCTTGTCCACTCCCAATTTACTCTTACTACTCGTAGGAGAGCTAGTTGTCTTAGCCCTAAGCGCCATCCTTACTCCTACACCAGTTTGATGGCTCCCACTCACCGTATTGCTATGCAGACACGTTGGGTTAAAGTTTACCTGAACAAGAGCTTTATTCAGTCCCTGCTGGAGCAAACGGAGAAGACACTTCAGTATATTCAATGTGGCAATTATCTCAGAAGGATCTTGCTTAAATTAGAATAAAAGTTCTGCCAGAATCAGTATTCCTTTGTTTCACCCAACCATTCACTAAAAGCCCTCAGCCAAGAGCTTTTTATATCATTTCTAGCATTCACTACATAGTCAATTATTAAAAGAGCCAGGGACCCACAGTGCTTTTTTTTTTCCTCCCCGTGTTTTCTTCACCAACAGCTAACCAGGTGTCCTCCCCCTTTTTATCTCCTGTTTAATCCGTTTACTATCATCTTTCACAGCACAGCACATGATGCTTCCACAGCACCTCCCGTGCACGAGCCTGCACCCGGCCACTATTTCACAATTCGCCCATAAAAGCCAGCCCCCAGCCTTTACACCCCCACCTCTTCATCTTCTCATCTGCGGAGGAAAGTCAAGGTCAGCCAGATGCAAATGAGGTATTTGAAGCCGCAGCATGACGGGGCGATGATTGCTTGACGAGCGCAAGAGGAACGAAAGGTCTTGGCTGCGCCTGGTTTATTAAATCACCGTCAGTTGCGCAAGGAAAATAAAGGACAGCAGTGACGCCGCTCTGACCAGCTTCCCCATGTCATCATTCCTGTCGCCAAGACAAAGACAGGCAGGTTACACACGTCCTTTTACTCTAACTCCTGCTGCGATGAAAACATTGGGAAGAGGAAAAAAAAAATAAACAGGGATTTTCATCACATGAGCTCCAGATTTCCAGCTTTCTTACAAAAGGGGAAGACCTGGCAGGCAAAGAATACGAGAAGGAGCCTCAAATTCTCCAAAACATCAGTAAAAATATTTTTCCTATGCAAGCCTTAGCAATCTAAGCAAAGCAGGTCAGCTTTTCAGACCCTTTTGCGCACCCCATTTTACGTGCATCCCGTTGCCCCAGCACCCCAACACAAAACCTCATGGTGCCGCAGAGGCGCAGCCCCGAGGAGCCCAGGTACCTGCAACGGGCACCTCTGTGCTGATCTAAACCAGTTCCTCCCCAAAATGAGATGGTCAATTTACCCCTGAAAAGCTGGATAACAGAATTCTTGTTTTCTCAAGGAGAGCCATCACTTCACACTTACAATCTCCACACTGAGATATGTCCCACTGAAGTCGTGCGAGGACACAGGCAGCGCCAAGGCAGGCATTTAAGTGAGATCAGTTTAACCCAAGAGAGCTACTCGCCTCCTCAAGAACGCGAAGACGAGCAGTAGAGAAAGAATTAATACTCACATAACTGGCGCCTAACAACCAGAAGGCAAGGGAAAAGTTGAATTCAGATAACGAAGGGAATACAGAGAAAAAAACACTAAATAAAAGGCCAGCAAAATCCATCACCCCAACAGGTAAATGAAGGTAAAGAATTTAAGGAAACACAAAGGTAGCGAGGGAAAAAAACCAAAACAATTAACAAATATTGAGCATGACACCCAGAGCCAAACAAGCCCGGGGAGATCAGGAGAGCGCCAAGCATGTGCTCCAAGCAGGAGAAGTGAAGTGAGCTCCTGTGAAAGGGGAACAAAAGGAAGAGGCAGCCTGAGGAAAGGAAAACAATGCCTCTGCATTCTTCCTAAGTATCTGATCCATTCCCTGACCATGGGGGGTTTTTAACCCATGGTTTCTTGTATTGTGCAATAGAAATCCAGAAGCATGAGAGTAAAGGCCAGGAGAAGCATGGCTTACTGAGAACATTCTTGCGTAGTAGACAAGATACAACCTCGTGCAACAGCATGGCTGTGTCTGGGTAGTGTAACATCTCAGAGAGACCAAGAAAGAAGCAAAAGGGTCTCAAAACACAAGAGTTTTCTCCCTTGCTCCTGCATGGACAATTTTAGACCCGTGCTTTCCACCAGCTCAGCCTGCAATGAGCCGGGACAGCGGCCACGCTGCTCGGTGCTTACAGCAGGTCGGGGACATGCTGTGTGCTGGGGAGCTCAGGGTAGCTGCCTCATTTGCAAACGCTGAGGCTAACGATGCAAATGATTCCACGCAGCCCTCGCATCTTCAGTTGCTTCTTTTCCTCTTCCCGGGGAAGGCAAGGCATCCTAGTTACTACAAGCAATATTTTCTTCCTCTTCCCTGCCAAATAACAAGCTCCCCTCTTGGCAAGTGCTCACAGGGTCAGCTAATGCTCATAACACCCATGCTAGGGGAAAGGGAACAGGTTCATTTATCGCTAATTACACTGATTAACTTCCCCAGCTGCTGAGTTCAAGAGCCCCGGAGGGCCTCAGGTTACAAACGATCACAGAAGGAAAAAGCTCCACTGAATTAAGCTACAGCCTCTTCACCTGTCAGATACACACGGCTGCTCTGCCGCTGCCTCGTGAAAATCCCCCGTGAAATGCGAGGTACGAAACCCCTCAGCACCCGGGGGGAGCGCGGCAGGGTGCTGCTGAGGTCCACGTTACAAAACTGCGTGGGGTATTTGTGATCCCCCCTTGCAAAGGCAACATCTCAGGAAAACAGAATGTTCGTTTTGTTCTTCCCACACCTAAAAATCGTATCAAACTTATCAACAGTCTCAGATATATATTTCTAATAAATATCTACATTTTTCCAGGAAAGGAGTGTAGCGAACCCTCTTTTGTTCGCATCCAACTCTTCAAAATCAACACGAGCTCCTCAGAAAGGGCTGCCACCCCCTTTTCTTATTTTTCCCCATTTGGTGGAACATTTTCTTTCCGTTGCTGTTGTTTGTAGCAGCATATTTGTGTATCTGGCTGAGGCTGCTTAAAATAGTACAGCAAGATACCAGGGTGCTAGGGATGGAAAACTGCTCTTGTGCATCCAGTGTTTGTGTTGTTGAAAGCCTTAAATCCCACCTCTGCGGTGGGATGAAATAGATGCTACTAATCCAATTTCTAAAGTATCAGGCATCGAGCTGACACTATTTTAAGACTGAAAAAAGCCAATTTAATCAAATCTCTGCTATTTTCCCTTTTCTCTTTTCCACAATTTACGACAGAAGATGAGAGGGAGATTGTTTTGGGAACAATGTTTTCAAACCTCTAAAAATAATATCAAACTGCTCTGCCACATCCTGGGCCGTTACAGCCCCAGATGCACTGGCTGCGTTTGCTCGAGGAGTTGCAGAGTCGTGGTGGGACTCCTACCCAAAAGTACCAGCCCGGCGGCGGGTTGCATTCCCACCTCCCCTATGGCATTGGAGGGAGCAGAGGAAAAAATCGCCTCACCTTTCAGATTTCAACCCCCAAAAATCTCCCAGAGGCACACGTGGAGTCAAAACCAATCTTCAAACCTCTGCTGAAATATTTATGGTTCTGTGCCGTAGATTCCCGCTCCGTCACCACTGTACTCCTGCCTGCACGGAGCATTGCAAAATCAGGTTTGTCCCTTCGTGGTCGTTTGGCCGTGGCACACTGTTTGTACATCTGCAGGGACAGAAGGTAACTGGAAGCCTGATACAAGCTAGGGGTAAAGCAGAAAATAAATCATGAGCAGTGAATAATTATTTAATAGCTGGTTTTATTGCTGACAGCGAGAAAATGCAATGGGGCTCCCGATGCAATAACCAGGATCTATGTTGCACCTCATGTGGATACCACCGAGGCTGGGAGCAAAACAGCCGCTGGTTTGAAAGAGCTGGGATTTGTCACGATAAGCATATGGAAGAAAAACCAATTAATTCCGACTGGCTGTAAAATCACAGCCCCCTGACTTCAGAGCAGCCCGGGGAGGCAAGCCTCGCACCTTCTGGCAGCAGTCCATCGCTATCCAGGTCAGAGCACTCCTTTCCCTCCCAACAATTTATTTTTAAAGCACTTTTGCCGTATTGATGTTGGGCCATGAAAGCAATGGTGGGAGCAGACGGGGAGCGGTGTCGGAGGGCGCAGAGCCACAGCGCGGGTGACGGGCTCTCGCTGTGCAGCTGCCTGCAGCGGCTGGATGCTGCGTGGTCTGGGGCACTTGAACATCAGCGGGGAAACACACGGCCTCGTGTGTGGCTGTAATTCCTCCTGACCTTTGCAGCTTTTGGGATTTGTCCTCGAGATGGTAGAAGGGGAGGGGGTGCGGTGGCCACTCCACCAGATTTTGCAAAGCAGGAAAGGTAACGCCATCATCCTCAGGCCTGGGTGCACAACCAAGAGCCGGCGCTGAGCTTTACCATCCCAGAGCGGACCTGTAATCTCAGGAGGGTGGCAAGAGGCCCTGAAAACCAGGGGCGAGCACCAGGGAATTCCTACAAGGAGAGACTGTGGCGATTCGTGACTATTTACCTTGTTCTCACGCACTCATCCAAACAGCAAGCTCACAAAGAAAAGTTTGCTTTGAAATAAGCTTTTCCGAAGACAAAGAGCCAGATTTGGGGGGTTGGGTTGAGCTGGGGACTGTACGCTTACTGAACATGGGAGGAACCACAAAACAGGGACTTCAGCAGCCCCAATTCTCCCTGTCCAGGACCCAGCATCATTCCATGGCAGCGATGCAGCCGCTGTGATTTACATTCGTCAGCAGCCACAGTCAGCTGGGGTCCTCTTGGTCTCCAGAAACGCCCAGCCACTGGGTGGCCAGGCAGGTTATCTGTACGTGGGAGATCACTACGAGAGCTCCCACGGGACAGCCATTTAGTGTTCTCCTGTGAATAACTACAGCGCTTCTGGGTGGCAAAGCAAGCACCAGCCTGTTTTAATGGCCCTTGAAATTGGATGTGTGGAACGAGGTACACAAAGTCAGAGGCCAGCTGAGTCTGCGATCTGTGAACCAGTCTTCACGTTCCTCCCAGGAAGATGAGTTGGAGTCACTGTTTTGCCAGTGAAACCACATCAGCTGGGAATCTGGTTTAGAAAATGTGCTTTCTGCTCCTCGCTGAGCCAAAATTCCTACAGATTCCTTGCCTGGTCAGACGAGGACCACGTTCATCTGAATGACAGGGGAGCAAAATCACAACCCAGGAATATACAGATTATACCGCGTGTAGAAAAGTACACATGATTGATTACCCACAGACACGCGTGAATAAGGGAAGGAACCCAAATGCATCACTGGACATAAAATCATGTTTGCTGAGGGAAGAAAAAGTCTTGCAGACAGACTGGAAACCTCCCATGAAGACCTGATTCAGGGAGAGCCTGAGCTATCTCATGGTTCTGGGCATGAAGATGCTCAGGACCTTTCACAGATACTCAGCACCTTTCACAGATGCTCAACAGCCAGCAAGATTGCACCTGAATCCAGCTCTGGAAATACCAACAGCTCAACCCAGAGCTGTGGGAATGATTTATATCGCATTGAGAGGGGCTGAGGTCTTGTGAGAGTCTTTCATCAGGAGCAAACTGCGGGCTGGGAGTTGGGGAGCACTGGATCCAGCCCACCCCATGCCCATCCTTCACCTTAATGCGGAGCCAACGCAGCTGGGGCTGCCATTCGCCCCCGAAGTCGCCATGTATCACTTTTTATATTTCTCCTGTCGCATTTAATTTTGAGCAGCTGGTATATGCGGCTTTTCAGGATGATCCTGTGGGAAGCAGCCATTCGCAGGCTGTAATACCCACACAGCTAATACCAACACCTAATTCCCTTTTTTTTTTTTGGAAGAAAGGACTCATGAGGTTTACAATGCCAAACTCGAGAAAACATAAACCAGGCCTGACTTACCAGAAATTACTTTTGACTGGGTGTAGCTGCATCCCCAGGTATAGCGGGGCTTAGGATCACCGATATATTTGCAGGTTTTGCTCTACACCACCAGCCTGCCCAGGCTCCGTGTGCTTGGCATGGCGCAGAGGAAGACGGACGCTGCACCAAGCTCCTTTTCAAATGGCAAAGCCTGGGTCAGCGTGACGGACAAGAGCAGGAAGAAAAATAAGACAATATTAATCAGCTGAGAGCAGAGGTCATCCCACCATCTGCCCCTCTGCTTTTGTTAATTTTAGACACCTAGAGACAAACCTGGGTCCAACGCTACCATCGCTCCTTTCAGTTTCGGATGCTCTCTGCCACCCTCCAGCTTTGTTTCACTGATCAAACTCACTGCTGTCCATGCAGAGCGGAGAGAAAAAGTACCGCCAGGTCCTACGTGGACAGAGTTTCCCTTCAGAGATCACCTCGTCACTACACTCTGGTACAAGCATAACACGATTTGATCCTCCTCGTTAAAGGTGTGAAGTTAATTGGCATGAATTTGCTCCTTGGACTTTACACGGCAGCAAATGTCAGCGCTCGTAATCTCTGTTCTGCACTCCCTGCTCAGGCACCAGAACAGACGAAGCCCCGGCACATCCTTAATTAGCGCCTACCTGCAGGCAGCTACGGGGGAGAACGCACGCCAGCGACAGCATGGAGAAATAAAATGCTTTGCATTGAGAGTCTGGGTCACAGCTGAAACCAAGGAGAGAGTATTTTAATGCCCAGGAGGGAGGGGTTTTAATGCTGAATTCATTCTCCAAGAACAACAAAAAAACCCGAAAGCTTTAGGTCTCCTCATCTGCCACGAATGCAAATTGCAAAGGTTTGCTCCTGGATTACGACTGACTTTTATTGCTAGGTTCAGGACTCTGATATTGTTCCTGGTTAAGATGCAGAGAGAATATTTCAGAGCAAGATGAGCTCAGCACGGCTTCTGCAACATGTAACAGGGATTTTCAGATGCAGACGTTTAGGCCATGCAAACTGATATTTTTTCACCCCTGCGTAAAGACAATTATTAGTGCATCACCAGCGTGCCACGCACTTCTCGGAGCCATCCTTCTGCCCGGCCATCCCAAGTCCCTTTGCAAAGCTCACTCCCAAGCAATTATTGACAGCATGAAGCAGCACGTGGCGTTTCATCCTGGCTTTCCTCCACCTTCTCCTCCCAAGCCATCTTCAGACGTGGCATGGGCACTGCCTGACAAGCCAACAGCAGCAGCATTAAAGTGTCCCCTTGTTGACACCGAGGTGCACATCACAACTTTTTGTCAAGAGCAGCAAACAAACGATTCATGCTCCCACACAGGACCTTGCGTGGCTGCAACTCCAGCACAACCCCTGGTGCGTGGGTGAAACCCAGCCAGGAGCACCCAAGGGATGAGGTGGGGCCCGGACCGAGCGCGATGCTGCTGGGATGAGGCTTCCACAGGTAACGCAGCCGCTTTGCAGCGTGGAGCTGGAGGAGCTGGGGGTCTCCTGGGGGAACAGCAGCAATGTGAAGCTCTGCTGGAGTTTGGCAGGACCTTCATCTTGCATGCTTTTATATGGTTTTACCTCATTTTTAGCAAACTATTAAACTAGCAAACAAAAACCTTATCAGAAAATAATAACTAGGTTTTGGAGAGACAAAGAGGTATATTTAAAAAAATGTTTCAGATGACCAGCTGACCCAAGTGTCTTTTCTTGGTTTATGATCCAGAGGACTCTGCCAAGACCCGAGGAACCAACTCAACTTGACAAGAAGTACAGTTATGAGCCCCTAATCTCACAGACACAGATTTGGCAGATCAGACAGAATTCACACCAGTGCTGGACTCCTGCTTTACACCGGATTACACTCCAAAGGCACTTCTACCAAACAGCTTCCCCATGGCCCAGCGATCCTCCCGCAGGAGCTGGGCTCTGACGTGGGTCCCTGCTCGGCACAGTGGCCCTCCTTGCTCTGCTGCCACCTCTCCTCCTGCTCGGAACCCCGGGACTTGCTCCTGGGCTGCTCCCAGGACAACACGTGCTTCTCCCAGGAAATATTACTTTTGAGCAGCAGAATAGAAACCGGTTGGCATGCGAGTTGTTTGTGAACATACAGAAAGAGACCAAATCCACAACAGTTTTTCATCATTAATTATTTGCCCAAGCAGAGACACAGCTCCTTAACGAGGCCCCTGCAGCACCACAGCTCCGAGGTTGGTGCACGAGCCCAAACCCAAGGCAGCACGTCCACGGGATGCCGTGCCTGAACTCAGATCCACGGCAAGGAGATGAGCCCAGTTACAGAACTCTTCAGATCTGAACTAACGCTGAGCAGAGTTTCTCTGCATGACACGCATTAGTTCAAGCGGAGCTAGCTCAGAGCTCCCCAGCACAGCAACTTGTACCCTATCCCAGTTCCTGAGGACTTTGAAATAAATTTATTTCCATTAAGCAACCCCTTGCAACCACCCAGCGCAGCTCCTCGGGGACAGGAGCACCGCAGCGCCCTTGATCGTTCGTCCCCAGCCCTTCTGCCGCAGGAGACAGCCTCGCTGCCCAGCACGGCCCCGCTGCCTGCGGGGCATTTTGCCTGCAGCAGCAAGAGGCAATAGCAGGGACCCCCTCGGGCCCCTGGTGCAGGGTCCCAGCGTGTTGCCTGCCTCCAGAAGAGGGAGGACAGGAGTCCAAGACAGGCAATATTTTCACTAAGACAAAAATGTTACGCCAAAAGCGTCAAGTAACTCTTCATTTGCAGAAAGAGAGACGAACTCGCTCTGGAATAACTCACAGGCTGAGCTGAAAACACCCCAGGTATTTTTACCCCTTTAACGTTTAGACATTTCAACTACTTTCCAAAAGGAAGGCTGCATTAGAGGCGCACGGGCAAGGCCAGGAAGGCGATAAGCCTTTAAACACACCCGGCTCAGGAGATGCTCCTCTGTGCCAGCGGGATCTCACCCTCGTGCCAGGCTGGGAACATCTGCTCCGGGTCGCCTTCGGACGCAGGGCAGGGACGGGCTGTGCTGTTCCTCGGGCTCAATTCACCACCTGCAACAACACCTTCGCATCCCATTGCCATTTACGTAGGAATTTCAGGAGGAGACAACACAGTCATCAATTCAGAGAAATGCATTCATTTGCTCAGTCCGAGTCCCCACGGTGGCGCAGACTGCAGTGACCCAGACACCGCATTTACACTTTTGCCCACGTGCCTTATTTTTTCCCCTCTCTAAAGTCACCACCAGCTCCCCCCATGCTCAGATTCAAGATAATTAAAAGCAGCATTAGGAGCCGGGATGGGCAACGTGTGCAAGTCCAAGGCTCGGCCAAATTTCTCTTCTCAGGGCTGACATTTCCAGCCAAGGAGGGAGGAAAAGCCTGAATAAAAGAGGTATGAAGTCAAAGCAATAATCAAATTCAGGTATAATGAGAGAAACTGGAGAGGTTTTCAAGGTACAGAACAAGATTAGCAGCTCCAGACACAGAAGGAACACGGCATTTCCCCTGCTTTAACGAGTCTGCGGTGCAAATCGCATCTCAAATCTTTCTCCCCAGTTCTGGGGCCCATTCAGCTGCCAACGTGGTGCTGAATTTTTAAAGCAAAGCACAGGCTGGTAGGAGAGGTGGTTTGCAAATAAAATCGCAGAGGACCGCTTGGAAGCACCAGCCAGTGCGAAGAGCAGCAGCCCGACATGTGTCTGAAGCTCCAAGAAATGAAGGGCTTTGCCACTCGTTTTCCTCCCTGCAGGAGATACGGAAGATGCTTTACAGAACCCCTGCCTCCTTCGGGCTGCATCAGCACAAGGATGAAGGGTTACACCATCTTCTGCTGCTGCTTCTGTGTCCTGCCTCAAATGTCTCCAAAACTGGACACTACTGGGTCCTCCCAGAGCCCCAGATTTGCTTGGTCCTTGCAGGATTTCAGTGCTGAGGAGCACGAAGGGCGATGGAGGTGCTCGCAGAGACCAGAGATGCAATTGCTGCCCCAGGTGCATTTCACTGCCCTTCAAGCGAATGCCTCCAAAATCATTAAAATCAACCCCTTTGACAGCATCAAGCCAACATCAGGACATCAGAGCCCGCAAAGGGTTGGAAATGTCATTTCTTAATATTTCTATCCCCGTCTCCCATTTCATGGTGCCACTGCAGGGAGTTATCCCGTTACTCAGCAGCTGCAGCAGGACTTAGCAATCTGCTTCTGATGGATTTTTAGCACTGAGCAAATACGAGGCAATTTTACTCAGCCCACAATGAAAGAGATTGCAGCTAAAGCAGATAACCTCTTTGCTCTGAAGCTGGCCAGGCTGTAGCTGCTGCCAGGTCCCCATGCCGAAGCCACCTGGATATCAAACTGCCGTAATTTTGTCATGAAGTGGAGCTGATGGTGCCACTTAACAGCCTGACCCAACTGCTGGAGCCCCGAGGCACAGCTCCTGCAGCAAGGGGGGACCACAGCAGAACAGCCCCAGACCTGCCAGCATCCCTCTCCTCCGGCAAACGGGAGCTCAGCAAATTGCGAATCCTTCCTTTTCTCTCCACGCAAGGAACAATTCAACCCTCCGGTTTCCCTCAGATTCAGCCCTGCCTCCAAGGACGATGGGGACGTGCCAGGAAGAGGAGCGATGAATAAGCCTGCCCTGAGTGGGATGGGGACAACAAGGACCCAGCGGCGTTCACTGTCCGTCACATCCAGTTTACAGCCCAGCAGACAGGGATGGAAGGCCAGCTGGTGCCAGGGCATCTCGGCGGGCTGCTGGGGTCCCCGGCAGCCAAGCGGGCACGGTGCCATTTAGACCAGGCCAGGGATTGCTTCCCCGATCTTTTTGTCTCCTTCCCCTGCCACCAAATTATTCCTTTTCTAGATGATCTTTGTGCATGGAGAGCTCCCTTCCAGCAAGTCAGGCGCTTTGCGTACAGGCAGGTTTGTCTGGTCCTCAGGACACGCTGATACCTCCTCAATCCCTTATCCTGCCAACAAGCAGGAGGTAACACACACGATAGGGGCTTGAAAGCTTCAAAAGAAGCATCAAAAGAAGTGAAAAGTAATTTACTTAAATTCCATCCACTCCAATAGCTCCCACAGTGGCAGAGCCAAGGTGCAGGCGATCTTCCCATAAACATTATTCCCACCTGGATCCCCTTCTTTAATATGCCTGCTCCTTCCTCTGCCCTCCATCCCTGTCTGTTGGGCTAGAAAAGGTACTTGGGGAAGGGAAAAACCACAAAGAACACAGCTCAGCTGTCAGCCCTATGGTATAAGGAACAATCAAGGAGTTACTTTACATCGCACTTTTCTTCCACATCGCTGCTGCAGGGTGACCCCCGAGTGATAAATGCCCACTCGGAGGAGAAAAGCATCCATTCACTGCCGAACCCTGCAGGTGGGTTACCGAGAACAAATTGGAGGGCAAAGGTTTATAGCCTGGGAAGGATGATGGGCAGTGCCTCGTCCTCCATCATTCTGTGCCAGGGAAGGACCTGCTGGGCACGGTGGGTTTTGTTGTTTAAATAAATGACAATAAGGCCACGAAGCAGGAATGAAAGCTTGCCCAGTTAAAACTGGGCAATCCCAAACGTTGTAAGTTTTAAAAGTGACTTCAAAATACCAGAAGGTTAAATGTGTTTGATTTTATGTATGAGATTCTTCCCTGTGAAAATAATTGGGAGCCGTATAACTGCATTTCCAAGCACTAAAGTCAGACCAGCCACAAAGACCACGCGCGCAGAGGCACAAAGAGCAGGCAGGAGAAGAAACAGAGGCAACAGGCATTTTTAAGGAGATGGAAATCGAAGGCTGGGTTTTCCAGCCATTGTAAAAAGTTCCGTAAATTATCACCAACCGACTCCTTCCCTTCACTTGGGCAGCCATCACTGAATGCACTCACAGATAGAAAAACATCTGTCCAGCTGAAAAATGGGGCTAGAAATAGAAAAAGCTGCACATGTCTGAATTAAAGGGCAACATAATTAAATGAGCTGCCTTGCAATGGAAAGGTATGTTGGACAGCGGGAACGGCTGAAGCCAACAGATGAGCACATGAACTGTTCATGCGACAAAGATTCCTGACAAAACCCCTAATAACCCAAAGGCAACGTTTTTCTTGGCAGAGCTGCTAATAACCATGTGCTGTAATTTGGTCATTGACAGCAAATGAAGATCGGCTTGGAGCTCGTTTGGTCCACTACATCTTTTTTTCACCCAGAAAATATAATTACATCTACTCTTTGGAAAAAATTACTGCTTTGAGTGGTTTGAGGCAGAGTTTCTTCCCATACCCACTTGTAATCAGTCACCAAGAGAAATATTTTCTTAGCAGATCTCTTCAAAAATTTGGAGTTATTTTTAACATAAATAGCTTTGTTATTTTGCTCCAAATAAGGGAATTCAAGTTGGCTGCATTAGCTTTAGAAATGTGTTTCTTCCCACTCCTTCAGAGAGGAGCAAAATACTTTCTTGCAGAAAAACGAAGGGAGGAAGAAGTTTCTTTCCCCCCAAGCTGCACAACACCGAGAGGCAGCAAAAACCATCCCATTTTTAGTTCTTGTAGTTTAAGGGAAAAACTCCGAGGATGAGAGCTGTGGGAAAGACAGAGGAGGAGGGGCAGGGGGGCTCTGCTGGGGTGGGTGTTTTGGGGGAGCAGGTTGGGGAAATACCGCTGAATTCAAGCAAAACAGTGAGAACTCAAGACTCCAGCCCTCGGAGAAGACATGCATCAGTTTGACCCAAACGCCTTTCAAGCCCAAGCACGTCCGAGAGGCTGGGGTGTTTCCCCCAAGCTCTGCTGGCCACCAGGTACAAACCAAATTGCCCCGTGGGACCAGACCTGGTGCTGGCCAGGTCCCCAGCTACAAGGCAGGGATGCTCCCCTGGGAAGCTGCCTGCATTGGCCATGGGACTCACAAGATCTGCCTCTACAGCCCCCACACCCAAAAATCTCCACCTTAGAAGTCTTCGGTTTGGGATTTCACTTCTCTATCTGCCCTTGTCACTGGGCCCCTGGTCCATGTCTGCACCCTTCTGCCAAGCACAAAGTTTCTCCTCATTTCCAGCCTAAATGGCAAGATATTTCCATTCGTTCTTCTGCAAATACTGGGGTTTTTGTACTTAATTCTCTCTTCTGCTGCTTGGTGTGTGCATTTATACAGATAGAGTGCCAAGGCAGAGAGCATCTCACTGCTTAAATTATGCCATTTCCCCGTATTATTTTCTTCCCAGATCATTGTGTGGATCTGGAGCTGGCTTGACACCACAAAGTCAGCAACAGTTTTCCTACCGATCTTCCCAGGCTTTGGATCAAGCCCATAAAGAAGAAAATACAGCAAAGAAATTCCAAACAGAGGCCATAGAAAAGCGAATAAAATGCCGCACGCCCGCGTTTGCTGCGGGGAAGGATCAGCTTCCCTGTTTAGTGTTGCTTATTAAGTCTTTACAAACAATTAAAGCAGCAGAGGGGAGGAAGACGGAGCTATCATTTCCAGCTCCCCAGCCTGCCTCTCTGCCCCCCGGCATGAATTTCATAAAGCACAAATCTCCCAGCGGGAATCCCTCAGCAATTGATTTCCTACTCGTGAAATACAGCAGGCAGGCATCCTGGCTTTCCAGGCAAGAAAGGGAGATGAATGGGAAAATTTGCCCCTATGGTTGTTTTTTTTTTTTTTTTTTTTTTTCCAAGCCGCCCGGCTGCGATGTCCGATCTGCCCCTGCCAGGAGGGTCCTGCAGGAACACGCTTCCATGGGGTGACAACGTGCAGATGCATGGAGAGCATCGTGTGAGCATACGCGACCAGATCCCCATTCAGGCTCCGTCTCTGCTCACGAGCAGGTCCCAGAAGACGACTCACTGTGTTTCCCCAGAACGGCCAATTCCCAGCCCATTTTTCTCTCCAGGTATTCTGCCTTCCACAAAAGCAGCGTGCCTGGGATCGCTTCAGAGCAAATAGCTCTGTCGCCGGCAGAGTGCCGGGAAGCAGCGAAACACCTAACAGCCAAGACAACACAAACCCACTCATCAGCCCGTCCCCGCACCTCCTGGGCTCACTTGAATGCTCAAGAGCATTAAAAAAGCCAACCTGTTTCCTAAGAACCGGCTGTGCAATCAAAAGGTAAATGACCGGCACCACCAGCCGCAGCACAAGCACCTCTCGGCAGATGAAGGAGCGAGCACGGCGGCAGAGATCGGAGATGCTGCGTTACCGACGACGATGCCGGCTCAGTCGATGCTTGTTCACCATTTGTGTCATTTTTGTTGCTCTTACATTAACGCCGCACCTCACACTCCACAGTTGTTTTCCCTCCCTGCACCCACATGAAAAAGATCTGCTGATCGCCCGTCTTTTTCTCACTGCTTTCTGCCCAACATCATTTTTCCCTTACACAACGGGCAAAATAGAGCTTATTTTCACGCTGGAAACAAGTCCATAAACTCTTCTACCGATTTTGATATGGAGGACAAAAACTACAAAGCCTCCATTATTCAGGTGCCCCAGGGCAGCAAGGAAGGGAAAAACCGAGAGCAGAGGTGGGGACACCAGCCATGGGTAACAGCATCATATTCTGCCCCTCTCATGGGTGTTTTTCTTTCCAGCCCAGAAAATCCCCTGTCCCTTGCAGGGCTGTAGGAGGACCCTGGCTGCCCCGCACAACGAGGAGCGAGCCAGGCAGGAGCGCTGCGGAGCTGCGCGGGGAAAACAGGGGAGATGCTACTACAGCCCACAAGCTCTTCTCACCTTAAATCCTGGCCAGACAACAGGGAAATTCAAAGTCTCAAAAAATAAAAAGCACCTCAATTCCTGCACAACCCAGCTGCCGAGCACGGCGTTATTCTGCCGAGCCCATAAACCCACAAGAGGACGGGCTCTGCCAGCGCCTGATTGCGGAGTAAGGAGTTCATCACAGCCTCCGTGTAAATCGGGGCGTATCGGCGACGTGTAATTGACTGCCAAGTAACCTGCAGAGACACACAACTACTCCGCAGTTATCTAGGACTCGCTAAGCAGCACAAAAAGGTTATTGATGCAGTGGGGGAATGTTGCTGTGCAGCTTGTGCTCCTGTACCTCCTGACATCTGAGGCGGGGAAACGCATCGCTTAACATTTACAAGAAGAAAGCAATTCTTATTACAAAAAAAAAAAAATCAACTTCCCAGCAAGGAGCCTCGGTGAGAGTTTGCAGAAGTCGGTGGAAACGGGCCATTTACGAGGAAATCATTTTCCCCTGCCTTCAAGTGGAATTGAGAAGCAGGTGGAGATGGAGAGGTGCCACAGAGCCCGTGCGCGCTCCTTATTGATAAAGTGACACCGATATTACCGAGGATCACTGGTATTAGACATGGAAAGACTTATTTAGTCATAACTCAGCGCTCCAACACAAAACACCTTCTCCTGCTCGCTCAGCTCTTGTCTGAAATTACCCACCAGCAGGAGGACCTGCGTGGCCCAGGGAGCTTTGTGCTTCAGAAATTATTCCCAGTGGAAAACGCAGTGGTGTGGTTTTATTTCTTTTCTTTTTCCGCTTCTCCTCTACAAGCATCTGAAAGGTCTTCTCTGTGGCGTGGTTGCCTATAATTAAATTTGCATCAGTAGGATTTCTGATGGGGACCTCATTTTCCCCGGCACGCTGTGAAAACCCCAGTCAGTGACCTGGCAGCTTCAGTTCCCCAGGGAATTAAATTTGGGGGTTTTGCTTTGGGGTCCGAATTAGATTTTAAAGAGAGAAGAGCCAGGTCCTCCAGACTGTTGCTGCTCTTCTGGTTATTTCTGGTGCACATACTGAATCCACTCCCTCCTTCCCTCGCTCAGAGCCAAATATCCCGGCTGTGCCCACGACCACGGGGTGCAGACAGCACCAGCCCTAAACCTCACCTTGCAGCAACGCCTTCCCTGCCCCTTTTGTTTTTTTTCTTGGTGTTTCATAGCACACCATTTCCTACTAAGTTCCCCTCAGTTATCCAACTTCCATTTTCTCCATCACACCGAAACACCCAACAAGTATCACGCTCCTAAAACTGAGTTTTCATTAGGAGATATTTGGCCACATGAATTACGACGACCTATTTAAGTAGGTCAGGCTGGTCTTAATTGCAAAAGTGAGCTGTAATAAGTGATTGTAGTCCAAAGCCATAGAGCCAAGTTTCGGCTAAGTTCAAGTCAGGCCCCCTGCTTTTCCCTTTTCTCCTTAGAATTATCGACAGCATCGTAAACCCCGCACTCCTCTGCGTTTGTTGGCCTGAAGAGCAAATGGAGAAAGGTGCCAGCTCCGTGTAATTGCACTGGAAAACGTTGTGCCAGAAGACAGATTTCATGTGGTTTTTTTTTTAAACAATGAACACTGTACAAAATATTAAAATATTTTTCTAAAACATGTTATTAAGGCGAAGATGAGTCATTTCACTGTCATAACACAGGCAGGGAGGGGGAAACTGGAGTGAACGAAGCAGCAAATTCATTCAGCAGCAATTTGCACTCCATAACCGTCCGATGATGAGGCTTTTAGGCCAGAGGAGCTCTGCTACTTAAGCAGAGGAGGTGACACGTTCAGCTGTTGCTTAGAGATATGGGGATATACTGCACAGAGCCCGCTCCCCAGTGAGCATCCCCGAAGGGCTCCGTGCTGCTTTTCCGAGGATGCATCATAACCCTACCGCAACGCCGCCGTTTGCAAAGCCCCACAGCTTTCAAAGCTGGTCAAGGGTGACTTTTCAGAAGCGACGGTTCAGATGTCATTAAAAAAAAAGTCAAAGTGACAACTTAATCCCCTGGAAGAGGCACAGATGCCAAGGGCTCTGAGCAGCTGTGTAAGAATCAGCTTAATAGCAACTAAATAACGTATAGCTCCTGCACGGGATGCCAGCGGGTTGCAGCACTAAACACCACGCAACCCTTGTCGGCCAGCAGCACGGCACTAGAAGACAGCACGGATGGGGACCCAGGAGAAGAGCAGATCTCCACCCGCTGGCTCGCACCCAATTAGGGCAACTAACGTCCTTTTGTTTCTCTTTTACTCCAATCCTTTTAAACTAGGATTCCTCCTTATGCCTTGCTTGTTGCCTCTGCAATCCAACAACCATGCTGCAGGACCCCCTCGTAGGCGTGCCATGCACATCTGCTAAAGGCAGCCAGCAGGAAAACAGAATCCTGTTAACATTTCAAAGGTCATCGATAGTTTCAAGAGTTAACAGCATTCCAAGATAGCTGCAAAAGCAAGCAATTAACTGTACCCTAGAGTACTGCAGCACAAGGTACTGTCACATACGATGCTTTTTCTGCACAGGTCTCAGTCAGATTACCCAAAAGCCATGACTCACATGGGCTGACAGAAGAAACCCAAGATAGGGAGCAGCAAAAACTCAGAGCCCAAAGACAAATCCCTCCGTTGATTGATCCAGAAGATTGATTTCCCCTGATTCCAGGTACGGGTAAGGAGGATGAGGCAGCAGCATCCCCACAGCAGCCGGAGCCATCGCAGGACACGCTGCGGGATGGCCTTTTCCCACTGCTCGTGGCACAACAAGGGGAGCCCCAGGCTGCTGCCCGGCACCTCCAGCGGCTGCGCCGAACCCCGCAGACCCCACAAAGGAGATGGGCAGCATTGAAAAGGGTGACAGCCCCCTTTCAGGAACCTTCCTCTCCCAAAGGGCTCTGGTCTGGACAGACTCAACTTGCTCGGGGCAGAAAACAAACCAAAGTACAGACTCACTTCCAGCCCTGTGGAAAAAACAGGAAAAAAAAAATACTGGAGAATAAAAGCATCCTGGAATGGAAACCTGTTTTAATGTCTCTCTGGAACAAGGCTGTTTGAAGCCAGACCAAGGAGGAAAAGAAAAAAAAAATGGTGTTTAAAGAAGCTGTGTAGCATTCTGCCTGCACCCTTGAAATCCTCACGGATACTTATAAACTGCAGCACTTTGTCCTTGCTCTTACGGCCATGGGTGCCCTGCCAGAGCTCTATGAATTAACACACCACCGCCAGCATGGCAGGGACGCTCTGACAGCACGGGCTCCTTGCTGGGAGCCCGGCAGCCTCCTGCAATGCCACCAACCCCCCACAGCTGGATCGCACCTCTGGGAACAAGCCCAGGCCAGGGCTGTGCCGGCACCACAGGGCTGGGGATGTCCTGCAGAAGAGCCAGGGTCTCCAAAAGCTGCTGGGAATGAGGGTCAGCCCATTGCAGGGGCTTCACAGCCTCTTTTCTGGCTCGCAGGAAGGGAGCAAACAGCTCCAGCCGCCCGCCCACCGCCTCCCGGTGCTGCAGCCTTTATTCCCCATCACCTCTGGTCCGAGGAAGTTACCCACACGGCATTTGCCTTGCTTGCTCCCCTGCAGAGGCGGAGATGGGGCAGTTATTGATACACCCCTTGCCTGACAAAACCAGGCCATTTAGAAGTAAGACTCATTGCTCTGATTTTCTTTAAAGCACCTCCAGCACCGCTTTGCCTTCGCTCCAGCTTGTGGCGGGTTGGATGTGTCACCGGCTGTGGGATCCATTACAATTGTTGTTACCACTCAAAGGCATTTTCTTCACCCACAATTCACCGATGGACATGTCTGCTCTATCCTCATCCCCCAGAAAAATCAGCACCTACCCCCCTCGCCTGGTTCCCAGGGGTGTCCCACAAGCCAGGCACCATCATCTGCCTCAGGCAACCTGCCTCGCTTTGGCTGGGAAGGGTTAGGAAGCAGGAGGACACGTCCCAGCTTGTGGCAAAAGGGGAGGCACCCAGCACAGGGGTGATGAATAAGCTCAGGTTTCTCCTTCCCAGCTCACCCCAACACCCTCCAGCTGCCCCTTTGCTGAGCCAGCGCCACAGCCAGGAGCAGCCGGTGGTTCTGGGGGATGCGGTGGCCAACCTCTGTGAATCCCCAGGCTGGGACCAGAGCTGCTCAGGGGACACCCAGCTCCCAGGCAGAGATTACAGCAGTGACGGTTGTCCTGTAACAAATAACCTGCCCAAGCGCACTGGCTTTACTCCCCAGAAGCCATCACTTACAGACCTTTCGACACAATTGGTTCTGGATATTAACCTGCAGTGCTGTACCATCTTTTGAAAAGCCTGAACACCTCATACAAATAAATCACCCTAATAACCAGCGGCTGCAAGATAGTCAGCCGAGAACATTTTGTTTTGGTGAGCAGAGAGTATTGATTGTGTATCTGTGTCCTTGAGATGAACTTGACTCTTTGACAGCAGCCGGAGCCCAAGAAAACAGGATTATCGCCCCTGCTAATCCCTCAAGGGGCAGGGGTGGAAGCAAAGCAGTCTTATCAAACTGGACCCAGTCACAGGACCTCTCTGGGGCTGCAGGAGCCCCATGGTCATGCCCAAGGCCTGCGAAGCAGAGGGCTGCTGGGAGGGATGCCGAGCCCAGCACTGCGCAACCCCTTCCACCAGCGCTGGGAGGTGAAGCAAAGTGGAAAACGATCCCTTCAGGTGTCTGGGAAAGCTGGAGTGCTGGAACAGCGATCCCAGTCCAGACCTGACCTGTTCATGCGATGACACACGCCTCTGAGCCCCAGCGAGGTGCGAGGAGCTGCGGGGGCTCAGCCCTGCCAGGGCCAGGCACCCCCGATGCCCCCGGCATCCCCGATGCCCCCCGGCACCGGTGGCAGCACAGCTCTCCGTAACTCCAGAACGACGGATGGCCTTTGTCTGGAGTCAGCAGCACGTCAACTTTATGAAGGCAGTAAAGCACCATTGATTTAACATCGCAAGGGATTTCCCCCTCCCTAATTTACTGCCTTTTCCTTCCGTTTGCACAGCTGAGCTGTGCTGCATAGCACGAACGTGGGTTTCGAGAGGCAAAGTCCGTCTCCATGGCATAGATTTGCCAGCGATAGAAACTTTGTCCCTCTTGCACCGTGCTGCCCGCACAAGAATAGGTCCAAGTGGCTCGGAGGGAAAATACAGCTCATGTCCTGCGTAACAGCGACTTGAACTGGTGCTTGATTCTCAGGGCTTTGTGCCACTGTCACATTTATAATCAAGCAGAAGGGACACCCAGCCAGAGAAAACAGGGTGAATAAAACATCCTCGCAGCCTTCCCTCCGGGCACTCCCCACTTCACACCGTGCCAGCACGCACAACGTGCCCCTCCGCGCCCAGCCACCGGCTTTGGTTGGACCCAGAGCCAACACAAGGAAAGATTTTCTCTTTGCTGATGGAGGTCCTCCTGCTGCAATGCAATTTCACGCCCAAATTTAGATCTGTTTGCAATTGCTCTCCCCAGAGCAGGCGAGTTTTACTGCAGATCTGTTAGAGGGACTAGGCAAGGAGCACCACTCGGAGAGCAGGCACCGTGCGTTTCCTTGGGGATATCAAAGAAGCAAAAGACCCTCTACCCACACCAGATGAGATTTAATTCTTAGTCTCCAACTCATCTCTGACAAAGTTGTTTTAATCAAACACATCCTAACCAAGGCACGCAGGAGACCATGCTCGCCATGGGTAATCAGAAGGCAGCACAGGCAGGCAGGGAGGGATGCGGCCCCGGTACAGGGCACAGCCCACGCGTGGTCCGCAGGAGCACAGCCACCCCCGCAGCCCTCCCCGGCCCCTTAGGAGCGTGTCCCAAAACACCCAGCCCCTGGGCACACAGCACTGGCCAAGGCAGCGTGACAGCCAGCTCCAAGGCAACGGTTTGGGGAGCGAAAGGACAGCTTTTAGGATCTCCCAGAGACCCAAGAGATGCGCTTTGTGTTGAAAAATAGAAAGCCACAACGGAAGCATTTTCAGTGCAAAATACTTTTACGCCCTTTTGCCCTGGGGAATAGTTACCGATCAGTAAATTTAACATCGCATTCTCCTGAAATTCTCTGTCTTCCAGTGTTTCCTTCTCTTTGACAAAGACAACAGCGATTCCTGGAAAATCGCCTTCCCCCTGCAGACCTACCAAAACCTCGCCTCCCTTACAACTACTTACAAACCGCGCCAGCTTTCCCAAAACAGGCAAGAGGAGGGCTCTGGGGGTCTTTCCTCTGAAGAAATATCATCCATCGCATTCCTACGGATCTTCTCGGGCAAGCTTTAATTTCTCTTTAATCTGATGGCTGGTCAGATTTTGGCCGAGATAGAGAACACATCTGTAAGAGTTGTACACTGGGCATAAAAAAGAAATTACCATCTGCTGAAGAGCCAGTTATACCCGCGGCCTTAAGGACTTACGTCCCTGAGCGCAACGAGGTGTTTTGTTCCCACCCAGTTACCGGCGCAGGGTAATCTTGCCAGAAAAGGGTAAACATCCCCAGAAGAGGAGCAAAGTCAAACACAGCTCTCGGCTACATGGCTCACAGGAGCAAGCCGAGCCGCCTGGTTAAGCGACACCGCACGCTGCCCGGCGTAGCACTGACGGACGCCTGCGTTTTCTCTTGCCTGGTATTGAAGCAGAGGTCAGGCAGCCTGCGGGCGGGTGATACATTTAAATGACTAAAGGAGAATCAAAAGACCCTTGATTTCCTTTTTCCTCTTTTTTACAGGGACACGAAGGTAAAGTGATCTTACGCTGTTGCTGGTTTTGCTGTATCACCTGGGGTGCATTTCTGCCCAGCTTCGCAGGACTCTGCACCTCGTGATGCACATCTGAAGGATTCAGCTGCATTTCCAAAGCTGGACCAGAGACCCAGCTGGGGAAAACCAGCCAAGCTCCCCCAGAGCAGCTGAAACCAGCACAGACCTGGCAAGGTACGTCTGTTTATTTGTTCATTTTGAGCGCTGTAATGTTGAGTACCCTCCCCCCCACACGCATTTGTGCATCTTCCTTTGTTAAAGCCAGCCAGCATTCCCTGCCGAAGCAGTTTAATCCCCCTCCCCGCTTCCCACCACCGCACACATCCCTCGTTCAGCCAGCCACAGCTCGCCAGCCCTGGGTGCTGCCTGTGCCTCTCAGCATCTCCCTCATTCCTGAAGGGAGCAGCCCTGGAGCATCAGCTGCCCACCAGCACCTACCCGATTTACTCTTTAAATAGCCCTGCAGCAAGAAAACTTTTCCCCCCCTTCCCCGGTGCGAACAAGCGCTAATTGCTCAGACATGCACCGCACACACGGAGCCACCACGTCGATATGATTGCAAAGCCGGGCAACGTCAGCATCCCAGAGACCCTCCTCCAGCTCGGATGAGAGAGAAGAGGCTCAACAGTGCCGAGCCGCAGGTGCCGGAGGAGGCAGCCGGAGCCGCTCGCCAGGTAAGGGGCACTTCAACCCTCGATTCCCAACGCTGCCTTTCCTGCTCACTTTCTTGCTGTGCGACAACAAAATAAATGCAAGCGAAGCGAGGCACATCTCTTTGCAGAGCCTGGGGACCGGTTGCCAAATCTTTGATCTTCACGGGGGGTCAGTTGTTTGTTCGCTTCCCTGCGGAGGAATTCTTGGAAGTATGGGTCAGGCAATAGATAGCAATGGATGCGGCAACTGCTAGAGATGTAAGCAGATGGGGTAGTTCTTGCTTTGACTCTGAAGTGGATTTGCTTTCAGGGTACTTCACTCCCCCATTCCCCTGAATAATCATGAACTTTTGAGATTTACAGGTTTGTCTGTCCATCTGTGCCAAGTTTTGTGTGCTGTCACAATCGTTTGCAATGTGCATGATCTTCATATTGAATAAGGTCATAACCTACCCTTGGTTAAAGAGTTACTTTAATTGCGGGTTAAGCCCCTTTAACCCTTTGTTTTGGAAATACTCCTTGAACTCTATTTCCCCCCCCACCCTTCTTCTTTTGCTAGGGGACCGTGGGAGCAGGGAGCAGCCGCATCGGAAACTTCTTCATTGTTTGTGAAATCTCAGTCGATGAAAAGAGTCTGAACTCCAACACAAAGAGAGGCACTAATTAAACACTGCAACGCTTCAGCTCCGGCATGGAAAAAGCAAGCGCCGTGCAAGGGAAGCAGCAGCCGTCCCTCAGGTCCTCAGAGGGCTGTGAGTAGCCGGCCAGGCACAAAGCTTCCCCTCTGCCCCCCCTGTTCCTGCCAGCCCCGAGAAGGACTCCTGCTGCAGAGAGCTGAGCCAGAGCCACTTGACCTCCCCAGCAGAGAAAAGCCACAGCTCACCAGGGTGTGCTCAGAGAGAAGAGTTCCTTGGCTTACATAGGGGGTTATAATTCTTGTTTGCTTTGTTCATGGAGCCTTATGTGTGTCTCAATCTTTTTTTTTTCCCCCCAATCACTTCAGAATCTAACTTCCCCAACGGTGGGGGGCAGGAGAGGTAAGTTAGATGGTCCGTGCTGCCTCACAACCCACTCTTTGGAAATAACCCACTTCTAAACGGGATAGCAGCTGCTTCTCAAACAGAAAAAGGCTCTCCCTCCTGGACTAGCAAGGCTTTCGATGACACCTGAGGGTAGTCTGTGACCAGCAGGCATGGGAAACAGCTCTCTTTGGGATGATCTGAACAGCACCTGCAGCAGCACAGGCAATAGCTGCTACCTGGACAACAGCATGAGGTTCAACATAACCTTCCAAGAGCAGGCAGCCGATTTCTACGTTGTCCTCCCTGTGATTTACTCTGTGATCTGTGCTGTTGGGCTCACAGGCAACACTGCTGTCATCTATGTGATCCTCAAGGCCCCCAAGATGAAGACTGTGACAAACATGTTCATCCTGAACCTTGCTATAGCTGATGACTTGTTCACACTTGTCTTGCCCATTAATATTGCTGAACACCTCCTCCACTACTGGCCCTTTGGAGAAGTCCTCTGCAAAGTTATCTTGTCCATAGACCACTACAATATCTTCTCCAGCATTTATTTCCTAACCGTGATGAGCATAGACAGGTACCTGGTAGTACTGGCTACAGTCAGGTCCAAGAGGATGCCACATCGTACGTACCGAGCAGCCAAGATTGTCAGTTTGTGCATCTGGATCCTAGTCACCATCATAGTTCTCCCTTTCATCATCTTTGCCAATGTCTACATAGATGACCTGGAGATCAAGAGTTGTGGTCTCAATTTCCCCAAGCCTGAAAGGTTTTGGTTCAAAGCCAGCAGGATCTATACCCTCATTCTCGGCTTTGCCATTCCAGTATCCACCATCTGCATCCTCTACACCATGATGCTCTACAAGCTAAGGAACATGCACTTGAACTCTAATGCTAAAGCCCTCGACAAAGCCAAGAAGAAAGTCACTATCATGGTCTTCATAGTCCTAGCTGTGTGTCTCTTCTGTTGGACACCCTTCCACTTGGCCACCATTGTGGCTTTGACCACTGACTTGCCCCAGACCTCCATGGTCATTGGTATATCCTACTTCATCACCAGCCTGAGCTATGCCAATTCATGCTTGAATCCTTTCTTATATGCTTTCCTGGATGACAGTTTTCGGAAAAGTTTCCGGAAGATGCTGGAATGCAGAACTTCTTGAGCAGTGGGTTGGGGCTTGCAGATCCCTTCCCTCCCATGGCTTTGCAGAGGCACCTTTGCAGACTGGAGGGGCGCTAATGTATGCGCAACGTTTGTTCTTTCATTTACATGTCACACGTGTCTGGTTATCATTAGCATTCACACGGTTCGTCCTGCTTACTCGCCAGTCTTGCATTTTCCCCTCTCTGCGCCTCCCAACTTCTCAAAGTTGCCTTTCTATATTCTTGGTTTTAATCACACACCCTGAAGCATTAAGGACAGAAAACTTCTCTTTCAGAGGTGTACGCCTACTGCACAGCGGTCCTTTATTGCCATCTGCTGTACGGCACAGACAAGCTGGAGCCCAGCTTTCAGATTAATATCACGCTCAGTTCTCAAGAGCTGTGCTATTTGGAGGAACGTTTCACGGAGCAGGGCTAACAAGCACTTCCAATGACATACCAATAAAATGGACACAGCATGCAAGATGAGTATTTGGAGGAGAAAACGAACCATTTTCATGTCCATGTACGTGCATATGCGTGTTACGGCTTTGGTTTTGATTTTGAGGGATGTCTATTTTCCACCCCAAAATCCCTCTTTCCTGAACTGTTAACACAAGTTAAATTTAAACCAAAAGCAAGATTTGGGACTCAAAAATAGCGTTAAACACCACACCATACAAATACTATGGCAACTGTGGGAATTTGTGTTAGAAATTATTTTTAACCAAGTGGTCCTGTTAAGTGTCAAATACATATTTATTTAAGAGTGATTAATGAAATAAACCTCATGGGAAAAAGAGAGACTGGTCCTTCTTTCATCAAAGAAAACTTATGCTACTCACCCCATGTCTTTGCTATATATATTGCATTTTACCTACTGTAAAATAAAATGTTGTAGCTTTATAACAAAATTAAGGTGTTTTGTAAGGCACAAGAAAACCCCTACCAAGCAGTGCAGATAAAATTCCTTCTTTAACAGGTAAATAGTAAAGCAAAGTGCTCCGACATAACCAGGGCCGGAGAGGAGAGCCTGGAAATCAGGAATACAGTACTGAAAGGCTCAAGAACTACCGTAAACATGTTGAAACCCCATCCTCCCTCTCCCAGTAAGAGGCACTGACAGGCAGTGGGATGGGAACACCACCTCTTCCAGCTTTCACAGCCATGGAGAAGTCTCACCACCACCATCCACCCGTGGAGGTGAACAGGGCTCATTACCACATCCAGCCCTTGGTGGTGATCTACCACAGCCAGGACAGTGCATGTGCCACAGCTCCCTTATTCTGGCTCTAGAGCAGCCACCAAAGGACCTTGTTAAAAGAGAGTGGACTTTTTTTACCAAAGCAATGCCAGAGACTACCCCCCCTCATCACCTCTGCAAAACCCAAACTGCTCCCGGCCCTTGCCCTGGAGGGTGATGCCCAGCTGAATACAGCAGTAACATCTTGTAGGGCTGTGGTAAGTGGGAGGTCTGTGAAAAGCTTATTCTCACACCCTTTAATCCCTGTAAAGTATATATATTACTGTTTTAAGGGAGGCTGTCTCAGTTAATATTTTCCTCTCCAGCTTTCCCCAGATCCACAAGCACCAAGCTGAGCTCCTACTTCTCCAAACTCCACCAGGAAAGTACAGGACAGGTAAAACAAAAGAAGACGGGGCTAGAGACCAGCTATATCACACATACCAGAGCCCATCCAGGAGACAAGGTACCTGCAGCAGTCATCCAAGGTCTATCCAGAAAATGGGGCTGGAGACAAGGCTGCAACACAAGTCCAAGGTCCATCCAGGAGGACAGGCTGGAAACAGATATCCCTCTAAAAAGCAGGGAGGGAGGCTGTAGGGCTCGGCTTAAATGGGCTCCTGGAGCAATGGGCGAGGGTGTGGGTGGAGGCCCCAGGTGAGGCCACTCAGGGCATTTCACTCCTATCAGTGCTCTCAGGACCCTGACACCAAGATTAACGACCTTCAACACATCATGATGGCAATTTAATTTTTCCCTTTTAGAAAACTGAAAGAGATTTGTGAATACAAGATCACTTGTGTCTCCGTATTAAAGGTGTTAACTTTGGAAGAACAATGAAGGAGAACACATTCTTCTAGGAGAAACTTATAGCATCATAGACTCATTTGGTTGGAAAAGACCTTTAAGATCGAGTCCAACCGTACCTGTCCACTACTAAACCATGGCCCTAAGCGCCTCATCTGCCCGGCTTTTAAATCCCTGCAGGGATGGGGACTCCACCACTTCCCTGGGCAGCCTGTTCCAGTGCTTGACAACCCTTTCTGTGAAGAAGTTTTTCCTAATATCCAATCTAAACCTCCCCTGGCGCACCTGGAGACCATTTCTTCTCATCCTAAAGCTTCTCTAGGAACATTTTTTTTTTTATTTAACTGTAATATTAACTTGCTGTAAAGTTCAAAAGCTGAACCCCCTGTCTCAGCCAGCCTGATGAGGAACAGACCACAGCAGTGGGTCCTTAATCCCACGATCTTAAGCCTCCCAGACTTAGTGCCCACAAGGTTCCCAGAGCCACGTTTCATGGCTCATCTCTATTTCGCATTAGCTGCACCTTGCGACTGTCAGCAAACACAAGGATTTTTTCAAAACCCGGTCCTGACGCGTGTGTGTGTGTGTTGGCACGTGCAGGTGTGGGGGGCGATCACTTAGCAAGCCCCAGTCACAAGAGGAGGAACAGGGAGGCACCTGGAGAAGAGATCAGCTCCACTTAGAAGGTGGTGATGGCTCTCAAGAGGTACCAAATGACTCAAAGAATTTGGAGAAGAGGGGGACGACCTGGCAGATGGAGGAGCAGGGACCATACAGGTGGCCAATTCTGGAAGGGCAGCTGGGTGCTGCGGTCCTGACCGACCTTCACGGGGAAGGAGGCAGGAGCCATCAGCAGATGGGGGACTGCAGAGGTGTTGCATGACCCCTTGGAGCAGCCCAGGCAAGGCCAGGGAGCAGAGCCAGCCTGCGCAGGCAGGCATCACGGGCGCCCACTGCTTTAGTATGGTTGCCACCTGCTGGCAACGGGCTCCCCAGGTGGAAAAACCTCTCTGAGTGCAGAAAACTGACTCAAATGTGCCACCTCGCACACAGATTGTCTAGTTAGCTGCAACGCCACTCTTCATTGGCGTTAGAGCTGTAGGAAAGGCAATATATTTTATTAGGTGGAAAACCTAATATATTTCATTAGGTGGAAAGGACCTTTCGGGTGTAAGTCACCCACTTTCAGACCTGACAGTGTTATTACTGGAGCTTTTCCCCTTTGAATCCAATGTCATGATTGTCACAGAATCGCGGAGTGGCTGAGGTTGGAGGCACCTCTGGAGATCGCCCAGTCCAAGCCCCCTGCTCAAGCAGGGTCACCTATAGCAGGTTGCCCAGGACCATACCCACCTGGGTTTGAATGCCTCCAAAACACCTTTGGGCAACCCATTCCAGTACTCCACCACTCTCACAGTAAAAGTTTTACCTCTGTTTAAATGGAATTTCCCATATTTCAGTTTGTGCCTCCTCTCCTGCCGCTGGACACCGCTGAGAAGAGTCTGGCTCCCTCTTCTCTGCACCCTCCATCAGCCATCTGCAGACATTGCTCAGATCCCCCCAAGCCCTCTGTCCCCGAGGATGAGCAGCCCCATCTCTCAGCATCTCCTCTTACGACAGCATCCTGCCTGCCTCTGTGCTTTTCTCTACGTAAAATGCTTAAGACGGAAGCGTCGGCTCCTCTTTGCTCTCATGGGGTGCAAGGCTACAAGGGGAGAAGGGGCTTGCTCTGGCCGAGGTCTCCTCCTGTGCTCAGCAGGGGCTCTGGCTCCCATCGGTGCACCGAGCTGGCCGGTGTGCGGCCAGCGCAGCGTCCGGCGGGGCTCTGTGTTTCAGCCCAGCGGCACTAAGCGGCACTCTCTGCTTTCAGCTCGGCGTCGCTGGATCTCCCGCAGCGCCGCTCAGCCTCGCACGCAGGCTGGTACCGTGCTTCTGCGGGGAAGGCTGCAAACTCCGGCTGGCCATGCCCGGGCAGACCCTCTGAGCACGGCACCCGAGGCCAGGCTGCTACGGCTGTTTCTGGGAGAGCAGAAAACACCTTCGAGGAGACATTTGCCCACTCGCTGCACAAGTTCACCCCAGGGAAAACCTGCACGCCCACTCATTCCTTTGAATTCCATCAGGCTGCTGGGGCGGGCTTGCTGCGGATCACAGCAGCCCACATTAGCCACAAACCGAAGGCTGGAAGTGTGGAAATAAATCCCCTTAACAATTCATCGAATAAATCCCCTTCTAAACCAAGCATCCTTTCCAGGGCCTGCAGGGTCGCAGGAGGCTGAATCAGCGACCCACACAGCTCCCTCCTGTCCTGACCCCCTCCCAGCTGTGCATCAAGCGGGGAAGCCAGCTCAGCCCCAGCGCTGGGGAAATTTCCTTCTGGGACAGTCCGGGATGTCTTAATGAGTGCAAAGGTGCCGGGTAACCTCGCAGCGCCCTGGGTACAGCAGGAGCTGAAGGCTCTCCGCTCGCTCCTGCCCGCGGCAGCAGCACAGAGGAAGGCAGCAGGCTCCTGCCTGCCTTGTCTCCGGGAAGGACATCGCCTTCCCCGCTCCAGCTGCACCCAGGAGGACAGACAGCCCTGGAGGACTCTGCTTCATCATCCCTGGGAGAGGGCGAAGAAGCCGTTTTCCACCCCAGAAACAGGAATTAGGGCTCATACAGGGCTCATATTCCCACCGCAGGCTTTAAACGCAGGCATCTGAGATAACAGGCGGGGATCGGAAATTACTATTGCTTTTTAAGTCTTCGTGCTGCAGCAAGTAATGACGGCTCTTTCAATCAATTGTCCTCATCCGAGCTGTGCTGCAGCTTGTTCCCCCCGAAGCCGTAATCCCCCGGTACTTGCGCAGTCTCACACTGTCTCCTACTGCTGGTCATGATTTTGGGTGAGAAAAGAAATAATACCCCACGGAGGGATGAAGGCCCGGCTCTCGGAAGCATCTTTAGCTGGGAAAAAGAGAAAAGAGAGATTAAAAATGGATGAGCAAAAACTGGGAATATAGAAGATACGAAGCAGAAGCATCTCTAGAGGATACTTTTACAAGCAATCCAAGAGAGAGAATTTGTCCCTTTTCTGTACAGCCTGACTTCTCCATAGCATTCGCCTTGTCGCCTACGGGGTGCTGGGAGCCCCTGGGTGTCATGTGCTGATGTGCCACTGATGCTCCCACTGCAAACCCAAGGAAACGGTGACCCTCCGGCTTTACGGCCAGTTCTGGGAGAAACGAGCGCGGTTTGGTGCCTTCAGAGGGTCTCAGCACCTCCAGGTTTGACATTCCCACCTGCTGCTGAAGAGAAGGGGGCTCCCCAGGCTGGGGTCCCTTCCACGGTGCGTCAGGAGGTCATCTGAGGACCCTCTGTGGGCATGGGGACACGGCGCTGGCAGCTCCCTGTGCCATGCCTGGGGCAGACCGTGCTGGGTCTTACCCCATCTACACCACCACTGCGGCCGAGGCTGTGCCCGGAGCTGTTTTTGGGGTGATAAACCCTTGATTCAGGGCAGCTCTGAGGCCTCCAGAGGAGCTCCACACTTGCTGTCATCATGGAGTGACAGGACATCAGGCACCCTCCAAAGAAAATAAGCTTTCCAAAGAAGCCCCTCCTGAAAAGCCACGTGCCACACTGCCGCATCGCTCTTCCCCCAGCTCCGTTTTGCCGGAAGGGAGGAAGAGGAGTTAATTTAAAGGCAAAAGCCAAGAATAGTGACAGTAAATATTGCCAAGAGTTTCTCGATGGCATTTGGTTTTGGTAAGTGAAGATGCAGAGGGAAAGATCAAAGCTGTCTGAATAGCTTTTAATTACGAGCCTCAATTGCTCTATTTTCCCTCAGAAAAGTATTACAATTATCTAACAAAGCTCTTTGAGTGCAATTAGACACTAGTCTGAAGCTTCAAGGGCTGTTTAGTGGCTATTTTCCCTTTTTAAAAAAAAAATATTTGATGTCTAGATAAAAAACAGGCACTCCCGTAAGTGCCTACAGCCAAGTCCGGTGCTCGCTGGATGAACGTTGAGGCTGGAAAGCTGTTCCCGGGAGGAGGTGAGCAGCCCGGGCTGCACCGAAGGCTGGCGGTGGCTCTGCTAAAGCACCCCACCGCAGCGCCCACCTCGCTGCCGCCACCAGCGTCCCACGTGGGAGGGGGGAAAATGAACTATAGTTTGGGAGTAAGACCTTCGACAGCGGGCGACTGTCCCCATTTTCAGTTTTCCCAAGGTGTAATTTCTTTCTGTGTCTTTCACCAGGACTTCTGTACGTCTCCATCATCTCCCCTTGCACAGCTCATGCCTGAAGAACAGAACACCTGGGGTGTTTCTGAGGTCCAAACCATCCCCCTGTACAAAACTCAGTAAGGCAGCTGAATAAGAAAAGCAGAGAAATAAGGACTCAGTTTCATAAACTAACCCTCAAATGAGATCAAGGGTCGGTAATTAATAAAGTCAGATTTCAATGCCATGAAAAACCTCCCCTGAGACCCAGCCGCCTGCTGCTTGGTGCTGATGGAAATGCTGCGGTGTAATTACGTTCCTCTTAGCCCTGCGATGGAGACAGCGGGCTCCTCTGTGCCGTGGGCTGCCCTCGGCCACGCTTCTTCCTTCCAAGCTGATCACAAGCCGGGGAGATGAGGCTGATAGCCACCGTTGGGACAGGTCGGAGCCAGACAGCTCATCGTCCACCATCCTGGCGGAGAGCCCCGAGGCAGAAGGGCTCAGTGGCATCGCTAACACACGCTCGTCAAAAGACAAGAGGCAGTTTTCCAGCCCAGCACATTCAAACTAAACCCCAGGGCAGATGCCAAAGCAAACTGCGGGGAGAGCAGCCCTGGTCGGCTTTCCATACCCACCTCTGAGCCACCGCAGGAATGCAGGGAGCAAGGGTGAACACCGGCACCAGAGGTCGGGCTCATTTTCTGCTCTTTTACGCTTAAATCCTGGAGGCGAGCGATTATCTCCAGGAATTTTCTCTGTGGTTAAGCAAAGCAAGAGCAGTGCACAGCTGAGATGAGGGAAAGTCCGAAATAGGTGCACAAATGACCTGTGCGCGCGGAGAAGTCGCTATTAATGCCTAACATTGAACTGACGTTAAATAGCCAAATGGCAACACGGGATTTGTTTCACACAGGGGAAATCAAGCCGAAAAGCCATTAATCTTGATTTCATATCGACTGCGTAGCTTGTGTTTTTACTCCCCGTCACTGAATGAATCAGCATGGCAGGAGCTTTTGGGAGCACTCGCTGGGTATGGCAGACTGGAAACACAGAGAAATCCATGTTTATAGAACGGACGGGGCCGGTGCAAACCTCGGCCGGTCTCCTTTCTGCGGCCAGGAGAAAGGTGACCTGATGCAACCAAAAACCAGGCTGTGGGGAGATGTTAATTCTGCCAGTGGTTTCCTTGGAAAAAAGCAAGCTTCCTGCTTGGTTTCTTGCAGATTCATCCTTCACTTCACTATGTTGAAAATCTGCCGTTTGGCAGGGCTGGTGCTGCTCGGCTCTTGGCTCCAGCCCATCCTGCCTGGCTGCAGGCCCGGCGGGGAGGCGAGCGGCGGGTGCTGGCCCTGACCACTGCAGGCAGGCAGGCAGGAGGACTCCATCCGCGGCAGGAGCTACAGCCCCTTGCGGCAATAACATCTACTGGAGGAAAAACACCTTTTGCCGCAAGAGCGGGCTGGTTGCATAGGTTACGAGAGCTCCCAGGAACAGCTGCCTGCACGGCTCCGCAGGGAGGATTTCCCAGCCAGCACCTATATGCTGCGAAAGGCACGAGGGCTTGAGAGCAAAGCAGGAGCGAGAGGCAAGGACATGCAGAACACCATGCTATTCGGACCCACAAATGATCCACAAATGATCCATCCCAAGTGATGCCACGTGCCAGCACGGAGCGATGGGGCTCGCTCCCAAAGGCCCTTCCAGCAGCTCAACCACAGGAGGGACCAAATTGCCAAGAATCTGAACATGAGGGATGTTCTCCAGGGGGGTGAAGGTGATCCCTGCTGGTGGTGTTGGATATTATCCTGCGCTTCCTACCCCAGGGAGCGTTTAGCGAGGTTTTGGGTTGCTGAAGCAGAAACCTGTGTGTAGCAGGAGGGGCAGCAGGAGGGGAGAAGGGCTGCCTGCGCTCCCGGCGCTGCAGAGAGCCGGCACCGCTCCTTTACCGCAGACAGCTGGGATTTCACTGCATTAAGGGAGAGCGAGCGAGCAGAGTCGGTTTACATGGTTGATTAGCATCATCGTTGCCAAGATACATAACCGTGGTGCTCTATTTATTGATTATTTCATTCTGTCATGCAATTTATCCAGGCTTCAAGGTACTGAAAAAAGGAACAAAGGGAGTTCGTGAGCTGTGGGGCTCTTTGACCTAAAGTGCACCCACCCCAACAGCAGTCCCTTTGCTTGAAAAACATCCTAAAATTCCTTCTTTCAAACTGAGTTATGGCCTTAATACATCTGTTGTCACATCTTTTGAGCAAAGGTGGCACGTAGCCCCAATCTAAAGGGGTGAGAGGGCAAGCGCATGCAGCCGCTGTGGGCCACTGAATAGATGTGCGTCAGCTCTGCCGTGGCACGGAGGGGCTACAGATCCTGTCATATCTCATCCCCAGCCGCACAAAAACCCTCGCCAAACACCCCTTGGCATCACACAGCATGTGCTCTGCTTACTTATAGTCCATCTCTGTTCCTCATGCAGCACCATGACTCTTGGGTTATGGCTGATGCTGAAGCCTCAGGTCCACCTTCCAGTTTCTCTCCCTTCTTCCAGCCTCGCCTTCTCACAAGCCCTTTTCACCACGAAGCCGAGACACTTTTCCCTCCTGCAGCCCTCCATCCCTCCCATCTCAGCTGCGTGGTTCCCCTCACACAGGAGAAGGCCAGGGAGTAAGAACTGGTCCTTCAGGCAGCCCTGGGCAGGGCTCGGGAGGTGAAGACCAGGGATGTGCATCACCGGCTGATTCTGCAAAGTCACTGCCGCCACAGAGATTCACATGGAAACACGGCGTGAAGCCATGAATGCACAATCAGGGCTACAGCTCAGGATCTGTCCGAAGGAGGTTCTCCTTGTTGAAGGAAGGAGAAATTTGTTTATGCATAAATATCCACAAAAATAGCTGAAGGGAAGCACAGGGAAATGAGTGGGAAAGCAAGCTGGAATTTTTCTGGCAGAGCCGGCTTTGCTGCCAGTCTGAGAGTCCCTCTTCTGAGCAGGCAGCAAAGGCTGCACCAGCAGCAGCTGCTTCTGGAGATCCTTTTCGTTTAAACGTTAAATGGAGAGCACCCACTTTCCCTGTAAAACATTGCAGGGTGAGAGGCATCCCTCTCCGGACACACATCGTCCTACCCAGCAACGATATTCCAAAGTACCCAGAGAGAGATTAGAGCCCAGTCACAGCTCTTTAAGGGGTTAACAAATCTTCCTTGGGGGGGAAAAAAAAGAAAACAAACAAAAAAAAGACATAGAGTCTAGCTCCTCACGAAAACACCTTGGAAAAACAGACAAGGCAACTGCTCAGCATCAGATAGAGTCTTCATCAGGGCACGTCCCGAGCTGCAGAGCAATGGGCGCCACGTGGGGCAAATGCAGCTTTCGTCTTTCTGCAGCCGGGGTTTCTTCCACCTGCAAAAATTGTCTTCAGCACGGGGGGCCAGGCTCAGCGCGGGACAGAGGAATTCAGAGCGGGTGACAGGCTCTGTGGCTCCTATGGGCAGTGGGCACGAGGAGGGTGATTTCGACTGAACGCTCACCCAAACCAGCTAACCTCAGTCTGACCTGAGGTTAGGGATAACTCGGTAAAGGATAACTCAGCACCTCCCTGGGTAAATTCTTCCCGTGGCATAAGCCCATCCAAACTTCACTGAGGGTGCAAATTCTGCACCTTATTTCTGCTTTTAGACATTGTGACTCGTGCTGGGGGGAGGTTGTTGGCTGAGCAGCCTGGGCAGGGGGAGAGGAAGGGAGACGCAGCACCGGCAGAGCAAAGCGCCCTTCAAAAGCCGGAGCTTTGCTCGTGTGCCAGTGCCGTGAACCGAGGAGCTCCCCGGGGGAGAGCTCAGCCCCCGGCTCATCCATTCCTCAGCCTTTCCAACAGTTCACTCCAGCCAGCAGCAGCAGGGAGAACACTTAGCACATTAATAAATCCCATAATACTGAATAAAGCACTTTGGTTTATGGTTTTGCTATAAGAACTCACCCCTGGGTACTTCTAATTAACTGCACTAGAAAAGAAATAAAGATTTCAATTCTTTCCCACCAATTTTCTTTCTCTTCTTTTTTTAAAAAGGAAGACAATCACCACTGCTAATAAAAACCCTCTCCTTATATTTACCCGCCTGGGTAAGAACATTGATCTCTGCAGAGAGAAGGCGCTTTCCTTATTGCACATCTCACTGGCAAACCCATCTTTCCTGGCTTTGGCTTTATTTTCCGAGCAGTTCTGCAATTCACTGTTCTCTATGATCACGCCTGACCCCCTAACTCCTGGGAAGCGTGTGGGGAGTAAGTGGGAAGAGCTGGTTTTAGTCCTACAGCAGACTTCAGCTCTAACAGCAGGCAGCTGCCAGCATCCCTGCCCTGCCCGTTGCGAGACCCAGGGCAGCTGCAGAGCCTGGCAGGGTGCAGGCAGCTCGTGCTCATCTCCAACCACCGATTTTCTAGCATTTTCACATCTTCTGCTCCCAGGTTGCCTGCAGACAAAGTTGCCTGCATTACAAAAGTTCCCACTGACCTTGGTAGAAAGGGATCGGATGCTGCGGCGTTACCGCGTGCGCTCAGCAGTGGTTTCGGCTGCAAAAATAAGCCCAGACGCAAAGATCCCGGCAGTGCCGGGGTTGAAACAACCCCCCGATCCACACAGCTCAGTCCTTCAGACTCCACATCATTCAAAGTACAGGCGGGGTTTATTTTCCTTTATTAAAGCACACAAGTAGCCACCTAGGAAATCGTCATTTACACCGCAGCGATTGTAAAATCATACCAACACAACCATTTCAGAAGGGAATTAAAGAGCCTGCGCTTCAGCCGATCGCAAGCCTCTAACTCCATAGGCACAGTACAATAAAGCTTTTGCTTTCAGGTTTTTGTTGCTCTTCTTATAACAGACTCCACTGAGCGTTGAACAGAATTGCCTAAACACATTCACTGCGCGGGCCACAGAATTACCCAAAAGCTTCATAAACACACATTTATTGAGCACTTGATTATGTAAGATCCTTGCAGCATAGTCATTATAACAAAATCCGTATTAAAAAAAGCCGAACACTGGTGTATTTTTCAGAGGACGTAAATCTATTTCAAAACCCACCCAAGAACTACAAAGGGAGGGTGGCTGTTCCTTAGCCAGCCACTAACGAACGCTCTCCTGCTCCCTCACGGCACCGCAAGAAAAGCCCGGCAGTCGCTTCCCAGGTTCACGTAGGAGCGCACCCAGCACCCTGTCGGGCCGTACGACAGCCGAGAAGACTCCAGGTTGCTCACCGACCAACGCTGTTATTGCATCCACAAATACACCAGCCCACCCAACTCATTTTGTCAAGGGCATGGATAGAGCTTGCCAGCAGCGCAGTTCTTGGGGAGTTCTTCTTAGCATGCTCGGGGTTGTATGAGATTTCCTAGCGAGTGCTTGGGGATGAACATCCACTGCAAAGTGCTTGAAGTGCCCAGATTTCCTCCCCCCCCCACGTTATTCAGGGGAAGTGCTAATTGCGAAGTTTGCTCTGGTATCCCTCCAGATTCCCAATCAAATGCTAATCTGCATGAAAATCCTCCCAGCTTGAGCAGTTTACAGGGGATCTGGGTCCTATACGGGGGGACACTGGAATTGCATCTATATTTTAAGCCCAACCATCGGGGAAACACTCTACATAGAAATATAACATCAGATTCTTTTATACAACATATATAAAGAACACGACAGCATTAAAATATTGGCAAATCAATACATTAAAAATACAGAATCTCATAGACCAGAGCACAAGAAATATATTCACATGAAATCTGTACAGTCCGGACAACACTGCCGGTTCTGGCGGTGGAGTTGACCTCCCATCTCCAAACGGAGGTCACTGCTTTGCTTCCCCATCAGCACCACTGGCCACCATTGCCCAGATCTCCCCGGGGTTTTGTGCTACAGGGAGAGCACAAGTCTGCTGTCCCTGCCAGCACGGGGGGCACTCAGCGGTTAAACTCTTCAGGAATGGTTTCATTATCAAACGAAATGACGGGACATTTCATTTTACACAAGGCTCTGGCCTACTGGAAGAGGAAAAAAATCAATCTATGGTTGGCAGGAGGGGTGGTACCTCGGCAGCATTTCCCAAGTGCTCTCAGCATCATGGATCTCATTTCATTAAAAGAGAAAAATAAAATAAACCACCTTTTGTATGGTGGTGTGGCACCGCTTGTCCCGTGTGGAGCAGCTAGGGCTGTTCCAGGCTGCCCCTCCTACCAGAAATGTCCACGTCTTCTGGAGGAGCTGCTGCTCCGACTTCTCCAGAACGGCTTTCCCCTATACATAAATACACGTATACATAGGCCACTTCATTCCTTCCTCCTCTCGCTGGGGAAGATCCCCAAGGCATGCTTGGCAAGATGAAATCCTACGTTATAGCTGTACCTATAGCACTAGGGCGATGTGTATGTACAGACATGTTCTGTCCGCTATTACAGTGGAAATACAGGGTTAAAAAAAAGCAATAGCAGCATGTAAACCAGGATTTGTGTTCATTTCGTCAGTCTTTTCTTCCTCCTCTGCTGAGGTACATTCACCAGTTTTTGACAGTCCCTTCTCACCACCTTGCCCCCCTCTCAGGGGCTGTAACTGCATCCGTCCGCACTGTCCTGCCAGGCTCCCAGCCCCAGCTGCCCGGCTCGGGGCAGCTGGAATTTCCCTTTCCACCAGCTCCCTTCTCTCCCTCCCGCATCCTTCCCATCACGATGACTCATCCTGGAGATGATCTTAGGTTTTCGTCTGACAGCTGCTGCCCGCTTCGGCTTCAGCAAAGTCTAATTTCAGAGCGATACTGCAGGAATAAAACCTGCACCCGAGCTCCCGGTGAGCCACGCGAGCTGTTAGCGCCTTAAACAACTCAGGGAGGAAAAAAAGAAATGGAATAGTTCGCATTTTGTCTGTCTCCCAGCAGCAAAAGTGTAAGCCCCAGGATCAATGCCCGTTTTAAATCCTTAATTCCCGAATTCTCAATAATATTGCAAACCACCAGGGTTTCGCAAGAACCAAAGAGGTGATTTCAAACGTGTTCCTCTTAGTGCAGGGTGCACTAAAAAGGCATCAGACGGGCTCGCTTTTTCTGCACACTCTTGCGGTATCCTGTTTTCCCAACCCCCAAAATTGTTTCCTCGGTTTCTCGCCTCTCGGTTTTGAGGTCCTGCTAAAGAGCCGTTATCTGAGTTAGCTCTGACGTGGGGGTGGTCGGGCTCTGCTGGGCGACAGCCACCATGGGAATTTCCATGCCTAGTCAGGCCGGATTGTTAGTCCCCTCCGAGTTCTTGCAGGCATAGGCCACATCCTTGGCGATGCTGCACATCCTGTTGGACATCTGGAGCTCGGTCCTGAAGGCGGTGGGGAAGCAGAACTTCTTGAAGCACGCCTTGAAGTTCTCATCTAAGAAGGCGTAGAGCACGGGGTTCAGGCTGCTGTTGGCGTACCCCAGTGCGGTGCAGAAGCAGGAGATGGCCAGCTCGAGCTCGCTTTCTGCCTTGGCACCCAAGCACTGGACCAGCACAAAAATCTGGATGGGAGTCCAGCAAATGATGAAGACTGCCACCACCACCAGGACCATTCGGGTGATGCGTCTCAGGTTTCGGTCCTTCTCCTTGGAGCCTGAGAGGACACGGACGTTCTTGAGTCGTCTGATCATGAGACTGTAGCAAATGGTGATGATCAACACGGGGATCATAAAGGAGAAGAGGAAGACACAGATGCCAAACACTGGATCCCAGTAATCCACGGGTGAAGGGAGTTTGATTAGGCAATCGATTTCTGCAATTCAAAATATAAAAAGGAAGGGAAGATCAGCAAACCCGCATCAAGAAGAAAAGCATCTGCACATTCGGTTTCGTTTAGGCACGTTTAACACTGGAAAAGCAGCCGCAGCGACGCAGAGGCAAGGGCACAAAGGAGTTACGATGGCTTTACAGCAGAGAGCTCACCACACTGATGAAACCGGTACCCCCCTCCAACGGCTCCCCAAGCCCATGGGCTCTCCTGGCCACCAACACCTCCCACCCGTTGGATGCATTTTTACTGACCGTTGTTTTCGTTCTCCGCGGATCCCATCACCATCGCTGGGATGCCAAAGACAGAAGCCAGCGCCCAGATGCAGACATTCACCACTTTGGCCTTGTGGGGGGTGCGGATGTCTAGTGCTTTGATAGGGTGGCAGATAGCAATGTAGCGGTCCACGCTCATCATTGTCAGGGTGAAGGTGCTTGTGAACATGTTGTAGTAGTCTATAGAGATGGCAATCTTGCAGAGGACATTGCCAAAGGGCCAGAAGCCCAGGAACGTGTCTGTACCCTGGAAGGGCAAGGTCATCAGACACAAGGTATCAGCCAGAGCGAGGTTAAAGATGTAAATGTTGGTTGCTGTCTTCATCTTCGTGAATCTGAAAGGTAGGAATGGGCAATGGTTAGAGCTCCACCTGGCCACGATGGGTAAGACATTGAAGTCTACTGAAGAGGGCGTTCTGCCACTTTAGGAAGGAGATGCTGTATTTTTCTTAGGTAACAAGAGATTGAACACCATCCTTTCCTTTCCACCTCCCGCGTGCCTCTCAACACACAGCTCAACCCCGCTCCTGCAACAATACAAATGGTGCCTTCACAATCAGTTTCATGGGCAGGAGAAGCTTCTTCCCTTAGACTGCAAGTGAGGACCATGAAAGCCTGAGGCTGCCAACTCAGATCGTGCTTTTTGAAAAATGACTTCAGCAAGACTAATCTAGGATTTCATCACATATGGCTTCTTTATTATAAATATTGGCGAGAGCTTTACCGAGTAAGCTGATTTGAAAGGCATTATATGGTCCAGGGGTTAAGTCGATTAGCCATTTTGTATGGGCTCATAGCCAAAGACTATGGCTAATGTGAGCTACCAAATCAGAATGGGCAAGGTGGCCAGCCCTGGCCAGTGGCAGCTAAAAACTGGTGAGGAATGAGGTTTGTATCACAAATCAAAATATCACAACAGATCTTCCCAACGAAATGTGTAGTTTGCAGATAAAGTCATGAGTCCACTCTACTTCGAAGGGTTTTTGTCATTTCTATATTACTTTTATTGCACGAACTGACTGCCCCAAAAGAAGATTCGCCTTGCTCTAATGGTAATCATCTCCTTTTTACACATGGGAAATGACGCGGAGAAAGACGCGATCGCCTACCCAAGGATACATGCAGAGTCTGCAGAAATGGAAACTCAACGGTGATTCTGTGACCGAATCAAATATTTCAGCTCCAGGATGCTCCTCTCATGGACAAAATAAGAGCTCAAATAGGTATAACTTTAAAACTACAGCTCATCCATCATTTACTATCCTAATGGCCTTTGCAGAAACGTTGCCAGAAATGGGAGGCAGTGATATCTGCTATTAACAGAGGGCAAGTTCGTTTGAGGGTAACACTTAAACCCATAAACGACTGCACTATTTGCAGTTTGATACGTATTAGAATATCACGGGGTCTGATTTGACCTAAAAAGCTCTTTTTGCCAAATTGATTCAGAGCAGCAAACCCCCAATGGCACCCCTCAGCACTGTACCCCCCGACCCCGACGATCTGAGCTTCAGCTCTTGACAGGTTATTTGAAAGCTTGGAGGAACATTATCACTGCCATGCTCTGAACTCTGCCGAGACACATGGTGACATCGCCAGGTTTGCAAGAATAACAGTCAGGGGATCCACAATCCAGAATATAAAGTCTATTTTTTTTTAACCCCTTAGAGGTCTAAGCTGTGCTTGTGTTAGAAGTCAGATGTTTGAAAGTGGCTTCAGAAAGCAAGGACAAATGATCCTGTGTTTGACCTTGAAAGCCAAGGGAAGCTTTTGGAGTGGGTGAAGGTTGATGGAAGCACTCGAGGTCCCCACGTAAGCCTGAGTCAGGCTCCTCCTGGCCCAGAAATCACAGTGGCCGAGAAAGACAGCAGGTTCTTAGAAAGCCAGCCCAGACAAACTTACATAACCGAAAGCAGCAGAGGAAAAATACTGGTGTCTTTCCTATTGTGAAGGGATGAACAAGCAAAACGCTTTGCAAAACCAACCCAACCAGGCAGCTGCCAGGGCTTTAAAGCTTTGGGACTTCCTAAGCAGAACGACACAGAACCAGAGACACTCCAGCGCTGTGAACCCCACCGCGGCAGCATCTCAGGGCGGGCGAGTTTTGCCTTTTTGTTTGAATTCTTGCAGCTGGCGTAAATGAGGCAACGCACGCAGGGAGCGTGAGACGGGGCTGCGAATGGATTCAGACACTTTCCCCACTAGGTCGGGGGGGGGCGGTAATTAAAATTAAGAAATTAAATCACTGTTCTTTATCAGCCCACACAAAAATAAGTATTGTCAGCTTAGGCTTCGGGAAATTATTCAGTCACCTAAGACTGTGTTAGCAAAGGTCTCCTGGGAGCTGTAGTCTTCCTCGCTATACCGCAGACCTGGCTGGGCTCACACAAGCTTCCCGAAAGTCAAGCTTGTTCTAGTCCATCTTCCCAGGAGGTCTGGACTTGGAGGCAATTCATCAACATGCCTCTGACCCTGCCCGCTTTTACTGATGTTATAACTTGAGGGAATAACAACTGCATTTTTGTACCACAATGGGCAACTTCACCACTGTGAAACAGAAAAAATTAAAGTTTTGGGGTTTTTTTTTTTTTGGTTTTTGGGGGGGTTTTTTGGTTTGGGTTTGGTTTTTTTGTTTTTTTTGTTTTTTTGTTTGTTTGTTTGTTTTTTACCAGCAGGAGAAACAAGCAGCAATCCACCCACCTCTACACCCATCCAGCATCCACAGGGGCCAGCGTTGCCTCCATGCACACTCCTGCGTCCCCAGCACAGTGAGAAGTTTGGGGCATCTGAGCTAACCCTGAGCTTGGGGTGTGCAGATTGCAAACCTTCAGCTCCCTCTTGCTCCCCTCCACCCCAGGGGACCTTGCTGGTCCCTCTCAGCAAGAATTCAGAGCCCAGGTGCAATTGCTCAGCCTGGCCCTGCAAAATCCGCTCTCGCCCAATGCACGGATCCCTCTCTGCATCCTCCGAGGCGACGGCAGAGCTGCCTCCCCTTGCTCCCTCCGACACAGGGACACTGCTTACCTCCTTGAACCCACCTTCAAGTGGATTTTAAGGCTGATTTTATGCTCTTGAAAGGTGTGGAAATTAATTTACACCTAATTAATTACTTCTAGCTCCACTGTCCCTGCACACTGAGAGCCAACAGCCATTATCCCAAGCAAACAATGTTCCCAAACATTTCCAGAATGTTCAGTACAAACAAAAAATCAATTAATCACTTATCTGTGGATTAACCTCATTTTCTTTTCCTCCAGGAACTGAGAGTGTTCTCTTTCTTAATCTGCACAAAAAAGACAAATTAAACTCTCGGGGTTTAGGAGGCACCTCAGGTCCCCCCCATGGCGCAGCTCCGATGCGGATAAGCCCATGGCCACCGTGGAGGACATTAGCTCCCTGCTGAGCCACTTCCTTGCACTCGGTCACGGAGGCAATTTCCTAACGGAGCATCTCCCACAGGGCGGTTCTCAGCTCTCCATCCAGCTCCACCTTTGTCACGAAAGTCATTGCTTTGCTCCGCTCTCCTGTTCTCCCAGCTGCTGAAGCCCAAGAGGAAAAACATCTGGGTATCACCTCCGCACTCAGCTTCCCCTTCCTTTTTGCTAAGTGGACCTCAAGCAGCGTTACCTGGAACAAAGCTGTGCTTCAGCGAGGGGAACCCACAGTTTGGGAGAGGAGGAGATGGGTAGGAGACAGCTCTTCCACACACTGGGCTCTGAGGTCCTGTTTTTCACAAGGATGGATTCTGTCCCCGGCTGAGCCTCAGGGTGAGCTGCAAACCTGGTTTTGCATCACTCCTTCCTTTTCACCCAGCTACTGCAGGGCAGCAAGCAGCTCTGGATGCCCCAGGGCTAAGGACCAGCGAGCTGCAGCAAACCTACAACCCAAAACACGGCTGCAGACACCAGGGGCAGAGGGACCAGAGCAAAGCCTTCAGCCCTGGGGAACCATGAGCATTACCTCCAGGAGCTCTCTGCCTCTTGGAGCCTCTTGGTTTTGATCAAGGTCCAGCTAATCAGGATGCAGACAGCGCTGTTCACCTTGAGCAGCTCCCTCCGTTCCCACCCCATGCCCTGGCATCAGCGACAGCCTTTGCCGCCCTCCCCGGACACGCACAGGGAAGCAAAACAGAGCAGAAAAGGCTCAGGGAGGATTTTTGCCGAGCTGCTCCCACACTCCGACGGTGGAAATTGGCACCGGTTCACTGACATCTCCGCTCCCAGCCCGCTCTTAGCTCACAGGTTGTACGAAGCTGGTATTTGGTCTGGCACGTACCGTCATGATTTGTGTCCTCCCAGCCACATACCCACACTGTGCTCTCCGTGTCCCTGCTGCTCTGATCACCTTTTCAGAGCCCCCTCATCCTGAAATTACCCAATTCAAGCCAGTTTATTCTTAATGGTTCAACAGGCCACAAAAAAACCTCAGAGAATTTTAAAAGGGCAAATTTAAATCACTTTGGACTACGAAGCCAGATGCTACAGCAAAAGCAGCCAGCGATGCAGGCTCATAAAAGCCTATTAATTACCTGGCAGGACGGCGACTGCCTAGGAGGGGTTAAGGAGTCTGCTGCCAGCCAGGGCGAGCAGCAGTGCTTTGGGACAGATGATTTTCTTGCCCTTTAAGCCTTGCTGCTGTGTCTTGGTGACACTGGTGCCCTCCCTCCTCAAGGTGCTCTCTGGGGACCAGCAGGGACCATGGCCCTGATCGCAGAGGCTGGGTGGCTGCTGCTGCAAAAGCCTCTGCAACTCGCCCGGGGGCTTGCAGGGATGCTTCTGCAGCCCCGAGCGGGGCTCGTGGCCACCAGGAGCTGTGCTTCAGCCTGAGGAGGGCATTCGCCAGCATCCGTCCTGCAGCAAGAGGCTCTCAGCCCTGTTCGTGTGCTGGATCTGCCTCTGCCGAACTGCTCGTGTCCTAAATGGTGCCGGGCATTGCCCAGTCCCTGAAAAGCACTGAGCACCAAGTCCCACATTAAACATCACAGAATCACTGCTGCACATGGGCAATTCCTCTCCGCTTATCCCACCAAAGCCAGGGGACACCAAGAGCCCTCCAGCACACGCTGGAGTCGCAGGAGCTGTGTTAGCAGGGGCCACACGTGGCTGCTCTGAGCCACGTGGCTGAGCCCAGCTCACCGGGGCTCGTGGGGGCCTGGAAACTGGGGAGCTGCAGACCTGCCCTTTGCAGCAGGTCCCGCTCCTGCTCTCCTCGCCATCCTCCCCCAGCTCCAATCACTCTGCACAGCACAGAGCCCTTGGCGTGGGTTTCCCTTCTCTACAAATTGCAACAATTGTCTTTTTTTTTTTGCCAGGAAAAGCTAAAAGAGGGGGATCTGGAGAGAGCTGAGGTCTCAGATGGCCCCGCCGGTGTCCGCTGGGTCCACGTTGCGTTAAACACTCACTCGATTTCAGCTCCGAGACACACAGCTGGTCGAGGCTCTTCCCTTAGAAAGCTTTCTATTAAGAAATCAGCATCTCTGCACTGTCATAATTAACTTCATTTTCCCCATCTCATCACAGCCAGCTGCCCTCACCCTATTCTCAGGGATCAATGCAGTTTTCAAGCAGAAAAACAGCTGGCTGCCACCCACCCGGTGCAGGCACATCCCCATCACAGCCCTCCTCCTAAAGCTTCACCTGGAAGCAGTAAATAAACATGTAGGAGCCCAACAGCCCTGACCTGCCCAAACAGCTGCTTAAAATGCTCTGAAACTGCTCTTCAGCAAGGAGAGCTGAGCATCCCAGTGCTTTGCTGGGCTCCCAGACAGCTGCCGTGGCAGAGACGTGCCCTAGAAATGAGGCATCATTCCCAGGGGGCCGGATCCAGACAAGCAGAGCCAACACCGAGGAAGGGAGTCCTCCAGATCATCACTGCTGAGCATCGCAGGAGCGCGATGGAGCAGGGGACAACAGAGGACTTCCTGGGCCAGAAGCTGCAGGTTGTCCCTGGTCCCTTCCCTGGCACATCAGGGGAGGCTTGGGGGGCTGTCACACCCCATGCAGCAACACTTTGGTTGCTCTCAAGTATGGGTCAGCGTCACCTCCAGGCCCACGGGTCATCCATCCCCATGGCCATTGCACAAACGATACATTCCCCTTCTCTTTTCTTCCTAAAAACAAAGCTCTCTGGCACCCAGTCAATAGACAAGAGGGACCTCAGCAGCCTGGTTTCCCCCGCTCTCCCCCCAAACCCTCTCTGCCTCATGCTGTTCAACTCCTCGTTTCACATTCATTAAAAAGCAGTACAGGAAAATATATGCAGAAGAGAGCAAACAGCAGCAGGAGAGAGAGGGAGGGGAGGCATTATCTCCACTGGCAAGGAGCTCCACGATGAGCAAGCAGAACAAAGCCGCAGACGAGGCGGATTTCCACAATAGGCCCTTTACTGTCCAGGAATTTGTGTTCCTGACAAGAGCCCTTCTTGGTCTTGTCCAATTAGTGCTGCTCAGCGCTAGAAGGGGATTGACAGTCACATGGCGACTGTCTCTAAATTAATCGTTCCAAATGTTAAATCGCTCCAAATATAATAGAGATGTAGGCTGGGTTCTACAACAGAGGGGAAAACCCAGAGGAGGCTTTGAATTTGTATTTTTGTGTGAAATACCGGGAGATTTTAAACTTTTCCCTCAGTGCTGCAAACAAACTCATTCAAGAGGAACAAAAACCAAGCCTTCCTGATGCCTCCAATTTCCTCAAGTGTTGATATCAGAGTCTTTGTATTTCCCAACTCCCCCAATTACCGTCTACGCCACTGCACCGTTCTTTCTGGAAGATAATACACCCGTTCCTTACAGGTTGCGTAGCGTGAAGTCTGGTTATCCCTGGTGAAATATAAGCATGGAAAGAAAAAAAAGCAGCTTTTGTAGGGTGCGCCATACCTATAGATGACAGGGGTGCAGCACAGAGGGTTTGCCAGCCTTTTCTCCATTAATGGAAGAGATCGATCATTAAGAGTCCCAAAGCCCCATGTTGACTTACCAGCAACCAACATCAACCTAGTGAAAAAAGATGCTATTTAAGGCATGAAGCCCCCAATGCTCCCATCTGGGAAAAAAAAAAACCTGTGCTTGAGAAGTCATCAACATCCTTCTTGCATGGCCACTAATTTGGCAGCTCTGCGTGAATCTGCATACATGACCAGGGCCAAGAGTTTGAGATATTGAGTCTTTTATCACCTGCACCTGACCTTAACAGACAGGGCAAGGAGAGAAAAATCCTGGGCAGAAATAATCAGAAGTTGCAGTTACAGAACCAAGAAGGTCATCGCCCTGGGTATAACTCAGTCTCGGCCAGTACTGAGCTCCCAGGAGACACTGATGGAGAGAAACAGTAGCTGCTTCTACACGTGTTCTAGCTCAGTTATAACTTCCCCAGCACACGTTATTCAAGTGGCCCCTCCAGGCTCACATAGAAGTTTTGGGGGAAAACAGGTGAATCCCCAAAAAAGGAGTACCCAAATAAATAAAACTTCTATTAGCTGTTTTGTATATATAGGGATTTACTGGATAAAGGGGAAACAGAAGTGGAAAAGGCCTGGGGGGGATGCGGGTGACCCCTGTCTTCAGTTTTCAATTGTTTAGAACCAGCAAAACCAGAGGACACAAAAAAAAAGCTAAGTTCCAGGGGAAATGCCAGCGCTAAATCCCACTTTCTTTTCTTGGGTCTCATTTATCCAGCTGGAAGGTATCAAAGCCAAAAAGGAGCAGAACAGAAGCCACCATTTTGAAAGCATGGCCCCGCGTCGCCACAGCACATGTCCACCCAACCAGGACGCTGGTTTGGGACATTCGTGTTCTTGGCGATGCAGCAGCCACAGCCCGGGCAGGGGCCAGCAGGGTCCTGCTCTCCACATCCCCCACAAGACCTTTGCAGACAGGGAGAAGATTCTGCCAAGGCTTCTCCTTCTTACACACCTCTGATGTTCATGCATGGGCATGGACTCCCTTCCCCTGCACGCACACCGGCTGGCATCCCCAGGGAGCTGCATCGCCGTGGGACAAGGACTTCTCACTCCCAGAGCCTCGCTACTCACCACGCTTACACGTGCCCACAAACACCGTGCCTACTCGAACGATTGCTACTACACTGAAGAGAAACCTGAGCTCTCCAAACGTGGCACTGCTGCACTGCAAACCTCCCCTCTCCATCTCCAGCCTCCGCAGGGCTAACGTGATCCCTTCTCCCTGCCGTAAACTCCTCGGCAGGAGGAGCACGGACAGGCAGCCTGACGAACAGTCGTGTCGCTTTGCCCTTGCAGCGGAGGTTTAGCCGCCGTTCACCGGCCTGTGATACCAAAGATTTCATTTTGCAGCATCTCCCCCAGCCGAGTTGTGTGTATTCAAGGGAAAGATGCTTTGGAAGCAGCAGGGCTCCTGGCAGGAGTGAGACTTAATCTCATCAGTCTCTGAATACCTACTAAATATTTTCATCCTCTGTTGGAAAAGAAAACAAATTGGTCCTGCCTTTCCTGTGCTGGTAGCACCTGCACCAGGATTCTGCTCCCAGATGGGTATAAAATGGACTCTCCTAACATCCAGGGTACAGAGATCAGAAGGGGGTTGCTGGCATTTGACACAGAATCGCAGCCCTAATGGTTGCATGAACTTATTTTGTACTTACAGGGGGGGAACAGGGTTTCTGCTGGCAGGAAATAGGGTGGTTTGAACCACAGCAGAACCAGACAGGGACACCTAAAATGCCAGGAACGTGCAGGGAGGCTGGCCAGTGCTGCTGGAGTGGTGCAGGCTCCATGCTCTGTCCCTCTGCAAAGGTCCCCCTGATCTCCCCACTTCAGCGTGAGGAGCCAGAGAAGTTGCCCTCATGTCTGCAGCATCCTGTCACATCTTATTTATGTCCATAGTTTCCAAAGAGTCAGAAGAGCTACGTTAATGTTTTTTTCCCCTGCAAAAGTAAGACTGAGCCTCCCAGCAGGCTCTTTCCCTTGCAAAGATTCAGCTTTGGAAAGCGCCAGCTCCCAGATGGAGCAGCACCTGAAGCCACAGCTGGGGTGCTGGACACAGCACAGGAGGGAGAGGTCCTGTTAAAAACAAAAAAAAAGCCCCATTTTTTGAGCAGATCTGATCGCTCTGTTCCATTCTCTGGGTTAAACTTTAGGAGGCACCAGAGGGCAGCTGAAAGCTGGTGGGAACCTACATCACAGCCTAGGAAGGGAGAAAAACAAATAAAACCAAAACAATAAAGCGAATACCACATCGTTACCTCTAAAGCGCATCGCAATTGCCAGGGAAGCGCCTGCCTGCTTCACCCGCAGCAGGGATTTAGGAGGGAAGGTCTGCCCCGCTCACAGCCCTCCCCGGAGCCTCCCTGGAGGGCTGCCTGCGTGTCCTACCTGACGATCACATACATGACGGAGCAGTTGCCCACCAGCCCCACAATGCACACAATGGAGTAGACAACCACGATGGTGATCTTGATGCTGAGCGGCAGGAAGCTGTCCCCCGTGCCGTTGTTGAACCAGTTACTGGGGAGAAAGCTCAGGTTCAGCATGGAAGAGTCATTCAGCAGCTTTCTCAGGTCAGGGTCTTCCAAAATATGGGCAGGGAAGAGCGGGTCCATCCTGAAGCACCAGCCTGTGCCAAGGACCTGGGGCAGCAAAGAGACAGTTTTAAGATCCGCTGATCAATTGGGTGGCATGGGACTGTAGCAAAGCATGTGCGTGAGAAACGCTGGGGGAGAAGGACGATTTATTGCCAGGCAGAGCACAGCCCCCCTTCAAAACCTCCCCAAGAGCATTTTAATGGGATGCAACCCCGAGAGCTTGGTGCATGCTGAGCACACAGGGAGCTCACCCGTATCTCCACACCGCCGGCGCAGGGGACGTGCGGGCTGCACAACGCCATCCCTCCCGAGCGCTGGATGCTCCGAGCTGCCTCTCCCAGCCCTGCCGGGTCGGTGAGTCCCCACACGGGGCTTTGCGCCCCCAAACCTCCCCCCGCCCCGTGCCCTCCGAGAGCCGCCGCAGCCTCCCCCCGGGGCTGGGGGCTCGTCCCGCCGCTGGGGCACGACCCCGCCGGCCCCGGCCCCGCTGCAGCCCCGGTAAAAGGGCAGGAAAAGCCCAAAGTTGAAAATAAGCCCCCGCTGGCTGCTTACCTGCGTGCGGGTTTCCCCTCTACCGCTGCTCCCCGCCCCGCGGCTCCGGGCGAGGCTGCGCTCCCCGGGGCCGCATCCAGGCACCCCCGGGCTGGGGGGGGGTGGAACAAAGCCGGGCTGCGGGTACAGCCGGGGGCTCCGCTTCGAAGGCAGCCGGTGGAGGGGTGGGGGGTAAGGGGCTGCTCCTCGCAGGCAGGGATGCTGCCAGCGCAGGGGGCTGCACCCCGGAGCCCACGTTTTTAACGAAAAGGGAGGGATGGGGGAGAGGGAGGGAGGACGGACGGCGGCTGGGCAGAGCCAGCCCCGGCTGCTGGCTTCTCCCACTGCGTAAGAGAAAAGCGGGGGGAGGAAGGAGGAAAAGAANGCAGCCCCCGGCTCGGAGGGGACCCGCAGCCTACCTGGGGTGGGCGCCCACCCAGATGCGCCGGGAAGAAGGGAAGGAGCAGGGCACTGGGGAGCTGCGGCTCCGGGAAGCGAATTCCTCCTTCCCCTGCAATTGTGCAACCTGAACGCTGTGCTAGCGCAGGAGGAGCGGAATGGGGAGTTTGACCTAGAAACTGGCAAAAATACAAGGAGGACTGAGAACTGAGGGGGAGAGAATTGTTATTATTTAGTATTCTTATAGTGGCATTCGCTAAAGGTCATTTTTGCAACCCCAAACATCCTGCACTTGGGGTCAGAGATAGAGTTGCACATTTATTTTAAGAAGCTGCAGTGGTAAATTCATTACCTTAGGGTGGGGTGATCCATGTAGACCCCACAAGTCCCTGCCCTCCCCAATCTGACCATGGGACATTGACCCCGATAGACCCAGTGCCCAAGAACTGCAGAGCCCCCCAGGTATGCCACCCCCAAAAACAGGGTGCAAAGAGGTTTTTGGGGTCCATCCCCAGCTTGATCCCAGATCAGGGGCAGATTGACTGCTGAGAACTAGAGCCTCGTGGTCCAGTGCCTCTGGCCATCTATTTCCCTGAAGACGACATTTCCCAACAGTTTGTGGTGGGGACACAAGCAGAGACACATGGGTCAGATCCAGTTTGGGGCACATTGCTATCGCCCAGGAGATGGAGAAAAGGAAAATGAGCTCTTGAGCAGCACATACTTCTCTTCCAGAGCCCACAGACAGCCCAACGCAGAGCTGCTTGGGCCCAGCAGACAAATTCAGGGCTGGCCCTTTCTGCTCTAGTTCTGCTTTAATGGATGCCTGGGGATATTTAGCACAGAAGCTGCACCTTCTTTACAAGAAATGTAACAGTATGGTATGGTAATGCATGGTAATTTTCCTGAATGCTTCCATAAGAGCATGTCTCAGCTCTAACAGGGAACAAGGGAAAAGCATGACCCAGAGACACAGCCCTCTTGTGAAATGCAACAGTCTTAGGGCTTGAAGAAGTTTTTTTTTGGTCAGTCCATTAACGAGAGAGTGTGAAATAAATACTAGACTAGACATCACTTTAATTGTTAATGGATTGATTTTCAAAGGCTGAAGGAAGGACAGCAGTAAATCAGCACGAGAGTGCCTGGCTGGACAGCCCCGGAGTCTACGGGAAAAGAGTGTTTGCAAATTCAGCTCTGCTCCTCTCTGCTGGCTCCCACCTCCATAAATGCACTTAGCCCTTCACAAACTCATTTTATGTTAATTCAGTGCAGCAAATACAGCATGTTCACCTATTTATCTTGTTGCGGTTCTTGTTTTGACTCAATACAGCCTGGTGTTTTGGAATGACTGCTGTAAAAGGGGATCAGGATTGCCACCTTGAACCACTGACAGCCAAAGCATGTTTTGTGTCTGGGACAAAAACTCTTCCAAAAATTCTCCTCCTCCAGCCATCTTCACACTGTTCAGCCCTGTCCTCTTGCACAGGAAAAAGCCCAGGATGTTCATGCTGCACCTTCAGTCCCAAGCCCGCTGTCACACATGATTTGACCCCAATCCTAATTCAACCATGAAGAGATCTGTCCTCCCGGAACATCTCATGGTATCTTACCTTCTGCTCTTCTCAGGATCCCTGGGATGAGGAAGACAGACAGTCAGCTCAAGAGCAGGAGTCTGGCCAGACTTCTTCATCAGAGGTCTTCCCCGTGTCCATTGGGGTCTATGCACCAAGGCTGAGAAGGAAGGCCACCAAGATTTCATCTGCATGACCCAAAAGGACTTTTCCCAGACTATGTCTTTGAAAAACAGGTCAACTCTTCTGCTTGAAGGTTTCTATGCAAACAGCAAGGTAAACAAAGCCAAAAAAAGGACAAGCCAAAAATGCCACCCTTCTTCCAGGCGATGATCGCCCAGAAAGCGCGCACGAAGGCGGCAGGTGACACGCCACGAATAGATGCTGGATTTACAAGAAAGCATCCAGAGCATCAACACGCAAGTCAAAACCACATTCATGCTGCAAATACCTTTTTTCTCAACCCCATTTTCCATTAAATATCTGTAAAATAAGACTCAAAAGTATATACAAAAGGGTTTTGATGAATTGGGTAAATAATTAGAGTATCCATTAGAAAAATTAAAACTTGTCTGAAAGTGAGCTTTGGGCATATTTGGAGTTTGTTTTTAATATAAGCCTCTGAAAACGTGCAAAGAACCACAGCTGGGGCCCAAGCAGGCTCATTCTCTGCTGGGTTCACGGCTGTATCTCGGCAGAGGCAGGGCCCTGGGCTTTCCCCACATACCCATAGCATATCAGTCATCAAACTCCTGGAGTACCAGGACAGCCTATCCAGTTGTGGATGAACAAAACTTCTCTATTTCAAGCTAATGTAGCTCTAGTGCCAATAATTACATCCACCCTTGTTTCAACCAGGCTAACTTCACAGACCCTCTTCCTAAACGTGAAGAATTTTTGCTGCTTTTGCAGAAAACAGCCCCCAGGCACCTGCATTTCCCGACAGCAACAGCCCACATTTTTTTGCCTTTCCTTTCAGGAGGTGAAGACGCCTGCACGTCAGAGCTGTTTTGCCACCTTTAGCACAGTTTGCCAATCTGTTTAATCAGGGCTGTCGTGAGCAGAGAATTAATTTTGCAAGATGTGAAATCAATTCTCACACAGGGAACAAGTGCCTGGGCTGCAGAGGAGGAGGAGGAGGAGGAAGGCTGGNGGCACCTGCCAGTCACCTTCCAAAGGCTCATTAGCTAAGTGTGTAGCACAACCACCGATGGTGGGTGAAGTTTGTTCTTTGGACATTAATCATCACACAAATTCAGCACCCGAGAACAAGAGGCACACACAGGGAGACACGCAGCCTCATTTCTCCCACCAGTGTCCACACCATAAGCACTGAAAACATCTCTGGTCAATGCACCCGTCCTCCACTCATCAAAACCGGCGGCACTGGCAGTGCATTACCGTTGGCGAACCCATTCGTTTCAAGTATCATAAAACTGGGCTCAAGCTGTTTGGTAGAATGAGAAACAGATGCGACAGCAGGTAGAATTGTTATCTGCTGTTAAACATTTAGGCAAAAAAAAGCACAAAAGGTCTTGTTTTCCCGATCAACTGTTCACGCTTTTCAATAGTCAGCTGTTGGCTGCTCAAAACCCCCCACATTCACCCCTCCAGCAGGAATTGCATCTTCGGGGCATTCCCTCTGGTTCCCCATTTCACCCTCTTCAGCCTCAGCCTCACAAGTGCCTCCCTGAGCTCCCTGCTCATTCTCTCCCAGCTTTCTGGTTCTGTTAAGCATATGCACAAGGCAAGGTAAGCCCAGCAGTGGCTCAGGCTAGCCGTGGCCTCCCCGGGGCCAGCGTTACCAGCGAGCACTTGGAGGTCCTTGAGCATCGCTGCTCCCTTCACTGGGTGGGTGCTGAGCAGGGACATTACCTGGGTCTGCAGCTGAGCAGCACCAGCAGGCACTGCATCTTTCAGCAAACCATTAAACACTAAGGAAACAACCAGAGCAGGTATTGGTTTTTGAGGTTTTTTTTGTGGTTTTGTTTGTTTGGGTTTTGTTTGTTTTTTTTTTAAAAAAAAAACAACCCTGCATTACAGCTAGGGAATTTAGACCAAGAGCTCTTTTCCAGAGCTGGAAAACTTGCAAAACAAACATGGAAAATTACATCTAGGATGATGAAGCTATGGAAGAGCACACAGAAGTCACTGCTCAGCCCTGCACCAGCTCCAGAAGAGCAAGAGATGTTGCGTTCGGTATATGAACACTCCGACTGCTTTACATACTATCACAGATCTGTGGCAAACAACTAGAGCATCAGAGAAACTGGCAGGAAGTAATGAATGAAAAAAGTCATAACAAAATTTTAAAAATTGTCTCTTGAGCCCCAAAACCCACGTCCCCAGGGTCCTCTCTACGAGGGGATTCAGCGGTCCTTCACGGAGATGGTGGTGACAGATTCTATTCCTTGTGTGGTGTTACAAATCATGTAACAACGCAGGGCGAGAGAGATTCCAGAAGTGGATTATCTGCCCTCCATTGCCAACAGACTTGTTCAAAGAATGAGAAATAACATCTATTCAGAGGGCAGAGATTGGCTTCTTCAATATTTGCAGTAATACATATTCATTGTAGCTTCCGTGTTTGCTCCATCCGACTCCTTTTAGGGATGGCAGAAATCTCTGCAGACCCTCTTTAGCAAAGCAAAGCAACAGAACAAAGAAAGCAAACCAGAATAACTCTCACAAGGAGCAAACAGGGGCCTGGGAACAAACACGCTGGGGGAAAAGGTTCCTGCTGACTTCAGCTTGCACCGGGACACTACTTAAAACCCAGACCCACCGAGGGGAACGGGGTCAGCAGGATGTCACAGGCCATGTCCCCACCTCTTTCAAAGTCCCTCTTTCCCTTCCATGATCATTGAACTTCTCGGGGAGAGCACATTTAAGACAAGATCTCGGGGTGATGGTGAGGGTTCAGTCCGCATCAGAGGTGACTGATCCCAGTACATCCTATCTACTCTTGGACCTGGCCATAAATACAAGCCCAGACACTTGCACACAGCTTCTCGCTCAAGCCAGCTGAGCTCATCCATCCCCACGTCCCTGAAAGGCAGCTCCACCTGCCTGCTCCCGCTGCCTGCTGTGCCAGAGCCATGGGGTCAGGGCCCGCTTCCCTCTGTGCCCTGGAAACCCAACACTGCCGCTGGCTGGGCACCTCCCTGTCCATTCCTGAGGCCTCAAGCAAGGAACTGATCCTTAGAAACAGGCATATTATACAATAAAACAATTTCCTGCAAGAGACAGCTGATCCCCAGGGACACCTAGCTAACAGAGCTGGAGTCGATTGATTCCTCCTTCTAAAATAGCAGAACAGCAAAACAAGTATAATTCATGCCCACTGCAAGCACAAATACAAAGGAAATCTTTCCACTTCTACCCGTCTTTTTCTTTCCATTTGCTCCCCAGCTCCCAAAGCCATGGAGTTACCATGCCAAGAAATACATCAGCTCCTGCTACATCCCCCAGGACCACGCAATGGGAGAAGAAAGAGCCATTTAGCTCCCCAAACCTGAGCACGGACTCACAGGAAGAGTTGCTTCAGTCCTATCCCAGTCTCTCCCATGTTCCTTGACTTGCTCATGCCCTTCGGTCACGTCCAAAGGCCAGCAGCCACCAAGCTCAGAAGTCCCACACCCCCTTAAGCTACAAGGTAGGAGAACAACCAGACGCACTTAATGCCAGCAGCTGCCTGCATTTTGAAGAATAGCATGCGCAGTGGTGAGCCTGATCCTCACTACTTACAAATAATTAGAGTGGATCCTGCTTTCACCAAAAATTCATTTAGAGAAAAATCCCTCAAGCTCTACCAGGAAAAAGAGAGTACACAATGCTACCCACTTCACTGATATTTTATTGTTTGCCATCATTATTTGTAATTTTCCGGGGACTGATCATTTCAGGTGATTGTGGATGAGGCCATTAATAATCCTCTCTGCAACATTATAGTCTTTTTTACAGTCTTATTCCTCTTTGCCTCTCAAACCCATCGGCCTTAAAGCGAGCAAATCCCTCCGCTCTTCTGAGACAGAAACCTTCCCCCCGCTACCCCCTCGCCCAGGACACTGGGGGGTTTTCTACCATTTTGGAAGGGAGCGGGCACCCAGGGCTCATTATTTGGGCATCCCCACAGACCAGATGCTGCGAAAGGAAGGGTCTCTGATTTATGTAGGGGAAGAAAACGATGGTTGCATGATTTACACAGGTACTCTGTGAGAAACAGAAGCAGATGCTGAATTCAGATCCTCCAAGCTCCATCCCAGCACTTTAACCTCTTATCCCTTAGGGAGGAAAACATCTCTGTGCTCAGATGGCGATTTTCACAGAAGTCCTTCAAAGTAAGGATCTGTTTATCACCTCTCTGCTGCGGTCATCTTACATAGAAAACAGCTTTGAGAGCAACAAAATCACTGCAAAAAAGTCTAGCACCAAGATACTCAGCATCCATTTGCTGTTTGCTTCCCTCTGAGCTTGCTTTCCCCAAAGAGGTGCCACTCAAGATCTTGCTGTTATTTGGATCAGGAGCAGCTGATGCCCGATAACTTGCTTTTGGGCAGTTTTTCACAGTTTTAACCCACCTAAACGCAGTCTCAGAAGCTTCCCCTTGTTCCATTTTCTAGCGAGAGGAAACAATAGATGTTTACTGAAGATTTCGAGCAGCTGTAGAGGGAAATATATTCTCATCGGTTTTTCAAAGGCTTGAATATCTGCCTTGAAAAGACTCCAGTCTTGAACAAATCCATGACTAGGAAGAACCATCAGCTAGGTAGAGGATATGTATGTAAATAATATGCAACAAGCAGCAGATACGCAATGTCTCCTCACATATGCTATTTATGCGGCTGTCATGCTCACTCTGAAGATGTCATGTGAAGAGCCATGCCAGAAGTATTGTACACACGCTCCAGCTCCCCATAATTTTATGTGGGATTGAGAGTCAACAGCCCTGCTGGGATAAGTTGGTTCCAGCAAAGCTGTGCTGCTTCGCAGGAGCCAAAAAACCAGGGCCTGAAGGTTTGACAGAATAGAAAAACACTTCTAAATCTGTGTCACAGAGATGCCAATGACTGCGCCCAGCTACCCCTGCCCACAGGACCACGAGCACGCATTGAGTACACAGCAGTGCACTGGTGACCGTGGGAGGGACCACCCGGCACCCTGGGTGGCTCAGCTGTCACTCCCAGCCAGGGAAATTGTACCATTCCCCCACAAAAATAATATTTAACCTCCATCAAGAACCTCTCCTGCCTCACCCCAAGCCAAAGCCTTACCTAGAAGCTGCTTGGTCCCACCAGGGCTGATCTGCTTCCACATGCCCCTCACACCTCCACACCACCAAACCCCCTTCCCCAGCCCCACACAGCCCTTTTATCCCTCGCCCACCCAACCCACATCACCTGCGCTCATCACGGGATGAAGTCGTGTCACCTGGGGCTGCTCCTCTCCATGGCATCTTCCAGCCTCGGCAACGCTCGGTGCACAAATGGTGCCATGGTGGCTTGGGAACTGCGAGAGGTTTTCAGACCTGGTTCAGCAAAAGCAGCGATGCTGGGACTGAGTGTGTGTGATTGAGCCAGGCTTTCGAATGTGAAAAATTGTGTGAAAATCCCTGAGAAACACATATCCTACTACAATTTCCTCTTCTGAATGTGAAAAATTGTGTGAAAGGTCTTTATGAAATAGATTCCCTACCACAATTCTCACTACTGGGCTCTCCAAAACACAAAAGGAACAAATTTGGGGCTGTTATTTAAGTGTTTTCCAACCAGGAGGCATAAAGCTCCTTAGAGGTCCTCTTGTGATGGGGCAGCCCTCAGCACAGCATTGCCCTGCATCCAGTTCGTGCTGTGGTTGACTCGAGGGCTGGGATGAGGAGTAAACGAGAGCTGGGCACAGCCGTGGAGCTGGGGAATTATGGGTGGCACGGGAATACCTTGCTTCTGGCACTAACGAGAGCAGCATTGGTCCTTCGCACAGATGTCTAACACCGGGCTGCCGGGCATCCTTGCAAAGAGATCTGGACACTTTGGGGTGTGTGTAGGGACCCAACTCCCAAGTCAAGGGGAATTGGGAACCCCAACTGAAACCCCTCCGTGTGTGTGTGCATTATCCCGGGTCAGGACTCATCAGCCCGGCTCTGGTCCCTGCCATGGCTCCCTCCATGCTTTCGTGGGCAGCCAGTGCAGGGCGAGCAGCTGCAGGACCAAGGGGATGCCAGCGCTGAGCACCCACAAGACCAGATGCACTGGCAAAGCTGGTTCACCACCGAGTTAGGGTTGAGAGAAGTGGCTGTGCAGAACGGAGAGGAAGGGCTGCAAGGTCCCCGCCTGCACTCTTGGGTGGTTTCTTTGACGGAGGAGCTGGGACGAGGGGCAGCTCTGCCCCAACCGGATCTGTGCGTGAGTGTGCCATGCTGCACGGTAGCGCTGGAGGAGGGACCGGAGGCAGCAGGAGGGATGAGAACGGTGCTCTGGAAATGTTCCTGGCAGTGGGAAGGGATGGACGAGCCCCTGGCATTGCACCCAGCCCTCCAGCATCAGCCATTTCACACCCTGCTGTGCTCCCCGTGCTGCCCCCCGCTGCCCCTTCAGCTCAGCCCAAGGAGCCCCAAGCACTTGAGGAAGATGCTGGAGGTGCTGAAGATGTGCCTCACGAGAGCAAGGAAGCCACGGAGAGGAGGCATATCAGATGCTTCTCAGAGGTGAAGACTGAGACCTTCCCGAAGAGTGACCCACTGCAGAAATGGTGGGATCGCTCGCTAACCATCGCACGTCTCAGAACACACCCCGGGTGGCTGGCAGGGTACAGCTGCACTTTGGCACCTCATCCTCTCCCTCAGGCACAGGGAAATGCTCCTGCCAGGCCCTGTCCCCAGCTCAGTCCCCGTTTCTGAACCTCTCATTACTTCCACCAAATTGCCCTCAAGACCATTTTGCTTCATATCTTCTGCTTTTTCCAGACTTGCACCCTCCATCACCTTTGCCGAGGCAGTGTCGGGTTGAGTCCATCTTCCAGAGCAGCGTGAGCTCAGTGCCGGAGGCAGGATCCGCCAGCTACACTAATCACAGAAATAAGGGTTGACTTTTTATACCGTGCTTCTCCTGCAGAAACCCAGACAGTGCTGCAAACTCTGCAAACTCATTTACAAGATGGATGGAGGGGGAGAGATACCAGGAGCCTGGGGCTAAAATGCAGGAGGTGAGAGTAGAGGAGCATCCCGGAGAAGTAAAAACGTCTCAGCCTTGCAAAGTGCTGTTGCCGTGCCAGAGGAGCTGCAGCGGTGAGAGCTAACCAAACCGAGGGCACCATCGTCCCACCAGGGAGCCGGATGGGCGAGGGCACCCACCCCCGACGGCTTTCCCACCCATCCCCTCGCCAGCGCCAGCACAGCCATGAGGATCCCCAGTCCTCTTCCTGTTTATCACATCCCTGCTCAGTTCACATCACAACCTCTCAAGGCATTTTCATCCGCCCTGCTCCAAACAGTCCATCTCTAACACAAACCAGATCGGATTTCCCCTGGAAACCACCCCAGAGTGCTGAGAAATTCTGAGAGCATCCGCAAGTGCTAAAGCTTTCTGAGACCACGGACGTGCCCAGATATCATGTTGCTCAGATCTCAGCAACATCAAAGGGTGGAACAGCTGTGACACGTGAAACTGGGAAATTCCACACGCTTTTGTGAAATCTTACTGTTAATTTGGGCGCTTTTGCACTACCTAGAAGTGTCTCAGATTCAATCCAGTGAGTAAGGGAGGGTTTCTAATCGTTCAGCATAGTGTAGGACAGGAAACCCATTCCCTCCCCAGATGTCATCTGAGCACCAAATCTCCACATTTTGGGGTGATGAAGTAGTGACAGAGCTGCCTTGGAGAACGCAGAAACAGTCTTAGACATCTAATTCCTCTGGGATCTCACTGAATTTGTTTCTGAGGAAACTTTGGGAGAACTTTGCCATATGTCTTTTATTTTTTATTATTACTATATATATGTTGAACGCTTCCAGCTACCACCCCTGATGTGTGATTGAAGGTTTCTACTTCTAGCATAATAAAAATGCTGCACGGGTCAGGGACAATCCTGGGCGCAATTTTTCCTCCCTGCCCCGACACCCGCTGTCTCGTGACTTCTGGACCAGGCAACATGCGCTGCCTGAGCTTTCACTGCATCTTCACACACCAGTGTTTCCCCAGGACGGGCTGTTCCGGGAAGGTGTTCCTACAAGTTCTTCCCAAGGTTTCCCCATGGCTGAGGTTCGGTGCAGATGGATTAGGTCCCCATTCCGCACTGAGGGTCAATGCAGGTGAGAAGACAGACTCGAGAGCAAAAAAACTCTTGAAGAGTTTTCAAGAACTCTGTTCTTGAAATAATAGGAAAAAAAAGTCCAAAAATTATAAAGCTCAGTTGAGATCTTATCTTTGTATGAGATCACCCCCCAAGCTGGAGCATCAGCTCACGCTATCAATTGCTCTCACGAAAATCTGAATGAGGGCTGAGGAAAAGCAAAGGGAAAAGGAAGGGAAATGGCGTTTTTAATATTGCTCCTGGAGCTCAGGGGCAATTCTACTTTCGGAGGTTTGGCTTTGTGCTTTCCTGCAGACTTTCATCTCTCAGACAAGATGGATTATATTTTGCAGTGCACTTGGAGTTGCTTCTGCTCATGTCAAACTAGATACTAAAGCAGTTCAGTGCCACAGACACCAAGGGTGGTTGTTAAATCTTGCCCAGGGATGCCTTTTATTGCCTCCTCATTGCGAATCTCAGAGTATGACAGTAAAATTTCAATGATTTAACGGCCTGCCTTTTTACTGTTCTCCCTGCCCTTGTTTTCTTCATCTAAGCCTTCAGATAGTGAGCCATTACAGAGCAGCACCCGTGCATCCCATGAAAAATCCCAAAGCCTGCAAAATGGGATGCTTTGCACCTCCCGTCCAACACCTCCCGAGTTCTTTCATGGGTTTGCAAATCCCATTGGAACCAGCAGGTGATGCTGAAGCAGAAAACATGGAGTTCATTCTGCCTTCTATTAGGCTTCTATTTTCCTTCCATAAAATTCACAACTGAGAAAAACACTGTGATCTTGGTGGGGGATTTAGAAAGTGTAGGATATAAACGATGACACGTAGCATATGGCTTTGTTCTCGCTGTCTAGTCAGCTCTTCAATCCCAGCAAATACACATGGGGATTTTCACACCTAGGATGGAGCGAGGACACCTGAAACGAAATAGGAATATTTCTCTCGTGGAAGGTTAGCGGGCTCTAAGCTTTCCTTGAGCTGATCTTCTCACAGCACAAAAAGCCCCAAAGCTGCACTTTCCTGACCTCGCTCTGGCATTCCCGGTGCGTGACGGACACCACGTGTCCCCCGGCAAGTCTGCAGGTGTTGGAACGAGCATTGCGGGAAGCAGCTGTGTTGGGAGAGGAGGCTCATGTTCAGCATCTTACCAACATGTAGTGTGCTGCTCTGCAAACACAAGGTAGCGCAGTAAATGACCCTGTCTAAAGCAAGAAGAGACGGCTTTTGCCTTTCCAAGGCACGCGGCAGCAGTTCATGGGAGTCATGCTGATCTGCAAGTCTCCCTGGTGAATCACCTTGATGGTCCTCCCTTGAAGCTTGGACATTGCAAGGGTTAGCCGTGCTACGGATGCACCTCTCGGAGCAACCTGATCTGGTTAAAGATGTCCCTGCTCACTGCAGGGGGGTTGGACTGGATGGCCTCTACAGGTCCCTTCCAACCCCAAGCATTCTGTGATTCTATGATTCTCTGGGTTGTTAGTGCTGGAGTTAATTCTGCATCTAAATGTTTCAGCTGAGATCTCTACCTGTGAGAGAGATCATCTTTATTAGATAAAAAGGAGGAGAAATGGATGTGCCATCACTAAATACCTCACTGTTGCCAGTGTTCCCTGAGAGACAGAGATGCTCCACCATCCTTCTCCAGCACCCCACCACTGTGGGGGAGCCCAGACGCCTACACAAGCCCCTGCTCACCTCCCATCTCCAGCCAACCACGCCACACATCTGGTCAGTCCCGGCCCCATCCAGATGTCCAGCCACCACCTCATCCTCCCCATTTCCACACCAGTTGATACCCACCAGCTGCCACCAAGGGCAGGCACAGCCCGGCCGATGCGGTGGCACCCTCACCCTGCAAACATTCACCCCTGTAATTGGGGCAGACCCCGTCCCAGCGCCCTACTGGTCATTCACCTTCTGTCACTGCCATCCATGTGATGTGCAAAGCAGGATCCCATGGACCAAATGGCTTTTGCCTTCTAGGGTTGGTCTACTGACGTAGCCCCAGGAGGGATCATTTGTTTTATTCCCCTGACCATTCCTCGGCTTTTCCCTTAACTGGCAGCTCAAGCGTGTGATATGTGCTAATTCTGTTCAGACAAAATCTAAAAATCAAATCAGTAGTTTTACCAGAAACATTAAACTGTGGAGAAGAGACACTTGATAGGCAGCCTCCACTCCAGGGGATGGGAAATGCAAAATATCTGCCTGACAGGCAATGACATTGGCAAGTGTTGCCAAACTTCAGCAGCTGAAGGGGAAACTGCAGTATTTCAGGGAAATCTGAAAATTACTGAAAAAAATCTTCAGTATTTCAAGGGAAGAGTTTGACACCTTCAGTCCTGCCCCACTCACCACAGGGACCAAGACCCAAACACCAGCAAATCGGCAGCGGCTCCACAACACCCCGGGTTCTGCGTATGATATCTGCAACGCTGCGTGTAAACTGGGAACTGGGGGCTGCAACACATTGACCCGAGCTTGCAGAGACCGCGCACACCAGTGGGTACGCAGAGGGTACGTGTCCCCACATTTTCACCCGGTCCTGCTGGATCTGATGGATTTGCACAGGGGATGCTTTAGTCCCTGCATCCCTCATGGCTTTGCCGGCACAAATCCCATACCCCCTTTTCCAGGGAAGTTCACCACTGTACCCGGGTGCTTTCCGCATCAAACTAACGGTAAAATCTGGTAGTTTGGGGGTCTGTAGGATGCCTTTATTCCCAGCATGGGAATGTACTTGATGCTTGATGAATATTTTTGTAAAAAGACTGTAGTTCCTTTTACTTTCCTTCCCCTGAGGATTTAGCCTGGTTGATGTGCACTGATTCCCCCGAACGCACAAGCAACACGAGGATCCAAACAGAACAAAGACCACAAGTTCAAAGCAAACTTTCATATCCCCTTTTAATTTCTAGCTCAATCCTAGATGAGTTTCATCCAAATTTTCACGGACTTTCAGTCAACCTTGCACGGTATTTTTCCCAGAAAGAAATGATGCCACTAACATTTTCTTGAAAGCTCCAGCTAAAGTAAGAGCCAGACCCTGGGTAAGAGACACGGTGACCTTGAGGGAAAATAAATGAAAGAAATGTGAAACAGAAACGCTCAAAGTCCTCCACAGTGTCCTCCCACGACATCGGCTACCTCAGCTGCAGAAAATGTCACCTCTGGCGACCAGATGGTGCGATTGAAAATTAATTTCTAGGAAAAAGGAAGAAACAAACAAACAAAGAAAAATATTTGCGTTCATTCTAAGAAACACCAGGTGCAGCTGCCCTCCTCAAGGGGAGCGTTGAAAAATCATGTCCTAGTTAGCTGGGGGCTGCTGGCTTTTTTTGCTCCTTAACAAGAGGCAGCAAAGCCTAACGAGGGAATCGGAGCAGGCACGTGAAGCTCTCCAAAGCCAGAGGAGAGCACTGCTCTTTCGGCCCTTGAGAAGCGGGGCTGGCAGCTGCCTGCTCTTGGAGCACGGCCGTGCCCACGCGACGCAGCGAAGGGCTCTCCAGAGCCAGCCGTGGATTTGGGAGTGCTGGAACTGTTTATGGCAGCTGCAGAAGCCGGCAGTAAACACACGCTGCTATAAACATGAGCCCTGCTAGCGCTGCCGTAAACATGCACAGCAGCGACTTCCAGCTTCTTCCCCCTGCAAGTCTACGTTCATCCATCTGCTCCTAACCTCTTCGCAGTCCATCATTTGCTTTGAGCAGAAGCGTTCCCCCAGTCCCTCCGTGCGGGTCTGCCAGCACCATCCTCTTCCTCCCACCCCAACATGACGCAAGGACCTTTTTCACCCTCAGCAACCCCCTTGCCACTGCTGAGCCTCCACCCTGGGTGCAGAGAAGCACCAGCCAGAGCTCTGCTTCATCACAGCCCTAGACGACGGGATGTATTTAAAAAGCACGGGAAAGCCTTTAGGAAGTCATTTAGGAAATCACGCTTCTCCATTCCCAGGGCTGCGCCCTCCCCAGCTCCAAGCAGCACCTTCAGAAGGGTGCAGCTCTCTGCAGACGCCCAGCGAAGCCTGTTCCCTGCTGTGGCAGACCTCCACGTCTGGGATGAACCACAACCAGTTGTACAACCCTGTAGAAACAGCAAAAGCCTCAGGGGCACCAGGGTCCGGATAAGCCCCCGTGTGTTTATCAGTAACGTCAGCCAGGCGCAACTGCTGCCCCTCTCGCTGGGTCAGGCTCACCCGTTTGGACATCCCAAAGCCTGCAGGAAGAAGCTGGCTTGGTCCAAGCCTTGGAGCTCCCTTGAAATTTTGCAAGGGCAGAACCCAGTTCCACTCGGTGCCTTTGCACGGGCCACAGAGGAGCAAGCAAAGACCCGTTCCCCACCCACGTTGTCGTAGACCCAGTCAGGGACCCTGGGATGCACCCACTGGTGGCCCAGGCCCCATCCATCAGCTCTGACTTGCTGCCCTGGGAGCTCACTTACCCCTGGAGAAGAGCAGGGCTGTGGTACTGATTTACCTGGGACTCTACCGAGGGATTCAGACGGGGATGAAGACGCCCAAGACCATTTCTCCCGGGATCACGCGTTACTCGCAGCCCTGCCGAGGGACATCGCTGAGCTTTTCCCAACCCAGCTGAGCCACCGCTGTGTTCATTCAGTTTCCAATCCATCCCCGCAAGGGCACTGCGCGCTTGAAATGTGCCACACGTCTTTTTTCCTGGTTAACTCCCGGGTTTGTCTTTTACGTGTAGAGTGAACCTCGCTCAGCTCTGAATCATAGACTCAGGCTCTCTCTTCCGAATTCCTGTCTCTCAGCAAGGCCGACGCACATCTCAAGGTTGTTCTTCAGATCATGCACTTAGGTGGCTTTGGGCTGAATATTTAGATGGGCTGTTTGGATGATTTCATCCTTAGATGGTAACGTGCAGCTGCATAAATATGGCTCCTAACTTTTGGGTTTTTTATGTGAAAACACTCATGTCTGAGGACAGCTGCTGTCCCTATCACTGACCCGTTTTGAGAGTGCAGCTGTATTTTTCTGGCCCGTCTTCTTTTCGCCTCCTCGTGCAGCGTTTGTCTCCTGAGAGAAAACAACAGATCAATTTTGCTTCGTTATGTTCACTGCACGTTTTTAGAGATTTCTTACAAAATTCACTGCACTGCTCTCCCCTGTTTATCTGGAAGGTTGCAGGAACTCGAAGCATCATTAGATCCTTGGCAGGAATTATTTTTGCCTACAGTTTACCATCCCTGCTTGGAGAAAAGCCTCAAATCAAAGGCAGATGAGCTGCCCTGGAGCTTGTTAGCTGCGTGAGGCCATGCCCCTTGTGCAGATCACATCAACAGCTCACCCAGGGCTTCCAAAACCTCCTGATGTTTTGCAAAAGGAACCCCAAGCCCTGCTACAGGACAGCCCTCGCTTTGCTGCCCACACTCTGCTCCCAGACCGCGTTTCCCGGCTCATCTGCAGCAGCTTTTTTCAACACCGAAATCCTGGTGGAAAAAAAAATCTTTCCTTCACCTCTTAATAGGTGTTTACTCCATGTTCTACATAAAAGCTTCCCAACCCAGCGCGATATGAGCACGTCCAATACCATCGATGAAGATAATGGCTCATATTTTGCCACTGGTTCCTCATACTCTCCCACTCCTCTCCTTTTCGTTGCCCACCGTCGGAGGCACGACCCGCTGTTCAGTCTGTGTCTGTGCAGAGTCTACCACGGTGCGGCCTGCGGCCAGCCTTCTGGGTGCTGCCACTGTACAGCAGTCCCACCACTTCACCCCTCCGACGCCAGAAATGAGGGGGAACAGCTTGAAAACACGGCGGTTTATAATTTTTTTCAACTTGGCCAGAGAAATTCACTAAAACACGTTTCCCTTTACTTTGTAATATGTTCTTGAGAGCACTCGGGCATTAAAATCACTGGCTACCATGGACTAAAATATCTCTTGTTTGTCCTCTTGGAAGAAGTGACCTTAAAGGACTTGTTCATCGATTCACCCCTAATATCATTGGGCCACTGCCAAAACAGCATGTAACCTGAAATAAATGTCCTACACGTGAACCCAGAGCGAAGATAAGCCAAACTACTTTTTTATGTTACGCTATAACTGTCTTTAATTGAGAAATTAATTAAAAACCTTGGCAGTCCACAGAAATGTCACAAATGTTTGCTTGCACACCCAGAGGGGTCAGTGCCTGCATCCCAGTCCTGCCTGCACGTGGAACAGGTCACGCCGCCTTCCTCCCTGTATCTTGCTCTCCCACCTCTACAGTGGGGATGTGAAAGGCTTCTCTACCCTCTAGGTACAGTCCAAAATAATTCTGACAAGGTTTTTGATTGTCAGCCAAAGAGCGTTGGCCAACAGGCGCAGCCTGTTGTTGCTATTGCTGTGCTTGTGTGCCAAGAGCAGCTCTTCGGCATGGGACCGTGGGGTGGTAGGTGGCTGGGATGGTCCCTGGGGCCAACCCCAGCCCGGTGGGAAAGGTTTGCTCTGGGGGCTGAGCACCTCCAGGGCGGCAGGAGCGTCTCTTTGCCACCCACGTAACCCATTGCTCCCAGCGGGAATGACTCAACCAGCAAGACCCAAGTGACAGCGTTTTTGTCCAATGGATGCAAACGAGGTGCATTACTCATCCTGGGAGCGGGCGGTATTGGGGGATCGTGCCCCGAGGGCAGCAGTCACCTAGCAACTCCGAGAGGCTCTGCCTGTGCTCGTCGGCTCTCCTGGCGTATCCTTCACAGCAGCGTTCTGTCCTTTCCAGCGAACGCTAGAAACGAAGTAGAAACAGGAGAAGAATGAATAGCTTGGGTCCTGATTTGGGGTGAATTTGTGTTTCTCCTTGGGCTTCATGGCTTGCTAGCGGGTTATTGCTAACAGCCAGGGTGATGCTGGAAGAGTGAGGTTTGAGCAGCATCGCTCCCTGCTTCCAATAGCCCACAGCCGGGAGCAGTCCTTAAGAAGGCAGAATTGCACAGGGAGGTGCGGCCCCAAACCAGGACTGAGCCTGCCCTTGCAGGGTCAAAGCAACCCCGTGCAGAGCAGCTTCAGGTTTGGTCAATCCTGTGTGTGCACGAGAGGAGCGCTGCAAGGACCCTCAGCACAGCAGGGCTGAGGGAGGGGGGGAAGAGACCCCCCGGCAAAGGCCAGGCTGCCTCACAGCCCTGCCCGAGGAGGCTTTGCTCCAGTCGGTGGGCATGTGTCTCCGTCCCCGGAGAGCCGTCAGGATGGCCGGGCAGGGCTACTCCAGCGTGCTCCAGCACGCACCAGCAGCTCATTTCTTTCAATGCACAAACACTGACCTTGAGGTGTCAGAAAACAGACGGTGAGATGGAAAGCAAAGGCAAACACCTCGTTCCTCTGAACCTGTCTCGCTCCAGGCAGCGGTTTCCCATCTCTGATCCAAGCCCAAAGATCTCCTGACCCACCAGCCCCCTGACAGTTTCAGCTGATCCTCTTGTCTACACGGAGCCCTCAGCAGCTTTGGGAAGACAGGAAGGTGAAGATCTTGTTTCGTGGCTTTGGCAGAAGCTGTCTGCAGAGCTGCTCTGGGCACTGTAAAGAAGGTACCTGTGGACACAGATCCTACGACACCCATGTGTTTATAGCTGGGCTAAGTCAAGCGCCGAGAACTTCTCCAAGTGCCTTCTTGGATGGAGGTACAGCCACTTGGGTAGACTATACCACTATTTTTTTTTTTTTTTCTTTTAGAAAATGTTCCTTTCGGCTGGATCACACCCTCACCCGTAATTTTTACAGATCACCGCATCCTAGGAAAAAAAAAGAAAAAGCTCATTTCTATAACAACTAGCACAGCAGGAGGCTTTACGTCCTGAGAAGGCCAGTGCTGGACCCGATGGAGGCACGTGCCAAGCCCCCATCACTGCCAAGCCCCCAGCAAAGCTCCCACCGCGGGGTAACGATCCCCCAGCCCTGCCGGCTGCCGGCTCCCACCGCCGTTTCAGTGTGCCTCCTCGGGTGGCTTAATCCAAACGCCATGTGAAACTGTGTCAAATGCTTTGCAAAACGTTAGGCGTATTAGAGCTACCTAATAACCATGACTAAGCTAATGAATTCAGCCTTCTTCTAAAGACCTATGTTTCATAAACCCATTAGTTTTATTCCTAGCCTTTAATTCTTCATTGTTTGAATTCCCTTTCACCTATACCATTATTTCGTCCAGGATTACTAGCTTGCAGTTATCTGGGACATAACGACAACCTTTTTAAAATAAAAACTAGCCCTTTCCCAGCTTTTCTGTGGTTGATTAAAAATGAACATCTGCAGACCTCACTCTTCCGAGCCAGCTCTTCTGAGACTCTCAAATACAAGTTACACAGACACTGATTTCTAAGTGTACCCCCTGACAACACAGATATAATTTACTACCCTGCTGATTAAAGATGGAATGGGAAAGATTTTATCTCCCATTAGGGAGATAAAGCACATCATTTTGCCTTTCCAAACGCCACAAAGAAATACTGACCAGATATTATAGCGCTGGTTGAGCCATGTCATCCAGTGATGAACCCACCAGCGGGCACTGGTTTTTTTTCTGTTTAAAGATATTTGAAGTTTTTTGTCCTTACTCTTGATATCCACAGATTTCAAGCTCTTTTAATAATTGTCCCTCATCAGCTGGCCAAGCTTCATAATTTCCGATGCACATCATTTGCTGTCTAGTTCCTTTTTCAGACTACTGCTTTTTTCTTTTTTTAATATCTGCTCTGACTTGGCTCCTGAATCTCAGAGATCCTCAAGGCAAAGCCAAGATCTCTTTATGATGAAATCCAGGGGCTTATCCACATGATGATCTCTACCTAAAAATTCCCGACATTCATTCACCCTTTTCTGCCCGTATTTTAGCCTCCAGACAGTTCCAAGCACAATCGTCCCCAGCTCTGGAGAGTTGGCCCTTTGGAAGCTGCCGTAGGACCATATGGCCATAAATGATGGTATTGATGAAAATGTCCTTTGTCAGCCCGTATTGGATGTAATCAGGCTCTGGTCACCGGTTCCTAGGCAACCACAAAATTCCTGTCCAGCAACCAGGTCCAGAATAGTCTTGGGGTTTGTTTTGGTCAAAATACTTTTTGTGTTAGAAAATCATTAGCTATCATTATGAGAAACCTTTAGGGTGTTTTAATTTCTGGCTGCACAGGACTTCCAGCAGAAGTCACCCTCAGCGCCCCCCGTGACGACAGCGGTTTTCCTCCTGCAGATGATCAGCTGCAACAGCAGAGCCCCCCCACCCACGATGCGAAGGACCCCTCTCCCACCTCCCGGGGGTTCGTTAGGGAACACACTCATCCACGCTCACTCTTCACTCCTCCGGTGTGAAGCAAGAGGTCTCACAGAGCTACGAGCAAAAGCAATCCCTGCTCCCGGAGATGGCGATCTCCCTTCCCAAGCAGATGATTCCCAAATTTTCAGCTTCCCAGCATTTCCCATCACGTTTCTGAGCAGGCAGTTATCTACAGGAGTTGGACCTCTCTAGGTTTCTGCACCTATCTGCCTGTCTTAAGCTGCTTCTAGTTTCCACCCTGGACAGAAATTAAATCTGAATAAGGAAATTCTTGATGGAAAATAACATTCTCTCTCCAAAGAGCATATTATTTTTTCTTCAATTAATAAAAAAAGTGAATTAGACTCACCCTTTTCCACACTTTCTTGAGGTCCTAACCAGTCTGGAGATTGCGGGCAACTTAAAAGCAGCAAAGAAGTCTCAAAAGAGCATGAAACAGCCCTCTGCAGCAAGAGATGAAAGAGTCAACGCACACAACCAACCTCTCAGCGTGTTTCAAAGGACCCGCAAAGGACCTGAGTGTCGGCAGCCAACCGTCAGGAGGGCAAGGTTGGAACAGAGCTCACGGGGAGAGTTCTTCATCTGAATCTGCTCTCAGATCCTAGCAGGGCCCCAGGAGAATGATGTCCTGAAATAGAAATGGCCCAGACGCAGCGGCCAGTTGAAAAACTGCACCACGGCTGCTGTCAGCCACCATGTCAGGTCACCTTCATGACCTCTGTAGAGGTCATCACAGCGCTGGTCACCGGCAGGCAGAGTCCTCAGCCACCCACACCAATCAAACACCAAACCAACCTCCCTCTCCCTCCATCCTCAAGTTCTTCTAGGCCCAGTTTTAGGGCAACCATCCACGCTGCAGTCTGAGCGCCCTCCTAATCTTCAGCACATCTAAGGCTCTCCCCAGATTTCCTGTCCTTCATTCCATGTCCTTCCTCCCGTCCACCCTCCCATGTATCAGAGATCTCCCGGACTTGCTGGACTATGAGCATCATCCCCAACGAGCAACGCACCGGGAAGCTTGGCTCATGCCGGCCTCTCTCTGCTGTCCCCATTTTGGGGGCAAGGCAAACCATCCTACGAGAACACTTCATGCTAAAACTAGTGACGTATCTGCTTTCAGAGCAACCGAGCCATTCCTTGGGCTGTGTGAAACCCAAAGTCTCTGCACGTCCAGGCATTACGGCTGCCAGTGAATCGGTGATTCAACCCGTATTTCCTTTGGAAAAGGGCTTTTTCAGCCCAGCAGGCAAAAACCAAGACAAAGAACCTCCGCTAAAACCCCACTGAATCAAAACTCAGCTTTTGCTGTGGTATTCCAGGTAGGTGACAACTCCTGGAGTCCTCCTCACCCAAAACACCCGGCAGCTTTGTTTACTTACTAACGGATTCAGCTCCAAAGGTGCGAATTTAAAGATTTTTTTTCCCCAGCACCTCTGAGCACTTCCCGGCTGTTAGAGCCGCGCTTCCCCAGAGCAGCGCATCGGGAAGGCAGGAGCTAGCGTGCGATACCCTGAATTCAGCACGACGTTATTTATCTAAGCAGAGAGCAATAACAACACAGCAGAGATTTCATTTCCTTTCAGCACATAAGAACTCCACTGAGCGAAGGTGAGATTAAATAATACAATAGACAGAAAGAGAGCAAGGCGAAGGAAGGTTTTCAAGTCCTCTTCCTTTGCCAGGAGGTATGAAAAACCTCACAGGAGCCTTCACATCTACAGCTCCCTGGATATCTTCAGCCCCTTAACAAAGATGGCCCAAATACTCCCCAAACAGCCCCAGCACCCTCCCTCTTAGGCAGCTCCAGCAGGACCCTACCCCGCAGCTAATAGAACATCACATGGACTGGTTTGGGTTCTGCCACTCAAACCATTGACCCAGCTCCTTCACTATATTGCAAAATTGCTTTTTTTTTTTTTCTTTCATACGTCAGGGAAAAGGCGCTGCTTATTTCTGGAGGACAATGAGCGGCGTAGAGGAACCTAAATTCCTGATACCGTTCCCAGAAAAATATAATGGGTGCGCTGGCGTGGGCTTTGCAGCCACAGCACGGGGCCCCGGGGCCTCAGTTCAACGAAGCACTTGGATATGTGTTGAAGTCCATCCTTATCCAGGAAAAAAATATATAGAGGTGAGAGCTAAGCATGTGCTTAAGCAAGTACGTTCAAGCTTTGACGGATAGGGTGGGCAGCGGAGCCCACCCGGAGCTGACAAACTGCGAAGCAACTGATGCTCACAGAAGTGGAAGGAATACACAAGTAAGCTGCGCAGAAGGAGGAGTGACATCTTGGCACTTCATTGCACTCACAAAGCTGGGTTTTGGCCATGCCTCGCGGCTTTACTTTCGGCCAATACAACCTCAAATGCCATGCCTGCTGTGCCAGCTCCTGCAAGAACCCATCAGTCTCGTTTGAAGCCAAAATGCTCCTTATCACCAAAGGCTTCTTGAGATATGAACGCGAGCCAAGGACTGCAATGAAATGTAGGACTTAATTACGTCTGACAAAAGCAAATCATTTAAAGGCTGTTTCACATCTGTGTCATTTGATCAGGGCTTCTGCTTTATCATCTCTTCTCTGCTCCCTTGCAGAAATTGAATATTTATGGCCAGGAATTAGGTCAAAGCCCAGGAATGAATAAACGTTTGCAGCACTAGGCAGGAGACAAGGAAAAATCTGAGATTGCTAAACATGAAGCAAAAAACCACTTTAGTTCTCAAAATGGTCAGATGAAGCCTCCGCCAGTAAAGAAGGAGCCTGTGCCGTACCCGGGCAGCCTGAGCTCTGCGGGAGCAGTGGGACCGCCCCAGGAGATGCACAGAGTAAGGCTGTTCCATCCACAGAGCCGTTGCCCACCTTTGGGCATTTTATTTCTCTGACATCCCTTAGATTTGCTTTTAGAATTGATGTTAGAAATGACCCTTTTGGAAGAGCTCAGGTACTCTGCAATTCCCTGGTTTTCAAGTGCCCAGCTTCAGGGCTCAGCGCTGGCAGCGCTGGTTTGGGAAGCGATGCTCTTAACAGCAAAGCTCTTCCCTGCAACAAAATCCCCTTGCTCCCATCCCTCCATCCTTCCAGTAGGGCTTGCGTGCAACAAAATCCCCTTGCTCCCATTCCTCCATCCTTCCAGGAGGGCTTGCATGCAACAAAATCCCCTTGCTCCATCCTTCCAGTCTCCTCCTGAGACCTTCTCCTTTCACTACAACACCCTTGACCCCCATCGGCCACCCAAAGGAATAGCAAATCGCACAATTTAATAACTAGTTATTTATAAGGCAGGGCTACGTGCTGCAAAACAACCGGACTTAGTTTGAACGTACAGGTAGGGTAAAACTCGTGTGCTTGGTGCAGCAGCACAGCCCCGACCACCTGCGCCGTGTCGTGGGAATCAAGGTCACATCTGCGCAGCCCTGACAGCATCGCTACACCTTCAGAACCCCCCGCTAATCCCTCGTGCTCAGCACCCAGTAAAGCAAAGTGGATAAAATCCACAAAAGTGACTCCCAAGTTACTTTTAAAAACTCAGAGGCAAAGAGTGAAAAAACAAGAGTTTTCTTTTTGATGACTGGTAGCAATTATTTCCCCATATACCTAAACATAAGGTCTGAATTCAATTTGGCAGAATCCTTTTAAGTGAATTTATTGAAATGTAATATTTACCTATTACTCCTTATACCATTCAGGCATTGTCTTTCTTATACACTTTCCCTTGACACTTTAATATTTCTATCTATATTAAACTATTTGCACTGCTTTCAAGGCATCTTCTGCCATCATTCAATCTGAAATAACTTTGCCGACAACAAAATTGTTTCAAGTATATTTTTTAATCCTACAGCAAGGCCCTCCGTGCAAGGTACTAAAAGCTGACAGTAACGGTTGAAGGTTTGGACCCAGAAATCCAGCAGGAAGGATTATCATGCTCCAAAGGAACTTGAAGACACAACATAAATATGGATCAACCCCCAAATCACATTCTGCCTTCTGGCTTTTATCTTCCGCGAGAAGCTGATAGCACAAAACTTGGAGGTCGTGCTGCTGCCAAAGCACTCGCCAAGTGCAGGGCTTGGCTTTGCAGCATTTTGGAGGAAAAAGCGTTGAATCGGCTGAGGGATGCTGGTGGTTACTCCAAAGGAAAGGAGAGCAGTGCCTTGCAAACCCCCAGCCCTCGCAGGACTTGTCACGGCAGGGCTGTGCGGTGCCCACCACCCCTCGCATCAACCGTCCATTAAACTCACCTTCAGGATCAAGATGTGCAAAGCAACGTCCTTCCAGCAAGTGTCCCAAGTGCCCTGCCAACATCAAATGGGTTTTTTCTGCATCGGTGGGGCTTGTAATGGACAGAAGATGGCGATTTTTGAAGCCGTCTCCTTGCTGAGGTTATACTTTTTCATTATAAAAGGAAAAAGCAACCTAAACTTAAGAAAAAACACTATCTTTGTAAATGAACCCCAAATTAAATTAGCACTTGATCCTCCTGGAGCCACCCAAAGGCAGGAGAACAACCCGTTATTCGCACGGCTTTAATTCCAGCTTCTCTGGAGCTGAGGTTACCCTTTATCAATCACGAACGGTCTCTGCGTTACACAACGGGCAAAGAGGTAAAAGCTTTGTTGGCCGGTATTTATTCTGTCTTCCTCTTGAAATAACAAACCCAAAGATAAACAGAAGCCTTTTGCTCCCCTCCGGCAATAACCACGGCCGCGGCCGGAGGAGCTGGCCAGCCCGCAGCAGCCGGGCCTGGCACCGGAGGGACGGACCACCTTAGGGCGGCTTCTCCGCTCGGCGCACATATCTCCCCACCTGCTTTAAAGCACATCCATTCTGTATTATTTTTAAACGTTACGTTTCTTTTCTCAGCAAATAGCTCAGCTCGCTGCAGAAGGAAGAAAGAAACAAAGTGCCGGGGGGTTACACAGAAATGCCCTTGGCTGCTGCTGTGCCGGAGCCAGCGGGGTAAATCAGAGCCTCCTCCCAGGCTGCACCGCGCGCTGGTGGATGGTCACCAGCCGCCTGATTGCTGGGCTTACCTTCTTTTTGTTTGATTATTTTAAGAGCTTTCCTTTCCCACGCAATTTTTCATTCCTGATGCTCCTGGAGGAAAGGATCCCTACGGGACCCATTGCCCCTGTGATTCCCACCTCCATCGAGGTCTCGCTGTCCCAAGGGGGGATCGCCAGCCCCCAGGGTGCCGGCCTCCCACCCGCAGCTCCTGGGGACATCCTCTGATTTAGGGGGTGGGAACGGCACAGCAGAGCACGGACCACAACTGTGCAATTACTCACAGCACCAAAGGAACAGCACGGACCCATTTTGCAACGCTTTTTCTTTCCACGCAAGCGATGTACCACAAGAACAGGCCAGCAAAGCCTTTTCAGCCCTGCAATTTGAGTACTGGCACAGTCAGACCGGCCACGGACCAAGGTTTTATTCACATTCAAGATAATTCAACACTAAAACAAGTCACGGAGAGAGATGGCATATTCCTGAACATTTTACATTTCTAAACCAGACTGGATGTCTTACAAAACAAATACCCCACTTCTACCAAAGTGAGTGAACTTTTCTGCTAGTCATGTCCGAGCTGGATCCGCTCCCTTTCAGGACGTGCCCCCCCCAAGCCATAATCCAGGATTTACACAGGGCTGGGAATAATCTCACCCCGAAATGGGGCAGCGAAGGCTTCAGCGTAGCAAACGCTGCTTCAGCTTCCGCAGCATCCCAAGCCTGGGGAATTATTTCTGCTGAAGTCCCCAGGTATCTGTCTTTCCAGCTGGGCTTACATCGGAGGCTGTTAATGGGCCAAAAGCCATCGGAATAAATCAGACCCCCCCTCCACCAGCCAAACTGAAATGCTGAACTCTTCCCTCGATGTTGTGAGGCTCGTTAATACGATGGGCTGGTCGTCACCTTCACGCTCCTGCCCCATCCCCTCTCCCCTGCAGTCCTCGCATCAGGGAAATTTCAGTCGGAGCCCCACAGAAGTGATCATCCTGCTGGAATAATTACATCTGTGTTGAGCTAATTCACCTCCTAAAGAGCCTGGCAAACATTAAGCAAAGGCAACGCAGCGCGCTTCGTCACCCAAGTGCATCGGACAGGGCTCGCGCTACACACGCACCAGTGCTGACAGCGTCGCTCTCCGTTTCACATGTGTTTCTCCCTCCATTTAGTTTTTGAAGCGTCAAATGGAGCGCGATTTTATTTGCGGGCAGGAGCGTTTCTGACACCCTGCCAGTCGGAGCGAGCCAGGCTGCAGCTGGGGAGGCACAGAGACACGAGGCAGTGGCGGCTCAGGGACAAGGACAGCTCCCCGATGCCGCCCCGCATCCCGGTCTTCGGTGCCCGCTCAGCTGGCGGAGCCACTCCGGCTGCGCCACCGGACGTCACGCCGGAGTGTTTGCACAGGGACACGGTGCCGGCAGCCACAGAGGCTTCCCACGACCTGCTCCATGCACTCGATAACTCCTTAACACATGGCGCAATGTCAGCCTCTGTTGAAACGAGAACCACGACCTCCAGCACATTAAACTCCTAAAAGTCTCACAAAAACAGGCATTTGGACAGAGGAGGAAGCCTCCGCTAATATCCACCACCAAGTGGAAGCTCAACCTTATTATCAGACACGAGGGAATCAATAAGGGAGAGACATCCTGCAAACACCCCTAGATGTGGCAGGCAGAGCTGGCTCCTGGCAGGTCCCACCTCCGCCAGGGACGATGTCCCCTGCTCTGCGGTCCCCTGACAGCCCCGTTTTACATCCACCTTGCTCCTCCGTGAGGTTTTCCGCAAACGACCTACAGAAAGGGCAGCAGCGGGTGATTCATGAGCTGATCCTACAGAGGAGCCGGAGCAACCAGCTACACCAGGAAGGAACTGGAAGGGGGAAAACAAAGGCAGCGGGGTTTTTTCTCCCTTCTCTAGCGTGTATCAGCAATAAGGGGTGCCCACTTTATCTGAGCCTGCAGTAAGTGAGCACTCATGAAACACAAGTAGGATGGCTGCTCCTTTTTTAGCTCAGAACTAGGTCTCTCTCATATCGCTAGAAATCTTTCAAGGGAAGAAACCAATTCTTTTTTCCTCTGTTCATCTCTCTATTGTGGCGTTTTCCACCCTTTCTAATTTACAGCTCTCTCTATCCCAGCAGGGTTGAAAATTAGCTCTGCTACCTTGGCCGTCCAAAGGCACCGTACAGCTGGCAGCATCACCAATCGCCCAATTTTCTTCATTAGTTAACTCCTCTGCCAAGAGGAACAAAACCATTTCTAGCCATGCTGCCCATGTATTTTATTACTTTATGTATTTTTCTGTCCTTGTCTTGCAGTTGGTTCCTAGCTGGTGGTGCCGGCTCCGGCAAGAAGTGCTCCAGAGCCTTGTGGTGACACTGCGGGGGGAAATATGGTGTGACAAGGGTTGGGCTATGAAAAGGAAACATCCCCTCTGGGGAGAGGATTCCCTCCTCCAGGGCCATCCAGGAGACCCCAGGATGAGCTGGGATCGCTGACCGCACGATAAGATATCTAGGAGGAAAAAAAAGGGCGAGGAGGAATCAAATGACTGCTGGTACCAGAGTGCTGCTATTCCCGGCCCCTTCCTGCTCCCAAAGCCATCGGACACCCCCCGAAGCCAGGAGCATCGCCCCCAGAAGGCTGTTATCAACTCGCACACGGTAAAGCCATTTCAGATAATGAATCCCCTCTAGAATCTGAATTAGCATCTCTCAGTAATAACAAATCACTCCTGATTCCTGATTGCTTACAAATAACCTACCAACGACCTCGGGAGCTTTCAGGCAAGGCTCGGGAGGGACTCAGCCCCGCCGAGCTGCAGCTTCCCCTTCATCCCATGGGACTCACCAGACCCGGACACAGCCCAGCCTGGCTGGAGCTTCAGCCGTAGGAAAATCCGTTCAGCCTCTTATCTTATTGCTGGCAAGAGAGAAAACAAGATCTTTTTTCATCCCCTGGAGGCTAGTGGAAATATTTATGGCACTACCTGATAATTAAACTGGTTTGTGATTTATCCCAGCTCCCTCTTCCATAGGTTTGACAGATCGTTATAGACTGACAAGTTAAATGGATGCAACAGATCGAGTCCTCCGGCACATTTACATTGCGGCACCTCCCGGCTGCGTGGGCAGCAAAGGGCACCCAGCACCATGCAGAACCGACCTCCGACGCCGCTTCCTCCCTCTGTGCAGAAAAATCATGCTTTTTGTCTAAACCTTTTAATTTCTCTATTCTGCTACCCTAATCTAATTCCCTCACTCTAATTTAATTCTCAAAACTGCTTTCAGAAGTCTTTGCATGTAAAAAGCAAAGTCACATTCTCTTCTATTCAGTGAGATGTTTCCCCGTGCAAAAATAATTCATCCTTTTGCATTTGAAGGCACTGAGGGGTGGATCCTGCCCCACGAAGAGCTGGGTAGCAGGGAGATTACAAGGCTCTGCCACGCTGGGCTTCGGAAAAAAAGCATCTTTTAATGCTTTTGTTTCCATGTAGGTGTCCCTGGCACTGCAACACGATCTGTCACCTAAAGGTACCAAATCGTTTCTTCGATGGGCATTAACGAGGCTGCACGTCTCGCTGGGAGCCCCGGGTTCTGCACCAGAATGCAGGGCTGGGTCTTCCAGGAGCCAGCAGCGCTCTCTCTGCTTCCCCACGTATCACTAGTGGGGTTTGGGGGGGGAGTTTGGTTTGGTTTTGGGGTTTGGTGGGGGTTTTTGGTGGTTTTTGGGGGGTTGTGGGGTTTTTTGTTGTTTGGTTGTTTTTTTGTTTTGTTTGGTTTGTTTTTTTTTGTTTTTTTTAAAGTAAACCAGTCTCTGCAACTGGATTTCTTCTGGTTTAGAGAAGGCAGTAAACAGTACCACAAAACCTAGCTCTGTAATTACGGAAACACTTGACTGTTAATCACGGCTTAATTGTTTTGCACCTTTTGTTAAGTCCTGAACTACTCAGACGGTGATAATTCTCGTCATTAGTGTATGAACCTTTGGGCAATATTATTCTAACATCTTAACATTTGCACTCTCTCGTTAGAGAACGGCATCAAGGATGCAGAAGAGAAGCCAGGGTGGAAATGAAAGGCCTCTTTGGAATCGCAAATGTTCCAGTCAGAGTTAATGATCTCCCTCCCACCGCAACGGAGGACAACTTCAGAGCTGGGACTGGCACCGCGCTTCACATGGGTGCTTATCTGAGTAGCATCTGTGCATCTTCTCCCCAAAAATATTCTCCATCCTGTAGCACCAGTCCATCCGCAGGAGGGGGAAAAAGGGTTCCCCACAACCAGCTGCAGCACCGAGGGAATAGTACCGTCCCATACCACACCAAAAGTGACGGCATTTCAATTACGCTGCCCCTGGACACGTCCAGACCAAGGTAAAGCACTGGCTCAGCGCCGAGGCGCAGCAGGTGAGCCGGTACCCAGGACACGCAAGATGCCTCCTGAGTTTCGAGAGCCACAGAGTCAAATGCCAAGTAATTTCAGCTCCCCAGGAAGGGCCGTTATCTATCTGATTCCACTTAGTTTGATGTAGTGTCTTTCATACGCTGTCGCTCAGAACAATTTACAGCCAGAGAGGAAAATAACAACTGCAGGCTTTGGCGAATCGCACCCAGCAGCCCTCTGGAAGAGCAGCAGAGCTGCTTTATCCAGCTCTTGTTACGTTTTTATCATGACCGGGCAGCGCATCTCAGCCTGTGTGGTTGCACAGACCCCTCCATCCGCAGGAACTCAATGCACAGATCACGCAGGGTTTTTCTCTGTTAAAAGGTGCGAACCGTAATGCCCTTGAATAAAAATGGGCAGCAGCTTGTTTTAAATGCATAGAATCCTAGAATGCTTTGGGTGGGAAGGGGCCTTTAGAGGTCATCCAGTCCAACCCCCCTGCAGTGAGCAGGGACATCTTTAACCAGATCAGGTTGCTCAGAGCCCTGTCCAACCTCACTTTGGATGTTTCTAGGGATGCATGGGCTAAACGACCAGCTCTGGGCTGAGAAGGGCTCTGCATCCCATTAGCAAACATGTTCTCGGTGCTCACAACGCGCTACGGGCTCCATCCGCAGAGCTCTGCAACACGGGGAGGTGTCTGTGCACCGACAGTCGGCAGATCCACGTTACCGAGGTTGGGAAGTGCGGCGCAAGCCCGTCGCTTGTTCATCAGCGGCCCAGCACACCTCCTTCCAGGGTAGGACAGCATCCTAATAACAGCTAATCCTACTGTATTGCTAATCCTAATAATAAAACACTACTGCAGCAGTAGTCATTGGGTTGCCCATCAGCATCACAAAATTTGCGTTGGGCACATTCAAGGAGGAAAGCCAAGCTACCTAAGACCCAGCAAGGAGGTGGAAAGGGGACACCTCTGCTAGATGGAGCACACTGCAGACTCCTTGCTCCCCGGTCACCATGTCACACCCTCTTCCCTGTTAAGATGAGAGCTAGCTACTCTTTTACCCCTAACCCAGTCACCTTCATCCCCATCGCCCTGCTGGCATCTGCCTCAACACCCTCCTCCGGAGCAGCTCTCCCATTTATCACCCTCTCCCTGGGGCAACCATGACATGAGCCCTCCACGCACCGTCTTGCAGCACAGTGCATGCGTCGAGTTATTCGGAAAGCTTCGAGGCCACAATGTTCTCATCTAACTCCACTTTCTGCAGACAAGAGCCATCTACGAAGCCACGGCTCTCCACAGGGCTCCAGTGTCCCTGCAGACCTCCAGCGATCGTGCCAGTGACAAAGGACATCACCGACAGACTGAAGGTCTTTTCTTTAGCAACTTCACCCGCTCTTCCCAGAAATACATTTTCAATTGGCCTGTATTTAATCTTCCCTTCTCTAAAGCAACAGGCAGTGGCTTTTATCAGAAAAATCTGCAGGGCACCTATGGTCAATGGCTTCTTAATAACATTTTTAGCATTATGTTCCCAAAGGCTCCTGTAAAAAAAAAATTAACAAAAATAAAAAGAGCGGGGAAAACAGAGCAAAACAAGTCTTGTGCATGGTCTCCTTGAACTGTTTAATAATCACCAAGAGAAAGGCACCGCAGGGGGAGGCAGGAGCAGCGCTCCCAATTACACCCTCTCTAGTCTTCTAATAAACCAGAAAAATGAGGCTATTGCTGGTAGTTGCCAAACCCTCGTGCTTCTTAACTACCCGTATTTACTCTATTTGGTTATTATCGTGGTTTGAAAGGCAAGTCCCCAACTCACGAAGCTCAGGTGCAAGCACGCGGGAGAGCGAGCACCTCCCATACCGCAGTCCCCATTTGGCCTTTCTGTTCCTGGCAGGAGCATTTGCAGGAGTCGAAGGCTGAGCTCCAGCTCCTGAGGTTTTGCCAAAGGAAAATCTGAATCTTTCACGTATTGGTGAAATTTGCAGCTCGCCTTGCGCTGGCTCAGATCACAAATGCATCAGAGGAGGGCAGAGCTGGTAGGCTGGGATGTTTCCAGCAAACCCACAGAAATGTAAATTGCTCAAAACTGGAGAAGGGCTGCCGGGACACGCGCGATTCCCACCATAAAGTCTCCGACCCGATCCCAAAATGATCCAAACTTTGTTGCAGGAGCCTTGCTGTAGCCACGACAGCTCAGCAAGAGAAAGGCACTTTGCAGCCTGGGATAGCAAGACCCAAAGAGCTTGCTGTCATTTTACGGGACCTGGAGGGGACATTGAGGTTTTCATTGCTCTTTTGATTCATAACACGGCTTCCATGGGAAGGCCACACAGCAATGCACCAATAAAGTTTATTTCAGCTGATTTCTCCCCAGGTTACCATAAAACTCCTGCAGCCACACACAACTGTCCCCACCTCACACCCTGGGACCACTTCTGACTGTGTCTCACAACTTTTAATGTTTCAAATATTTCAAGTTTAGCATCCCTTAGCCTGGAATCAGAGGTAGGAGTCTAAGGAATAATGAAGAAAAAAGTCAATTTGTCGGAAAACGACTTTAAGCTTTCCTTGGCAAGGAGTTATCCATCATTCATGCTGTACTAAGCGAGCCAGGCGTCGTGTTACATGGACCTTTTAGGAAAATTAAAACGCTATTGCTGCCCCGGCTCTGCTGCACTGAAAGCCGACACCGTTATTCACTAATAAGCTTAAGGGATTTCACAATTTCATTGCAATTCCCTCAGTATCTGGACGCTACCCCGGTCTCAGTCACAGGTACGTGCCAGAGTCACTTCACGCAATTGAGAACGGTAAAATTAATTCGCAAATTGAATGAAAGCCCAGAAATATGTCAGGGATAACTCCCCCGGGCCGGGCTGCTGGTGATGCTCAGCAGAGGAGCTCAGCACCCTGCTCTAACCCTGCTTCCCACTCCGCCTGCTTCATCAGCTCTTCACCACTGTATGCAAACGGGGACGAATCATGAAAAAAAGGCACATTTTTGTTTCGGACTGCTCCGGCATTGCACCTCTCCCCACGGGGGGCTGTCTGGCCGATGCCTCGCTTTCCTCCCCAGCCGCACGCACGCTTGCGGAGCTGCTGCAGGAGGACATGGGAGAGCTGACTTGCCACAGATGTAACTTGGTTTTATAGCAACTCGTGGTATGCGATAGTCACCCCGGAGAGCGAGGAAACCGCTTTCTTCAGCAAAGAGCGACCGGAAAAAAGCATCTGTATTAAGACAGGACTATTTTGTTATACGCAACCAGGAACAGCAGAAGTTCCCCATCACCAGCTGGTTTGAGGGAAGAGGCCAGCACAGAAGAGCACAGGCCCGTTTCTACAAGCACCCACCCGGCTCCCAGGGCTGCCCCGTGGTCCAGCACCACACCGCGGGATGCAGTCCTGCTCAGGCAGGATCCGTCCCTCCAGCGCTGCCAAACCAGGACCCAGTCCAGAGGGTCCAGACCAGGACCCCGTCCTTCGAGGGGAAATTTTTCCAGCCGCCTTGCTCCCAAAGAGCCACCCCACAAAGCACAGCAGTTCTTCCAACCCCGGCTCCTTCACAGGAGGCGAGCAGCAGAACAGACAGACGAGGTTAATCCCCTCTCCGCCTGTTGCCAAGGAGGCAGTGTCCTTCCTGGGCAGTTTTACCAGCTTGTTTTCCAGTTGTTATAATAACAACGATGATAAATTGCCTGGGCTGGATGTGCTTGCAGGGCTGGGAGCTGCAGCAAGCCCCCATCCAAGCTGCATCGCAGCCTCGCTCAGCCAGGACAGAGGGCAAAGGAGGTTTCTCCTCCTGTTCACGGGTAAGAAGGAAACGGGAGAAGTTGCTCATTGATTCAGTGAGATTCAAGAGCTTGCTTGTGCTTGCAGCAAGTCACCAGGACCTCAGCGGGACCTTCCTTCATCCCTTGATGGGCTCATAGAGTAGAGATGGTCTCTGCTTCCATGAAAGACAATGATCTCGGTGACTCCCACCTTTTTGTGTTTCCCCTTGAGCTTTGTTCCCACCCTCCTCAGAAACGCCAGGGAAGTGGAGCCATTCCCCATGGATCTCAGCAGGGGAACGGCTTTCTATAAATATCTCCTAATTGGCACCTCTTCAGCCTGAGGTTCTCATTAGAGGCTGGGAGCTGCCGAGACAGAGCCTCACCAGGACGAGTTACATCCCAGCACCAGCCACCGGCACGAAGGAGAGCGCAGAGGAAACCACTTGCGGGGCAGATGAGACCCCGAATTCCCTGCACAGCCTCCTCCCTGCGCAGCACTAGGGAGAGTCCGGCAGCACAGGCAGCCACGAGCCCCCATGGACCACCCTCCTCCTCCTCCCCTCTCCCCAGCCCCTTCCCCAGGCTTAGACGGGGCTCAGGGCTTCGCTCAGGGCAGACACAGCCATTCCAGAAGGCAATTTCACGTTGAGAGGTGAAGGGAGATCCCCTCTTAATTCAAGCCCTGCCGCAGAAAGCTGCGCTGTCTCTCAGGTATGGCTCCTACAGAAGCACAACCAATTTCTTCTGCGCATTTGTGCCATTCACCAAGCGTCCCAAAACACTCCTCTGCCATCAGTTCACCCTGATGGTCCAGACCGACCCAAGCCAGAGGCACACAGCAAGATGCAGCAGGTCAGGAGGCTCCGCCACGCTCATCCCTCCACCCCGCGCCTGCGCCGGACAGCCCTGCCTTCCTCCGCACCGAAGCCACACGCTTTGGTCGGGCTCCACTCCCTTTGGGGGCACCCAGAGGGGCCCCCGGGCGAAGCCCCGGTGCAGGCAGCAGCCCCAGCACATGATTAAAGCGGAGCTCAGGACAGCACGGCTCCCACTCGCAGCTGGGGACCCGACATGTCGGCTTTTACAATTTCCCCGGTTCTGGCAATTTGCCTGCGAGGTGCAAGACGAGTTATCAACACTTACAGATAACCACGCCGTTTGCTTTCACCACAGTAATTGCACGTAGAGATTAGAACCTTAATTGAATAGCTGCTCTTCTCCATGCAGATGTAAACCATAGGGGTTTTTTGTTTTGCCTTTTTTTTTAAACCAGGGCTCCTGGTGACCTGCACAGACATTAACGGCTGCTGGGAGTCTCTTGTTGCCACTTCCAAGACTCCTCCAGGCTCGGAGCAGGACGAATCCTGCAGGCTGCTCAGCGCCTGGGGCTGGTAATTGCAGGACGGAGCAGGGAGCTTGCCCAATTAGCTAATTCTGTTAATTCAAAACATCTCAGCAAGGCATACGATAACATGTAATTTGACCTGCCCTCACTTCGGTGAGTCATTCTGTGATTTGTTTCTCAGGGAGATATGAAATAAGAGCTACCGGAGAAAAACAGCAGGCGCGTTCCCCTTCGGAGGGGGAATTCCCCTGTAGGGCAGCTCCTCCGACTCAAGAAGAGGTGGGGGTCACCCTGGAACCATCTCGGCGACTCCCACGGTCCTGCTGGTTTCAGCAAAATACGCTTGGCTGCTGCCTTAAACTCTTGTGAAGCTTGAGACGTTACAAAAACAGGCGAGACTCCAGAGAAAAACCTCGAGTGGCAACTTTTTTTTGGTGTCTCTCCACTACGTGTTTTGTGACGTCCTTAGTCACCTCTCAGACACGTGTTCTTGCAATGCTTTAAGCATAATTGTTTCCCGCTGTTCTGTCCCTGCAACACGGAGGGATCCCAGCAGGATGAGCCCGTATACATGTCAGGTACCCACAGGAGATATGGTTAATGCTGGCCAGATGGCTGGACTTCAGGACAGAATTTCTACAAACCACCTACGAGCGGGTTTCTTCAATTGTTACCCACCTCTTCCATCCCTACTTTTCTTGGAAACCACATGGATAAGCCCTAGCTATATATTTAGCGAAAGGAGACATGCTATGGTGAGACAGCAGCAGCGGCTGAGATGCTGAAGGTTTCCAGAAGCACATCTGGTCCTGCCAGGAGCTGAGCCCCTCTTGCAGCAGCGGGAGGATGAGGAGGAAGGTTGGGGAGCACGCACAGACCGAGCGGCGGAGCTGGTGTGCACAGCTGGAGCGCGAGCAAGTCACCCAACTTGCTGCCTGACCTTTTAAAGAGGGGAAAGATGAAATAAGCCGGGGAAGCCAACCAGAAGCCTCTAATCAGTCCGTTATTAGTTAAGCTGCACATCATATTTCAATTATAAATTATTTCCTCCGGGATGAGCGCTGGACACGGAGGCAATCGTCCACCGAACATCCCCTGCTGAAGATTTTCCTTTCAGCTTCAGAGCAGAACTAAGCACCCTCATACCCCGTCTAGCTCCTGGCGCTCTCCTGCCCTCGGGTATGAGGTGACCTCCGTGTAGCTTCACCAGTGGCACGATTGACACTTGCCGAACAGCAGAAGAACACCCATTTCATCAACCCAGCCGTCCCTCGCTCAGCGACAGCGCTTGATGCTTTTCAAATGTGGTTAAGTAGCAGAAAGACTAAAAAAAAAAAAACCCCAAAGGCGGCCTTGAGCTGGGAGCGTGGCAATATCACCCAGCCAAGGAGCAAATCTGAGATCCTGCTCCGATAGCAGAGACAAAACTCGGGAGCCGGCAGCTATCCAAGTGACTGCTTTCATCCGTCTCACAGCAGGCTTGGAATTTAAATCAGGTATTCCAGCCCGCTCCTGCTTCGTAGCTGTAATTGCATCAAAGAGCACCTCACGCTTGCTACATCAAACGCCAAGCACGAAGGATTGCCGAAGGGAGACGAAGGCAGAATTAGAGTCGTAAGCCAACACACGCAAAAATAGCTCAGGCAAAGGTAGCTTTTCCACACGCGCATTTCTCACACCGGAGCCGCATCGTACCTGCGCGGTGAGCAAAGTCTCCCGGGATGGACGATTCCCTCGGGCCACCTAACCCAGCTCCTTCCCAGCACCAGCTTTTCACATTTATTATCATTATTTCCAGGTTTACCAACTCAGAGGAGCAACAAGGAATTCAGCACAGGTGGGACTGACTGAGCCTTCCTCCCCCTTCGTTTGCCAAGCGGTCCCACACAGCTGACCCTTTTTTCCTTAACAGCCCTTTCAGGTCTTTCAAATTTTCTTCAAGAAACACCCAGCGACTTTCTTACTGTCTAAAGAGGAACAGGAGATTCACAGTGGTTTGTTATTTATTTTTGTAGCTTTACAGAAATGTGGTTTAATTCACAGACCCATGTTAAAAAAACCTCTCGGAGGGTTGTGCCTTACTTGAACGTTTGAAGTTATTCCCATTACAGGCTTTTATCAGCCCTTGGAAAGAAAATACTTTGTGATGAATCCATCCCTCCCATATGGACCAGGACGACTCGGTGCCGTTCCAGTTAAATTCTTACTGGCTTCAGAAGAAAACCCTTTTTAAAGTCAATTAATTTTCATTAAGCCAAGTTTGAAGGAAGAAACCACTGAAAGCTGAGGAAATGGCCACAGTGTCTCCTCGGGGTCCCCCGTCAGGAATAGGATCTGATTTATCCCATTGGAAACTGCCTGCCTGGGAGGACCGCTAGCTAGAAACAACATTTCCACACAGCAGTCACGGAGGAGATAAAACATTAATGACAGTCAACAAATTCCATCATTTTTAAGTGCTTTCCCTTCCCAACTGCCGCTGCTGGCAGAGGGGAGCGTTTGGGGATGTTCCCAGCTCACATAGTAAATAAATCCCTCTTCTCTCCATCTGCCACGCCGAAGGCGGTGCGGTGGGTCCCCCTCTTCGCCGGAGAGCTGGAAACCCCCGCAGCACCATCAAAAGCGAGGACATCATGCAGGCTGGCCCGGGGGTTATAAATATTCCTACCCAAGAACCAGACACATCTGGGGAAGGCACGGCCGCACCCCCCTTGGTGGAGGCATAAATCTGCCCTTCGTCCCAGACCGGTGCCAGAAGCGATGTCGTGTTCTCAGAAATGTGAATATGCAAAGAAATAATTAGAGAAACTAAAACTAAAGCCCTTCAATACCTCCTGGGTAGGGGCATTGCTCTCCCTCCCGTCCCTCTCAGCTCTCAGCCTACGCTGCAGCAATGAAATACTCTGCCCGGACCGCTTGGAGATACAGGAGCAGGGAGCAGGTGCCCACTTTAAGCGGATAAAGGGAGGGTTGGAAGAGGCCAGGATGCTCGGCTCGGGTGGCTGCGAGCTGTGCCGCACACAGCCACCATCTCCCCACCACCACCACCGCCATCTCCTCGCTCAGCACCGTCTTTTCTCTTGGTCCCACCACCAGACCCCACCAGTGCGTCCCCATGTCCCCTGGGGAGCCAGGGACGGGGACAGGAGATTCCCACCTCCCCACAGGGAAACCTTGGGATTTCCCAGCAATTTTTCTGCGTTGGCCAATTCTGGAGAAACGGGGCAATGTTTTTGTACTGGAGGGATGTTGACGCGGAAGTCACGAACAATGCCACACGATCAATATGATCAAGCAAATGTCACTTTATTACTAACAGAAAAGGATTAATATAACAAATCTTATCATACGTGGTTAACGCTAATTGGTTAATGTTAATTAGATTCTACTTAAAAGCATGACTGATTGGCTTACAAGTAACTACGTGTTATTTACTTCTAATTCTCCTGCAGGTTTCTCTTCACGTGCTTAGTTCTTGGCCAAGACCCTGTTTTGCTTTTCTTCTCGTGACTAAAATGTCCGTTACAGTTCTGTATTTCTTGTTTGCTTCAACACCTGCAAAGTGTTTTTGACCTTGTGCACATCCTTGAGATCTGTTGTTTCCCAGCAGTTTAGGTACATCTGGTCGGGATTGTTCAATACATGATCATTATTTTCCCACAGAGGGATTTTCGTGTCCGTCTGCAGCAAGTTTCCAAGCCATGCTGAGCCATGGCCATTGCAGGTATGTACGTGTCGAGGCTTGGCTGGAGGACGCATGAGCTGCTCACCACGGCTCTGTCACTAACGGCTACAGACTCATCCAGACACAGAAAATAACCCGTGGAAGAGCCAAAGCCAGCGCAGCCCCGTGTCTGATGGTGCCACCAGCCTGGGGGTGGGTATCTGAGAGCTGCCCCCCCGTGCATGCAGCTGCAGGGGAAAACGTGTGCTGCTCGTTTGGTTGTGACACCGGGAAAGCAGAGAGGGAAGGGCAAGGGAGCCCAGAAAATGCCCACAAAAGCAGTAAAAGGAGACCTAAGGTTTTGCTTTTCTGCAAGTGAAACAAGCTGCCTGAAAGGGAAAGTGTTTGATTAAATTCTGTGTAAGGAGAAGTAAGAGTGGAAGAGGTGCTGGAGCTCAGCATCTCTCTCGGGGGGGATCCAGTCGCCACACTTCACACCTGACGGCTCATTAAGCCCATCCTGATGGCAGGCAACGGCTTGGGTTGGTGTCACCAGTCCCCATCCCTCCCCGGCCACCTCGCGGCAAACCTCTGGCACGTCTTCCCGGTGGCTCTTTAGCAGCAGAAAAGGGACAATAAAGAGTAATTTCAGTCCTTAGGAAATACAGCCAGCAGGAGCGAGCCCAGCAGCCTCACCAGCAGCTCCACGTGGCACCAGGGAGGTCTTGAAGGTGGGAGATGCCTCCTGGGCTGCCGGCAGTGAATGGCAGCGGGGCCGTGGGGCTGATGGCAGCGAGCGTCTGGTCCGTGCAGACCCCCGTGGGGCCGCAGACTTGGAGGGGTCATCCTTGCAGGTGCAAGCTGCAGCGCAGGCACCAGCAAAGCCTCCCCGTGCACCACGAAGGTGGAGGAAGAAGAGCAGGGAACTGGAGAGCCGGGCATAAAAAAGGAAATTAAAAGCAGAGAGCGTCAATACCACTTTTTTTTGAGAGGAGACAGGATTGCTTGCTACAAGCGCAGTGGAAAAGGGGAAATCCTTCCAGGGGGAAAGCTGAGTGTGCTGAAGCACGAAGGTGGGATGGGAGATGGGACATTGCCCATCAGAGCAGTGGGGCGACAAATCCCACTGGTTTTGCCACAGCACCGGGGCTGTGCCACGGGCAGAAACGGCTTTCACACTCCCAGTAACGCGGGGTCCAGCCGTCCTCGCCTCCGGGCAGGCTCGAGGCTGCAGGTTTAATTGAGGAAGCACCATTTCCACAAGGCTCGTCCTTCACAAGAGCCCCCCCCTCTCCACCCCGCGCTTCTGATGTAAGGGCATCCAGGCTCCACGTGGCCCTCGGTGTTTGATCTGAGCAGCATGTGGGTTGGGGCAATTAACTGTCCCGATGTGAGGGCAACTCTCCTTGCTAATTGCTCTTGGAGAGGAAGAATTTCAATAAAAATTAAAGTCCAAGAGGGTTTAAGCAAGACAGCTTTGAAGTACAAGGCAGAAGACCTTTATCCACCAGGATACATGGTGTTTGTGCAGCACCCCCGGGAACTGCGGGCTGCCGCGTAGAAATTAAAGGTCATTCTTTTTTATTGTTTCTTACAGAGATGCGGCAGAAATATAAGATTTTGAGGACAGAGGAGGGATAAAACCAACAAACCATGAGCGCTGCGAAGTTCAAAACACATTTTGCTCCTTGCTATTCTTCCTGCAATAAAAAAAGGGAGGCAGCACAGCTCATGCTGCGGGAAGAGCCCCGGTGCCACGCTGCCCACCAGGAGCTTCATCCCAGCAGCCCTGGGACCACACGGCCTTTCTGATGAGGAGGAGGAGAAGGGTTTTCCTCCCCAGCCCTCCTGTTAGGGGTAGCAGGGAGACAGGACCACAAACCCCGTGCCAGGCACACAGCTCGGGGCAGCAGCGAGGAGTCTGGCAGCAGGACCGAGCAGCAGGCAGGCAGGCAGGCGGCCACATGGCATTCCCAAGGTATTGCACCATCGCACGGTGCTTAAATGGACATTTTTAACTCCCAGTGAGCCTGCACAGCCCCGTCTGGGCCACCCGCCTCCTCCTCACCCCACTCCCTCCAAACCCCCTCCGTAGAAAAGCAGCAGAGAGGCAGGGAAGGGTTCTCCGAGGTGCTGGGAGGGAGAAGGGCTGTCCCAGCTCCAGGCTAGCGGCCGTGGCCCATCCTTGCACCGCCGCCTGCTCGCACCACGTGCCCGGCCCGTCTCCTTTCCTCCTCTACGGGCTCCCACCTGCGACGTGTTTGCAGGGAACTATTTTCTGCAATCTGTCTGCCACTCCGGAGCCATTAGCATCCTCCCACAATTTGGGCTGTCATTTTCTCTAATGATATATTTAAAGAAAATGATACCACAGGCAAAGCATTTCTCAGTGATTATAACACATGGCAAGTAACACCATCAGGCGTGAGCCAACCCGCCGGAGCTGTGTTTTCGCTCAGCGCTCCAGCTGCCGTCTGCTCCTCCCGGCAGGCACCGCAGGGCACGGCCGCGCTCGGCACGCCGAGAGCCGCAGCGAGCGGCGCTGGGCTGCTGCCCCTCCGGCCCCGCACCCCGGCACGATGCCCGGCACACGGGGCAGCCCATGGAGAGATGGCCCTCAAACAAACCACCGAGCTGGGGGGGTCCTGCCCCAGGCAGAGCTCTCCATGCTCCCGCCGGTGTAACCAGCCTGTATTTCCGAAGGGATGCTGCCACGAGATGTAGCTCGAGCCCAAATGGGGCTGCAGGTAAACTCCTGTGTGTTTAAACTAGGGCAGGGCTTACGTACAGTGACGTTTGGTGAGGGTTTATATACAGCTACGGCTGGTGCAGTTGCTAGTTAGATATATTTTTAATCCCTTCATGGCTGAGCTTTGACAACTGCACAGCAGAGCTCAGGGACCGCGTTGCGCTTCTAACCCACCCAGCCTTGGAGCTGCAGGGCAAACGGAGGCTATTTTAAAAATCTGAACACCAAGAAGAAAGAAAAGAGATAAACCCGGCTACCCAAGCAGCTCCCGAGCACAGGGACGTCCCGAAGACACCGTTAAGCCTACCTGGGAGTTCATTAATTGCCATTAAGTTGATAAGCAGCTGTATAAAACCCAGAGACAAGCAGCCGTCATGCGCGCGCCTCGTTCAAATCTGGGTTTCCTCAGTGGCAGGGCCCCTCGAGGGAGCTGCCAACTGTTCCAGATTTGTCTTGCGCACCTCAAATAAAACTACAGGAGGGGAGAGAAATGCTAAATCTCATTTTAATAGCAATGATTGAGCGAACCAGGGCAGACAGGTCCGCGTGGAAAGCCCAGCACGTCCCCTGCCTGCGACCACGGAACCTTCTAGTTTGGTTCACCACCTCCAGCCCCACACGTACCTGCAGCTCCTCTCCAGCAGCACGGTCCTTTCTCTTGCAGGTCTCTCCTGGTGCAGTCGCTGCCGAAATCAAACCACTGGGCTAGGCCAGCCAGGCTTTTTTATTGCGCTGCAATGAGCGGACTTGGGACCTCCGACCATTTGCCTGTCGATGGCTCCGAGCAGCCAAGCTCTGGAGCAGTAAGTCAGAAAGCGATGATACAGAAAACAAGGGTGAAGTTCCTGCGCAATAAATAAGTTAAATAAAGGAAATTAAAGGAGGGTGGGATCCCTTCCTGGCCTGTTTTCAGTGATCTCATGAGGTTTCAGCAGTCCCGGCAAGGTGGATGGCTGCACCGAGCGTTCCCGGGCATCTGCTGAGCACCGAGTTATTCTGTAGTTTCTCAAAACTCCAGATCACAGGGACACGTTTGGGTGAAAAACCCTCAACTTTGATTAGAAAAAGAGGAAAAACATTTCAATTTCCTCCTGGCGTTTCTCACTGAAAGGTACATTTTAACCGCCGTGCTTGCTAGGAGCAGCTTGAGGAGGTGACGAAGCACATGAGGAGCAAACCCGGCTGCACCCAGCCTCGATCGAAGCCATGGTGGTGTGCGGGGAGCTGCCTCCTGCGCTTTGGGAGCTGCAAGCTGGCAATATCCCCACACGCAATTTTGCAAATGGGAACAATAAGGGAGGAGATGCCTTCCTCTCCACCCAAAAACCCACCAGCAATTTGGGCTGCTGCGTCTCGACACGACTGCTGCTCTTGGAAAAGAGCGTGGAGTGACGACATGTTTATTGCTACGCGTCAGCAGGGATTTCTCCCTCTGCATCGGGTGCTCTCCTGACCGGGAGGAGCTGGGGGGACACGCGAGGGCTCGGAAGCAAAGGGACATAAGGGAGGTACAAAGACAAACCTCCCTCCGCAGAGGTGATGCCCACGGGAGGGCTGGCTGCTCCAGAAACCGGCAACTAAAGGGGGGAGAAGATGGGAATTAGGGACTTGCAGGATCCTGCTTGGCAGAGGTGGGGACATGGGGCTGGGCTGCGATCCCTGCCTTGGGGTAGATCTATCCCAAATGGCTGTAGAGACAAAAAAGTAATGTTTCGGTTTAGGAAATTGTACCAATGAACCCAACACACAGCGAGTCGCTTGCGCCTGCTTTCCAGCACAGCTCCAACAAACCTTCCTCGTGATTAATTTTCCCTTCTGTTGCCTTGGCGAGTTTGGGGAGACACATTGCCGGCAAAATCTGGGAAGAGACCCCCAGGCTCCCACCCAGCGCAGATGGAGGAGGGCTCTCCGCCGCCTCCGCGCCTGCTGCCAGCCCCTGCTCGCCCACGCTACAAAAATCACCGTGTCCAGATGATCAAAAAAGTGGTTTTCCTCCGTGCACGCTCCCCTGGGTCCTCCCAGCCTTGAACCACCGGGGAGGGTAATGCATCGCTCGAGGCTCTCCTGCGCTCCCCCTTCCCGCTATTCTGTAAAGTTCTTAATTACCGAAGGGGGTGGCAGTGAACTCGCAGGCTGTCGGCACGCTGAGTGTTTGCCCTTCTTAAGTATTAATTTCTAATACGCAAGTAATTTAGAAATATCAAAAGTATCAGGCGTGTAATTTGGAGCAGTGTGTCACTAAATAACAAGCTCGGCGCTGGGTGGATTTCAATCAGATTGGAGCAATTTAACTTGCAAAATACAGGTTGCAGCTCTTGAAAAAATGGAAATGTCTCCTTTTGTCTGAAATAACGACGCTCTGATCTCTCACCAGGAGATGCTGTTGTCAGTCACTGCCATTGCAGAAGGCATTATTATTGCTAAACACTGTCTTCTGCTATTTTGGGGAGAAAAAGCAGAATTTCCATAGGACTCTGCAGTTGCACGGTAGCTCTGCGTTGCTTTGTTTATGAATACCAGCAAAATGGGGCCGGGCTGGGCAGCGCGAATGCGGTTTGCACCGGGCAGGCTGCAGCGGAGGAAACGCTGCCCAGGCTCTCCGAAAACCGGGATGTCAGGTCCCTGGGGACCTGGAAGGGAAAGCGGTGGGACGGGAGCTGCGAGACCAGCCACCCCAAAACGGGGATCAGAACACACAGATCCCATTTGCACAGCTGACAGCTTGGGGGGGTATTTTCCTCCTCCTTTTTCATATTATTTTCAGCAAACAAAACGCCATGAGAAGAACACACGGGAGCCAAGCAGGGAGCAGCACAGCACTGCACGGGGTCAGCGCTCCCCTCCCAAGCAGACGCATCCCAGGGCATCGCCAGAGACACGAGCAGGGTCTGTTTTGGGCAGGCATTTCCCCCCCCACGCAGTGGCACAATCACCGACTTCACACTGGCCCCGACTCCATTGCAAAGTAAAATCTTGGCCAGAATCTAAGATTTGCCCCAAAACGAGCCGTGGAGCCTCCTCGCCCGTGGCACGCCGGGACCGCAGCACCACGCGCATCCCCCGCGCGACCCCAGGGAGACGTTGCTCCCGCCGATAGCAGCGCGGGCAGGTTTTGAAGCATGCTAATGAGGCAGGACCCGGCTGTTTTGCATTTCTATGGCCTCGTTTGGATCAACGTGAATTTTATACACTGCGTTTACGCAGATAAGCGTGCGCGTGCACCCATGCGTGACTCCGTCCCGCCCCGTCTCCCTTCCGTTTCCCTCAATCAAGCTGTCTGAGAGACAAAGCCAAGCTCCGAGCGCTCGTAACGATCTCCAGAAATAGCACCAAGACGACTTCGTTAGAGGCTAAGAAAAGCACCCGCCACCGAGATGAATGGCAGAAGCCAAGGGCTCGCAGGGTCTGGCTCGGGGACCTCATGGGTCACCGGCAGCCGCCGTTTGCTCAGTGAAGAGCTGCTTCTTCACCAGGTCCCGGTGGCTCGATCCCGGCACGGCTCCCCATCATCATCCAGCCCGGCCCCGCACCAGGGCCAGCCTGCCATGACCTATTTTCTATTTCTCTGCCTTACGTTTCCCATCACATCTCTGTGCACACAGCAACCGCCTTCAGAAAAGGCTATATTCATTTTGGGGTAAAAAGCTATAAAGGTATCGGGATTGTGTCGGCAGTGCTGGGACAGGAACACCAGGATCCTCTGTCATTTCCCACCTCCAGCCCCAGGGGAGGAGGCAGATTTTGGCAGGGCTGGTGCGGAAGCAGGGCAGCCAGCCAGGTCAGCAACAGGTTGTAGATATCCCAAAGGAGCCAAAAAACCAGTTCCCCAGGCTGAATTAGTGCAAGCTGGGGGGGGGCGGGGCGGGGAAGTCTGATCTGGCAGCTCAGGAGCTCTGGAATTCAGGATTAAATCATATGGCTGGAAAAGGACCAGAGGAAATTATTTTCCCATCCAGGCACTCGGGGGAATAACTGGCCCGAGTACACGGTGAGCCCACGGCTTAAGCTCAGCCTCTCCACTCCCACAGCAGCATCTCACATCGGCCACCCTGGGATGATGAGCGGGGCTGGTTCAGCTCTACTCCTTTCCCAAGAGGAGAGAAATTTGTGAGGAAGTCACGGAAAGCGAGACGTCACAGGCTGGCTGAAGCAAAACCACCCACAATATTCAAGTATCTGTGTTTGCACTGAGCAGCTCCCGAAAAAATCTGATGGCTTTGACAGCCTGCGCCTCTTCTCGATGTGCCCGTTAGCGCAAGACAGGCCTGGGGGATCACGGCCACGTTACTGCCGGGGAACTTGGACTCATTTCTGCATGCCCCGGGCACAGAAAGCTGGAAAGCATAAAAACTGCTCTTGCCATCGCGTAGCTGGTAGAAATGCAGCCCGGTACTTCAGCGGGCCCACCCAGTGCAAAAAGGCAGCCTGCAAAGCCTGCTCCTTGCCATCCCTGCCCTGCCTGCCAGCCTGGCCCCTGCAGACAGCAAAGCAGGCGAGGAGGATCGCTCAGCAGCGCCAAAACGATCCAAATGACAATAAGCAAAAGGTACATGAATCCTTGGCAGCGTCTCCGCCCCGGGGGGGGGCAAACTAAGATGAGAAAGGAGCAAGGAACTGCCCTGGGTGCTCAGGGAAGCGACAGAGCAGAGCAGGGGGATGCGATCAGCAGGAACCCAAACCACAGCAGCGCACCTTGGCCAGGAGCTGCCGGCAGCCGCTGCTCCACCGGGATTGCTCGGATTGCTCGCTGTTTCCAGGTGCTTTGCTCTCCTCCCCTTCCTCACCTCCTCCCTCCAGCGCCATGCGCTCCCTCCCCTCTTTTCTCCCTGTTTGTATTCAGGCAAAGTTAATGAAAGGGAAGAGGTTCCCCAGCTGCTCCTCGCCGAGTGCATCCTGGGACTTCAGAATCCAATTAAAAGTGCTTTGATCCAGGCTGCAGCCTCATTTGCAATGTAGTGGAATATTCGCTTTAATTATTTTGATGTGTTTTATTCTCCTCTGTTTCCTCCAAGATCTTTCTCTCTACGAACTGGCAAAATAAGTATTCTACAAAGCACTCGAACGCCAGTTTTGCTTAGTGTTTGCATAATTCTCTCATTAGAACAAGCTGCCAATAGTTTCGTAAGCCTCTGGCTGAGCTGAAGAGCGCAGTCATCCCTGAGCCTTGTTCAGACCCGGCGCTGGGCAGCACGGCATCGCCGCCTCCGATGGGGCACCAGGGCCCGAACACCAGCCGCCTCCTGGAAACCCTCCTGACCCTACAAACACACGCTGGGTTTGAGACTTTGATTTTACGCAGCTGCTCAGGCTTTCTGGGAAGCAAAGCACAGAGCTCCCATGGCTTGGGGAATATTTCCCCCAAGAGCATCCCTGTAGCAGTCAGGCGAAGGGGAAGGCGCATTTGCGAACCCCTGCTCCCCCTCCCAGGTATTCAGGCTGGACCAAACCAAGTCAGAACTTAACCGCTGGCATCATTGGTTTGGCCATTGGGTCATCGCTAATCCCTAGGAAAAGGATTTTGAGCAGATGGTTCGTTAGGAAAACGCAGGCTCCACGCACAGCTTTTGCTTTCCTCAGTGACAGCCGTTAGCAGGAGAGAGCTCCCTTTTGCTTAACACAAAGGCGTTTCGGTCTGTACGTTGCAGGCTCTTTGCTTTGCCATGCATAATTCAGGACAGGGCTGCCGGCGCTGCCTTCGTGGTGGACGTCTGCCAGCACCGCTCGCTGCTGGCGACGGCAGCGGTGCCATCCCTGCCCACCGGAGCTGCATCAGCAGCGTCTCGGGCCAGGGATGCAGATTCTTACCGAAACACTCATCTTGCGTGGTCTGGCTGCTGGGAGGGATGGGGGATATTTCACAATCAAAGCCAAAAGCACAGCTTTGACAGCACAGCACCGTTACCCCAGCACTGCTCGGCTCAGCCCACCGGCACCGAGTTCTTAACGCAGCCACGCTCTGGGTTAGAAGGTATTTCTAGCACCCGGATCGGATGCTGTGCAAAGCCAGATGGCACCGAAGCAGTTCCAGCACGGGCAGGAGCTCCCAGCAGCCGCACGCAGGGCATCCCAGCTGCGCCACAGCACGCACACGGACCGCAGTTGCATCCACCGATCTCCACCGGCGATCAGAGGGGCGCTTACAGCGTGAACCCCCCTTTCAGCACAGCCTTCGCACCTTCAGCATCCCCCAGATCTGGCAGCGCCGGGATAGCAGGAGGCTGCGCCGATTCCCCGGCACAAGCGCAGCCCTGTCCCCCGTGGGCACAGGCCACATGTCACCGCGTGAGCGTGCACAGAGCACACGCACGGGACCGCGGTCATCTCCAAGCAGACAAAATACCGTGTGCCTTCTGCTTCCATACACGCTTGCTCTTCTTCTTGTGGAAGGGATAAGGGATACAGCAAGGTTTTCGTATCAACGTTACAAGCCAGCCACGACGCCGCTATAAAGACGGCTTGAAACACCCGGTACAACATCCCGGAGTAAGAATCGCTGTAAATCCTCTTCTTCAGTATCTCTTATTTCTGTCTCCAGGTGGACAGATCTACGGCTGGGCTAGCCCAAGCAGCACCTTTTCCTACCTGCCAGGAAGAGCTGTAAAGCCAGATCCCCTCTTCATTGCACGAGATCCTCTTCAGAGCTAACAACTACCTTCCGCCCTCGACCCCGCTGTGAATATTTTACTGCCACTTAAATTCATTCATAGCCCTGATTTTGCTGCTGGCACAGGGTTTAGCCTGCTTTGGATAATCACCAGGCAAGAGACATGTTCTGTTCTCATTTTTGTTTGTGAGGTTGACTACAGAAGTAAAATCATGTCGCTGTCATGACTAATGCAGACAGGTTTTCTACAAGTGCTTCCCCACAAAGCGCTGCCAATGGAGCTCGTTTCTAATCCTTTACATCCTCGCTCCTCCCCGGGGACGCGGGGCAGCTTTCAGAGCTGACACAGCTAGCGGGGCGGATTTAAATCCCTGCCTGCAGGAGACCCTCCCCTGCTATGCCAAAATAGGGTGGAATAATATCTTTTGACTTTGAAAATATCCTTGGCTTTGAAAATACCCGTTACCGGAGCCATCTGCCTGCCGAAATCTGTCGCTGTGCAGAACCGGGCACCTTGATTTCACCTCCGGTACCCAACTCCCAGCCTCTGAGCGAACGCTCCACTGCTAGAGCCGCATTTCCACCCAAATACATCGTTATAGATGGCAGGAAGATCAGATGGCGAGGAGGGGAAAAAAAAAATTCAATTCCCTTGAATATTTAATATTAATTGAGGAAGTGGATAGGAAAGTCGGGTACACTCTGCACAAACACTTAATATGCCAGATGGGTTGGAGTAATTCTAAGCAGTGGTTTAGTAAATGTCTTAAGAAGAAAATGAACACAGGCACAGAGCTGCATAAGTGGCATCCAATAAATACTTCAATCAACATACATTAAAGCCCAGAATAAAGACTATTCACAAAATAGCAGTAGGTAAAAAAAAACCACTACGATTTTAATAAGACGTGAAGGCTAATTAGTAACTGGTACTTAACAAGACAGCAATCGCTGATGGACAAAATGGAAAGTACCCATCTGAAAACATCACTTCTGTGGAACTGCATTTTTCTTATAACGCCGTTCTTGAGCAGTTTCCACCAGGAAAACTGGCAGGCAGATGGTTTTTCTCACTCATTTAAGCAGTTAAGCACCACTGCAGTGGTGACAAGGAGGAAGGGTCAGATTCAGGCTGCACATCCACCCCCATCCCCAGTGGCACGGGCCGGCTGCCCAGCGAGGACGGTCAGAGACACGTGGGCAAACTCGTCCTTCCCACGGCAAAAAAAGCAAACGTGGACCTACCCCTCTAATCTAGAGACACATCTCTTCTTTCCGTAGTAGACAACCTGCTTTTCACAGCCTTCACTCCCTTTGAAACCCAGAAGAAGAAACGTCATGTGTCAGAGGACTTAAGTGGGTGCGGAGAAAGCAAAGCGTGTTTCCAGACTAATGGGTTTCTTGCCATTTCACATCATTTTCTGCATCCATCTGTGCAAACAACAATTGTATTCTTATTACTATTTTGAGCCACACTGTTGCCATGCTGAAGCGTTGCTCTGTGGCAGTACTCCATGCTGAAGAGAAGCCACTCGTGGCGCTGGGAGGCTGATGCTTATTCTGCTCTTAAAGTTATAAAAAGCCCACACAGGGAAAAGTAATTCGGAAAGACTACAAGCCGTCAGCAGCTCTTGCTCAGATATTTCTTCGAGCAAAGCACTTGGGCATCTTCTCTTTAGGGGGTCCTGTCCTCACCATTCCGAACACCAGGAGAACTTTGTGCTCCGCACGTTGGCTTGACGGGACAGCTCTGCCCTCGCTGTGGGTCGCACCAGGCTGCCCCAGGGTTTTAGGAGAAGGACATCATGGGAACTTTGAAAAACCTCTCGGAGAAACAGCCCAGAGGCAGACTCCTAAAAAAACCCCTCTGGGAAACAAACGAGTCATCTAAATTAGTAGAACAAAACCTACAAGAGCTGTCGCTTGGGCAAACCTGTGATCTAATCTATTAGTGAGTCACGGCAGCAGTGCCTGGAAAGCAGCGCAGGCTCTGCCTTGGCAGCTCTTCCTTCTACCGCTTGTCCCATTGACATCCCAAAGCCCCGGCAGATTCAACCCCAGCCCTCTACCCTTCTGCCCAGAAATGGGTACTGGCAGCGAGCAAGGCACGTTTTCACAGGGGTGAATCGCCACCTCCGTCCTTTCCGCATAGCCACCGATACCCAGCAAATCACCCGTCGTTCCCCCAACGCGGTGGCACGATGCTGCAGGAGAGATGCTCCACCAGCATTAGCAGCTGCCCATAGCCTCCGTTGGATAACGCCAAGTTCCCAGCTCATAGATGCCAATTATTATTAATTCCAGCATATAGAGAAGTTATTCAATGAGCACCAGGATGTGAGTTGGCACCATTAGAAAAAAAGTAACTCTGCAGAACTGTGAAGACACAGCAAAGTTTGAAGGAGGAAAAATGTCAGGTCACAGGGAATGCCCACGGGGTGTCAGCATTTCTGGGAATTAGGTGGGGTGGAACATAATCCTTCAAGAAAAGGTTAAAATTAACATCCTGATTACAGCTCACAGAAATCAGCTCATAGAAACAGGGTGAAAGGAGGATCCGCGCACAAATGGAGCCCTAGGGGAGGCTTGGGTGCAAATGTTACAAGCCTTTAATCTCCATCCTCTTCCATGAAGGAAACTACAACAGCATCCAGCTGACATCAGTACTGGATCCCCAGCCAGTTGGCTGGGCGAGCATCCTCCGAGCTGGGAAAGAGAGAGGGAAAAATGCTCTTGAGCAGATGGAAGCAGAGGAACACGCAAGCGTGACGTTCCTCCGCTTCTGTAGGCTTTGCTCTTCAGAAGCCTTTTGCATTTACTTACAAAGCAACAATTTTTTAGTCCGGTTATACAGCAAATCTGTCCTGGATTGCATCAGAGAGATGCTTTAGGATTGCAAATTCCCCTCGAGCGGGGACAGTCCTGGCTTTGCTCCATGTCCATATGGAGCAAAGCATCTCACCTTGTGCCGAGATGATAGCTGAGAACGGGGCTCCGAGGGGCCGCTCCAAGCCCTCCCCATCGCCCCATGCATTACCCGGCCTCACACGTGGGGATGAGCTCAACACGAGATGATACATTGGTGCCATTAAAGTCTCAGCTCTTTGGAATAATTGGTCTCATTAACTTCGGGAGACTTGTGGAAAACAAATATGACTTCAGCAGAATTAAATCACCTCCTTCTGCGGGACATCAATTACGGAAAATGCCACCTCGGAGTCTGCGGCAGACCACTCAGCACGAGGGACCGTTACAGGTTTTAATCAGGGGTCGTTATGGGATGTGTAATACACAGGATTACTTTCCAAACAATTTACTCAGGATTTTCTAGCAAGGAGCAACTCTTCAGCGGCGTTCATGATCAGAACACAGAATAGGGATGCTGCACGGAAAAGGGGAGGAACTGAGGGAGAGAGAAAGGAATAGAGAGAAGGAGAAATGCTTTAGAGCCAAGCACAGTTATCTGTGATGCAAGTAATTAGCACAGGGTTATGATTATCACAGTGAACAGATCACACAGTGGGATCCTTCCACAAAAGCACTCCAAGGCTCACAGTGACATTTAATACCAAATCGTAGCGCGGAAAAAACACCCAGCTAAACATATAGGCCAAGGAAGAACTGCCAGAGGATGAAGATATTAAATAAGCCCCGTGGAAACAGTCTAAAGGGCTCTGTGCAGTAAATCCTGGAGCAAAACACCCACACCAAGAATGAAAAATAAGATTAGGAAAAAACCTGCTTTAACCTACGTCCCATAGAGCACAAGGGCAGGCACTTGCACTTGGCTAAAGGAGCCTTTTTTTTTTTTTGCATCGTCTCAAAGCCTCTGCCATGCTTCCCCATGTCTAGACATCCGCACTCTGCATGCAAAATAGGAGCCCTGCTGACGGCAGAGGGGAGATCTGACTGACATTTCCCATCCCAGTTTGCAGAGACATAACTGATGATGCACTCTGCAAGCCGGGGAGGAGACTCGGGGCTCGCTTCACTTTTTGCTGCATAGACACGTTCTGAAATCACTCCGACCGTTATAAGAACATTTGTGAGCCACCAGGCAAAGCACGGATTGGGACCAAGAGGTCCCGAGCCCCCCAGTCCCACATCCTCGGCTCCACCGTGACACACAGGGAGAGTGAACCAGTTCACACCTGGGGAATCACGCAAAGCCTATCCCTGAGGATACGTCTTCCCCTTGCAAGTTGGGCTACAACGGTGGACGGTGCTAACAAGAAATGATTAACGGGTCTCTGGTGACCCCCAACGTGGCAGGACAGCCTGCCCCAAACCACACATACTCGCCCACCTTTGAGCTCCCGGTTTCCCTCACCAGGACTAACAGCAGTTGGACAGAGAGATCACCTCCTCCTCTTGGGAGGATGCAAATGCATTTCTGACTCTTTTCCCCATTTATCCCGCTCTTAGCAGTCAGAATTGACTCCATCCCACACCCTCCATGAAGGACGTTCCCCCTCCTGCTCACTGTTTAAGAGCAATGCGAGCTGCCATTTAGTCGATGGGAAAATAACTTGGTTTCGCTTCTTCCCCTGTCATTAGCGGGCATCACATTAAGAACAAGGCAAATCACTGAGGAGAGGAAGAAACACTTGTGCTAATCAGATTTAATCAGCTGACAGCACAGTGCATCAAATCGAGTTAAGGCAGCAGATAACGGATGGCGCTCACTGCCTGATGGAAAACCCCAGCGTCCCTCTGGATACACCATTTTCTCACCATCCAAATGCAAAGTCCTCCACATAGCACCACAGACTCCAGCATACATCCACAGGAGTTTGGGTTAAATAAGAATTAATACCAAAGTATGAGTCCGCACGCAGCACATGCATATCGCAGGCAGCGCACGCACGTCAGCCTCGAGCGACAGGAGGGGTCCGCAGCGCGCGATGCTGCGGCGGCAAGCGCGTGTGCCCTGAAAGCACAGCACGGCAGAGCAGGGAGGGAAAAGACTTAATGAGGGTCAGAGAAGGCAGCATCCAGGCTCTCCCGGGCCGAGGGAAGCTGCTCCAGCGTGCGGGTGATTGAAGGAGAACGGAAGAACAGAGAAGGGACCACTCTGTAGCGCTACCTCCCTCCCGTCCCCAGCCCATCCAGCACCGCCGGCTCTGTGGATGGCACACGCCAGCTCAGCACGGTGCTGCCAGCCTGGCAGCACAGCTCCAGGCTCACGGGAATGACAGCATTCCATGGGTTCAGATTTCCCCATAATTTTAGTACTGTGCAATCCCACACCCCAGGCACCGCCCTGGGGACAAATCTCTGCTCCTCGTGTCTACCGCTGCCCTTGTAATTAGCAGGTGGGGAAGCAGAGCATCACCTCTGATGGCAGCATCCCCCATCCTCGAGGCTCCCCAGCATCCTAGCAGCACCCACCTGCCCCAGAAAGCAAACGGGGTGGTGGCAAAGGGCCATGTCGGGCTGAGACAGACACCAGTGCCCTCAGCACCTCGTAGTAACACTGGGGGTGCTACTGCTTGCCCGAGACCAGAGATAAAACAAGGCACTAGTTATCCAGCCACGTAACAACACTAGCGAGGTGGGAAAAATGCAGAGGGAAAAGCAAAGCAGTCTTAAGCAAGCAAGAGACGGCTGAGCCTTCCCGCAAATCCAGGGCATTTGCAATGGCCAGCATCACCAACTTGATGAACTGACATCCACAAAATAAGAAAAAAGCTCCTGCATCAGGCCTCTTACTTTGCATGCTCCCTGAGCATCCATCCCTACCTGCCCCCTTCCCAAAGCAGGCTGTGAATTCCATTTACTAACCCAGACCATGCAGTCGTCCCCCTCTACCCTACCTGGCTCTCTGGGACAGCCCTGCCTGGTGCTCCCCGATAGCAGACATCTCTTTAATGCTGCAGGGAAAGCCATAACGAGCTCCCGGAGCTGGAAACTGAAGTGAAGTCAAACTGGAGCTAGAAATAAGACACAGTTTTTAATTGCAAGGGTAATTTCCAAACTTAACAAGGACTTTCAGGGGGTTTGCTATCATGCCTCACTCAGCCTTGAAATTAAGATGCAACGTATGCGAGAGCTCAGACAGAACTGTGGGCTTGGGGCAATGATGGGGGAAAGGTTTACGCCTCGTGGGAGGTCAGATTAAATAATCAGAGTGATCCCTTCTAGTTTCAAAGGCAGCGAGCTCCCCTAAGCATGTCATAGCAACCGAGTTTAACAGAGCACAGAACCCCATGAAATTAAACCAGAGCAAGGGTTTCCAAACCAGAATTCTTTAATCTAGTGCAATTTAACACAAACTGCCCTTCCGTGCATATCTGCAGCCTGCACATGTAACCCCCCCAGCGCTGACGTTTTACCAGTCTCGGAAGACCGGAGCATGGCAGAGGACGTGCGAAGCCCCGTGCATCCCACCTCGACCGCACGTAGCAAAAGCTGGAAGACATGGCCAGATGCATCAAGCATCCTGAATAATGGGAGACATGAAATATGGGACTTGCTTTCCAATAGAAAAGTTAGCAGGAATAAAAAAAAGCATAAAAGTACCACCGGTCCAGCTGCCTGGGAGGACAGCATACCTGTATTTCGGCTGACGAAGCCCCAACCCAGCACCATTCAGAACTGCCACCAGCTAGATTTGAACTTGCAGTAGGAAATCCAGTTGGGCTTTGGCTCCTTGTCCCCTGAGCAAAGAAACGTTGACATCCCAAACGCCACTAAATCACAGCCTCTTTATCCCCATCCCCGGGGCGGCGCAGACCCGCAGCGAGGCTCCGTCAGCTCTCTGGGCTCAGCATCGCCCTGTCCTCCGGTTCCCAATGCGCTTTCCAGACTCAGGGCAACCTCCACGAGATGTCACAGACTTTGCATCGTTCCTGCGATACAGGGCTGTAACTGCACAAGAGTCCCTGATTTATGGGAATAACAGGAAATTAAAGCAATAGCTCATCTGCTATTTGACAGGATTAGGTATCGTTAATCCCACGAGCACAAAGCAATGAGAAAAGACGCAGCAGCAGCCCATAACCCACCAGCTCCTCACGACCGCAGTCCTCTCATTTACCACAGGCATTAAATGGATTGGGAAAGACGGTGTGAAAATACAAGTTCTGCAAAACTCCCACCTGCCCTGCTTTTTCCAGCTTTCAGCCAGCAGGAGCCATTCGCTGCCATCACAATTATCTGCATTAAGTTATCTCGTTAAGGAGACCCCCCTGCGCCAGGGCTGTGGTGCCCCGGGTGCTGTACAGACACCCACCAAGATGTCCCCAGGGGATTATCCCCACCCACAAAAAGGAGAGCAAGGTTCAACCGTAAGGTCTCCGACTTCTCAGCTACACCCTCAACGCGGGTCAAAAACCCAGAAGTACTTCAGACACCTGATGCCCACCCAGGTCCCAATGTCCCTTTGGTGGCAAAACGTCAAATCAGTGACTTCAGCCTCCGCTTCCTTGCTCCTGCTCTCCCCATTGAAGGGGACAGAATCACAGAATCATTTGGTTGGAAAAGACCTTTAAGATCATCAAGTCCAACCATCCCTGTCCACCACTAAACCATGTCCCCAAGCACCTCGTCTGCCCGGCTTTTAAATACCTCCAGGGATGGGGACTCCACCACTTCCCTGGGCAGCCTGTTCCAGGGCTTCACAACCCTCTCCATGAAGAAGTTTTTCCTAATATCCAATCTAAACCTCCCCTGGCGCAACTTGAGGCCATTGCCTCTCGTCCCATCGCTTGTTACTTGGGAGAAGAGACCAACCCCCACCTCGCTGCACCCTCCTCTCAGGCAGTTGTAGAGGGCGATGAGGTCTCCCCTCAGCCTCCTCTTCTCCAGGCTGAACAACCCCAGGTCCCTCAGCCGCTCCTCACAGCACTTGTGCTCCAGACCCTTCCCCAGCTTCGCTGCCCTTCTCTGGACACGGACGAAGAGACAGAGCTGTCTAACGGGAACGTTCGTGGGGCTGAACTCAACCACATTTTTTGAACAGGAGGGCTCAGGCTGGACTGCTCGGGGACCCAGCTTGCCCGGAGGCACCCTGTGCCCGTGGAAATGCTCCCACAAGCCGACAGGCTGCGATTCAGCGCAGGGATGTAACCCAGGGCTCTGCCCAGCACCGAGAGCCGCCGGCTGCAGTGGCCGTGCTCCTCCCCAGCATCACCCAGACCCCCAGCACACCCTCAGCAGCTGGGTCACCCCTCCATGTGCTCCTCCAGACAGCAGACTTCATATTTTTGTGCCGACCACACTCAGCCTAGGTATTCTCCTGCGCCTTTTTAAACAATTTGTCCAGTCGCTTCTTTACCTATCTTCCCAGTCACATGAGGACACAAGATTTGGCCAGTTCAGCACAGTAATATAATTTACTTTGTTTCCTTTATTCGGGGGATGTGAGTACATTTTACACGTTAACCCGAGCCTTTCACCAGCACAACGAAGTCGGCAGGCTGGGCTATTCGTGGGGCCGTTGTTACTGAAAGATATGCAATACCAGCTAATAAAATAAACAACAACATATGGGATTGCAGGGTGGATCGGCAGAATGTAATTAAGTGAACTGGAAACCGGCCAGGATAATAAAAGGAATTATTTTATTTGGATTTTTTTTTTTTTTTTGATGGCCAGAAGTGGTCTGGGCTTTGCATTCCTGCCCAGCTCCAGGCAGGAGCTAGAGGGCAGCAAGCCCAGCTGACCCAGCCAGCCTTTTTCAATAACCAAAGGGACCCCACTGACCACGACTCCACATGAAGAAACTTCCCAGAGGAAGAAGTTCATAGACTAGAACCCCAAAAATCTCACCTGGATTCCCACCTTGGCCCCATACATCACCTCTGACACCCACCTGCACAGGGCAGAGCATCACCTTTTAACCCACTTTCCCCCTTGGAAGATCACAGGCCAAGGACTCAAACACTTTGTACATCGGCAGCCAATGCAGGTCTCACCTGGGGTCTCTGGAAGAGCAGAGGATGGGATCTGTAACTGCTGAGCCACGTGCTGGCACTCCCATTTTTGCCAATTCTTGCAGACTCAGGCCCCAGGCCCTGTAGGACATCCCCACCACCAGCTCCCACCTCAGGAGCTGCCCCACAAAAGCCTCCTTCAGCCTTGGCTAAAGCATCCCAGGAGCTCCTGCAGCATCTCCCTGGGCTCAGCCCCGCATCCAGGGAACGTGGGGATGATTACCCCTCTGGTGATCAGAGCTCCAGCCCCTTCTTCACACCCCAAAATACATCCTAGGTGAGCCAGTACCAGAGCTGCTGCCTGCTCTGCCCAGGAGAAGAGACCCAGACCCTCCCAAACAAGCTCTTCTCCCCCATCTGGCTTTTATCAAGGGGCAGTTGGTGCCTGATTGGGCTCCTGCGGCTCCACCTTCCCAGTGCAGCCCCACAGCTGCATCTGCCCCCACCTGAGGCCGGGGGTTAATTAGTCCTTAGAAGACCTCCTTAGAAGACCTTCTCCTTCCAAGATCCCACCCCAAGCCCCAAAGGCTTTCCCTGCCCCAGAGCGATGCAGCACCATGCTGCAGCACATCTCCACCTGCATCTTCCCCTTCCTCCATCACCCCGCTCAGCCAGCTCACCCCAGAGCTCCATCCTGACCCAAAATACCCCCCATCCTGACCCAAAATTGTCCCCTCTGCTCCCAGCCCTCCTTCGAGCACCCGCAATAATTATATCAGCTTGTCCTGCAGGGAGGGGGGGGGAAGTAAACCACCCAAGCTACAACTCAAGAGGTCAAAATGCCCAGAAATTGCTGTTTCTGGGGGAAATAAACAGCCGCGAAGAGCAGTGAGGTCATGGTGAAAGGCAGAGCTGGGGAAAGCGAACCTCTTCTTGACTTATTCTGCCTCTAGAGAGCATTGTTGCATTTTCTTCCCAGCAAGAGACAGGAACAGAGGCATCTCCCCGCGCTGCGAGCAGAGGCACTTGAAATGCTGCAGTGGCACATAGCAATAAACCCCCCCATCCCTCCTGCGAGCTCCCAGGGCTGACAAAGCCTCGCAGAGGAGGTCACCGTACTTCCCGATCCAGCTCGCTTTCCATCAAATGTGCTTTGCTGGCTCACAGCAAAACACTTCTGGGGAAAGGGGCAGTTGTTCTGCCTTGAGATGGCAAAACGGCTCCGCACCACACACGGGTGCGGGCAGGGGACTGGGAGCAAGCTGCCAAAATGACCGGCAGAGGAAGGAGGAGGAGGAGGAGGAGGAGGAGGAAGGAAAGCCCTTGGTGCAATGCCCACCAAGGCTCTGTGCGGACACAGCCCTTGCTCAGGCTCCGGGAGATAGCAATAACCCCTGGTGAGACCTACGGTGAGCCCCGGCTGCTAGCGGTGTTGCTCGCCCTCTGCTCATGCCCCACAGACCGGCTGCCCATGCCCTGCCCGTGCCCTGCCTGCAGGATCAGGCCTTCTGCACCCTCTCAGCAGGACACAGGGGCCACCTCTCCTTTCTACTCCGCTATTCCCCATCCACCCATTCCTCATCCCTCCGCTGCCCATTCCCCAATAAGCCCAACTCATTATCCAAAATCAATTAAAATATATTTTTGAAGGAGCATCATTGTTGTTACGGAGAGAAAGGTTATTACTGGTCCGATTTGCCACGGCTGAAATAATTACTTTCTCCCACGCAGTGTGAGTCAGGCTGCAGCTACCCAAGCCTTCGACGGTGGAGGAACAAGGCGGTGTCGGACGGGAGCTGAAGGGTGACCTGTTCAGGCTGATGGTCTGATAAGAGGGCAGCAGAGATTTGTGAGAACACGCTGTAATGAGCTGAATTCCCTGAACCACTCACTGCTCTGGCAGAGCTGTTCAAAGCAGGCATTTCTTCCATCGTCATCTTCTTCAAACCATGACCAGGTCTGCAGCCTCCCCTGCTTGCAGGGCAGGAGGAGCAGAGTGATGGAGCAGGACCAGCGCAGGGGGCAGGATGGAACCGGAGTGACAAGGGCAAGGGGAGGCATGTGAAGGGCAAAGTAAAAACAACATTTTGCATTACCTCAGCTACTGCAAAAGCATTTCCCATCTGCACATCCAGCATCTCTCGAGGGAGGACAAGAGCAGGGCTTCAGCTTCTTCAGATCATGGCCACCTGGACAGACCAGAGGGAAGCTGGGCTGAGCAACGTTTTGCATTCAGCGCCGGATATCTGTGCAGCCAAGAGCTGCTGTAAAAGGTACCGGCCACAGCTTGATTCTGCGCTTATTTGCAGAGGAAAGAAAAACTATAGCAGCTCTGCAAGAGCAGTAAATTCCTTTGCCAAGCGTCAAAGCTGCTCCTCAAACTCTCCCTCCTGCACGCTGTGCCTGGGATGTGGCCCCCACGTGCCCCGCACAGAGCGAGCCAGGCTGGAGCTCAGCGGCTGTGCGCTTTGGGGCAGAGATTTGGGGTCGGCTCTCGCCCTTGTACCTGCCCCCCTGCAGGAGAAGGGAGCCGGGATCCTTCGGGGACAGCGAGCTGGCTCGAACAAGCTCCCTTGGACTTCACTGCTCCAGGCAAGTAGCAGAGCCCAACCTCACACCATTTCTATAGTACCAGGGGCAACATTTTTCCCTGAAAGGGTTAAGCGCCCGCCAAAAGCCCTGTGGGGCTCCGGGAGTGGCGCGTGCCTGAGCAACCCCTCCGCTGCAGTTCAATTTTGGGAGAGCATCTTCCTAGCCCCTGGAGGGGAGGCACTTGCCGAGAGCAGGCTGGGGCTGCAGGACTGCCCAGGCAACCAGAGCCTTCCCAGTAATAAAAATCGACTCCTCGAAACCCTTGGATACTTGGAAAATATTCAGCTCAAATTGAGAGCTGCCGTCTCTCGCGCACGGCCATCCAGCATGACACGGAGCTCAGAGGTTTCATGCAGCAGCTCTGAAGTGCCTCTCCCTGCTCCTTTCCCCTGCAATCTGCCGAGCAGTTTCTTCACCAGCTGAGATCTTAATCACTGTGTAAGCCCTGGCTGCGAGCGGGGAAGCCACGGTCCTCCTGCCACCATGGGAGCGCTTCCCTGCTAGGATGATTAAAGGTTCGCTTCACGGGGCTCCGAGCACAGAAGAAAGAGGTGGCTCTGGGGTTTTTTTTCCTTTTTTCTGGGGTTTTATGTCTGGTTTCACTCCTCCCCAGAGCCCCGCTGCCTCCCCCTGCCCTGCTGTGGAGCAGATGATCTGTCACCTAGTCCCAAAGATGACGGTCCTGCCAGCACCCCTGTCATCAGCCCCCCCTTCCACGGGTGCAGCATTCATTTACGAGCACTCTGCTTATTGCACCGCTTCGCTCTTCCCCATCACGCTCCAATTATAATGTGGCAAAGGAGCAAACACCTTTTTTTTTTTTTCCTTTTCCCAGATGCACTTTTATTTTCTCTAAGAATGACACTTTTGTCTCAATATCATAAATTGACAGTGACTTCAGAGGCACGGTGCTGAGTGCTGGGGCAGCAGAGGTTTGGGCCACGGCTTCTCAAGCTCCCAGCATTTTCATTCTTTTAATCCATAAAGTGGATTAACGACCTTGGCATCCTCCCGAAAGGCAGGGCCAAGTGGGCAGAGGTGGGTCCCTGAGGTGTGCTGCCACAAGAGGGTCGGGGTGCTGGGGAGGGGGACAGCATGCTGGCTCTGCCCAGCAGCAGGCCAGACCTGCACGAGGAAAACAAGCTCGCAGGAGAGAGGACATCAAGTACCTCTTAGCAGTGGCAGAGTGAATCTCAAGGTGGAGTGTGTGCTTTTTCCAGGCCAGAAGCAGCTGCCATGGAGCACAGCAGAGGTGGCAGGGCGCCCAGGGTGCTCACCTCTCCTTCTCCTGGGGGCTCTAGAGCCGGGAGCCATCAATCCATCCAGAAAATGAGCACCTGGGAGCCTGCATGTCCCTCCGATGGGCTCGATGCCCAGGACATGGATAAGACCTCCATAGAAGTGACAAAACCCTCCGGGGCTTTCCTATCGTGCTCACCCCCAGCACTGCACACACTCTTTGTGCCCCTGCACTGGGCAGACCCCAGCATCTGACCAAAGCCACCACCGAAGCACCCACCCCATTCCCATTATCCAGCCTCTCCCCAGCAGAGCTGGAAACACAAGCGAACCCCTCCAGGAACGGCAGCAGGGCATTCCCACGCTTTTCCATGCTGCGGCAGGACCAGGGACGCGGGGCGCAAGGGGCTGGTGGTCCCGCACGAGCCCCGCGCTGGAGCCACCCTGGCCGCATGGCTCACTCACTCCTGCGGGCATTAACTACTCCTTGCTTCTCCCTCCCACGGCTGCTTTTAGGGAAATGAAAGCCATCACCTCGGTAGCACTGGAAAGGCTCTGGAAAAACCAATAAACGTGTCAGAAGGAGACAGGCTGTGAGTCAGAAGACCTTGCAGGAGGGAGCTGGGGGGAACGGGCGATGCCAGCAGTAGCAGCGATCCCGCAAGCCAAGGTTACGGCTCCTCTGCGATGGCAGAGGGCTGACAGCAGCAGAGCAACCCCCAGACCCAAATCTGGGAGGTTTCTCCCTGCAGGAAAGTCACCATTTCCCAAAATCCATGCTTGCAGTGGACAATCACAGGGAGGCATTTCACCCTACAGAAAAGCTTTGAAAAATCACCCTTGTTTGGGCTGAGACCATCACCGCATCCTCGTGGCCGCCGGCAGCCCCCGGGGCCAGCGGTTGTTGCTTCCAGCGGGTCTGCCTGGGCATCGCTGGAAATCACCACCACGTGCCGAAACACGGGCAGGGAAGAGGGTAATTGGGAGGTTGTTTTTGTGACTTTTGTTCTGTTATTTTTTACGGTGGCTGTTCTCCAAGTATTAAACAATTGGCCAACCGAGGGATGCCGCTGTGAGGTCAGGAGTTACACTGATGTTTCGGCTTTCCCGGCAAGGCTGGGATTCACCAAGGAAGCGGGAGGGATCGGGCACCTCTTTCCCAGAGGAGTCCGAAAAGGAGCAGAGATGCTCCCCATTGCACAGCCAGTCCAAACATACCCTAACGAGGCCGTGTCATCCACGCAGAAATTAATGCACTGCCCAGACGCCGCAGCAGGGTTTTTCTGATGCTTTATGAACGATTGCGATGGATAGAGAAAGCCAGAAAATCAACTCGGACCGCAAATTCAGGTGCCCATGCACCAGAAAAAGGCTATTTTTAGCCAGAGAATAGAAGACATTTCCCTTTGTTAAATCGCCCTCTGCTCGGCATTCAAAGCCCTGTGGCCCCTGGAAGCAGAACAGAAGTCAGAGAGCAACGTCTTTGTGCTGTGACTTCTTTTGATGAAGGACTCGGCAGGAGAGCCTCCCCTCGGCACTGCGCGGGTTTTGGCGAGCTCTCGGTTTTCACACCCACTCAAGCAAAAGTGTATTTTCTAGCAAAGGAAAGTATGTCAGGCCATGGATTTCTTGGGCAACTGCACTGCAGAACAGGCAGAGCTAAACTCAGCGATGCATTAGGCTGTTGGCTGCAAACCAAACACCTAGTAAAAAATGCTTTAAAAACAATTTTTTTGTTGTTTTCCCGGTGCATTTGGAGAATAACCTGCCCGCTCTTAGGCCTCCCTTTCTGTCCTTGGCTACCCCACGCCAAATAGGAGGGGGGTGTCACTCGGGCTCCCTCGGCATCGCTTCATGGGGGGATGCTTTCATTGAAAATTAGGCAAATAAGAGAGAAAAGGCAAAATTATACAACCCGTTGGCAAGTGACATTCACAGACAGCGGGAAGTGAGAAATTATCCCCAGAGGTACAGCCCAGGGAGCCTGGCCTGCCCGACATCCAGCGCCGCTGCCAGGAAGACGTCAGCATCCCATCTGCGTGGAGCCAGAAGGAGCCTGAGCCGCATGCGGAGCGGGCTGATGCACTGGGATGCGTGCTCCTCGCCGCGTACCGTCGCCGCCGGCCTGGGGTCAAACCATGACCGTCCACGGGCTAACGAGGAAAAGCCCACTGCCCCCCATGCTGAGGAGCTCAGCGCAGGAGCCTGGCAGCCGAAAGGGCTGCAGAAGGCAGCAGACGGCTGCTGACACCTTTGTCGGGAAGGATTTCCAAGCCGGCTCTCAGCAGCAGCGCCATGAATATCCAAAGAGGATAACATCAGCCCTGGCTCTGGGAAGCAGCGGAGGATCAATAGAGAGGCATCGCATTTAATCACCTGCCTTAATAGCTTTGCATCTGACAGCTGCGTGCAATGAAAAGAGCAGCCCTGAACACCGGTAGCTGCTATGAGCCACCAAGCCAAGAGCCAGATCCCCCTCTTAGGGAGCAGCAGAGTCCTGCAACCCACTAACGACAGCAGCCCACCCTTCTGTAGGGACTGATGAGGGCTGAACAACGCCCCGTCTTTCATTTTACGCAGCATTAAATCGGTAGGTGTTCGCCATGGAACCTTGTAGGGCTTTGCCGTGCCTCCGACGGAGGATGAAGCTTGGCTGTGTTCCTAGCAGGAGCACCAGGCATCGCAAACGTCTGAAGCCTCCCCTAGATTTTCCCCCCTTGTGTTCCCCGCAGCTCACGATGTCCTGGGATTTCAGATGCTTCGATTATGAGCATGGTGACTTTTTCCTTCTGGCCTCCAATCCCCCTCGGCAGCTTTGGCCAGATGGAGACACACGATCACAAGAGCAACGGTTGGCACCGCTTCTCCATCCATTCCACTTTGGTTTGCAAATGCTGAATAACAGGAAGCAATTGGCTGGCAAGACTTGGCCACCATGGGCTCCATCTGCAAACAGCGGCACCTAAAATGCACTCATCCATCAAAAGAAGGCAGGGGCAGGCCCACCTGCAGCCCCAACACTTGGCTCTGAAGTTCTATATACTCAGCTGAACTGCAGCAAGCAGATTTATTTCAGCCCAGGGATGCGGAGGCTGCAGTTGCACTGGTTTCATGGGGCAAATTTTACCAATGTAACTGAATTACCCTGGAAATCTTCATCTACAGGAAAGGTTTTCCCTGGAAATCTCTACAAAACGGCCTAGATAGAGATATCAACCCCGACACACATGCACCGTTGCATCTAGCAGGCGCTGAAGGATTTGCCCAATGCCGAACTGGATCCCTGCACGACTCGGCCACTCTCCCGCGTCGCAGTGAGACGATGGCTGGATGGACCACATGCCCTGCCCACGCCATCACTGCCCACTTCATGCTCCCAACCCTCCCAGGCTCCTCTCCCAAAATCCCAGTGCATCCCAGCGCCACGGGCTTGCTCACACATGGAGAGAAAACCACTTAGCTGGAAGGGCCAAGGGAAGGTTCTCCAGCAGCACAGGCAGCACTGGTATAGATGTTTTAAGACAGCCGTAATTTCTTTAAAGAACATTTCCAGGCATGCCTGGATAAATTATTCACGAAGAATAAGAGATGAACCCATCTGGAAAAAAGGAGAAAAGGCCATTGGGATGAGGCCAGCAGCTTTTTCCTGTAATGCTATTGCCAGCTTGCAACGTTCGTGTTTACTCTGTGAAAGAATATAGCAATTATTTATAGTGGTTTAATGGAAAGGGGCTTTGTAACATGAAATAAAACACGAGCAGATCGGGAAGCAGAGAATAACGCTGTCCTCCTGGACAGGCAGGGCAGCAGGAAGGGGGGAACCCACCTCACCCTTGCAATAATAAAGAACAATCATCTCAGAAGCAAGCCGGCTAATTTTTACTCCATTTCCATGTTAGCACTAAGAACATTAAAATTCTGTTGCCATTTTTAGAGAAGAAAACATATTTCCGTAGTGTTTGTGGGAAATATCATTAGGATAACAGTCACCCCTGCAATGTTTTATTGCAGGCATTTACTTCCACGCTGCCACTCGCAGTGATTACTCCCCAAATTACTTCTAAACACCCAAACTACAAAGGGAAGGAGTTAGTCTAGCGCTGGGATTGATTGCTGTGGTTTCTCTTGCGAGACTAATAAGAATATATCTATCTCTTTTGCAGCATTTTGCTTAAAGAGGTTCTGGAGCATTTGGCGAAGCGGCGTAAATGCTTCTCCGAGACAGCAGAGCTGACGGCAAAGACGTGACCCATCACACCTCCGGTGAATCAAATCCAAGCAAGTCAGAAAGCAAATCAGAAGGACGACCCACTAACCCCCTGTTCAAAAGCCATTTCTCGGGCATGAATGTACTTAGAGGGGGGGAAAACCCCTAAAAACTAAAATGTACACAAGGCATTTTGAAGAGTGCATCTCACAGCAGTGCTGGATAACAAACACCTGGGATTTCTGCTTCTTTAATCAACACCTAGTGCAGGTTTAATAATGTGTATTAAGAGCAGGCAGGCAAAAGGAGTTTGGGAAACGACAGGAAAATAAAGCAGATAAATGCACTAATTGCAGCTTCCCTGACAGCTCCGCTTTCTCCTCTACAGCTGAGACTCCAGATCTAATATTTATACATTAGGCAGGATTGATTCCCTGGGACAAAGCTTGACTCCGTGTAGGGCAACAGCAGCTGATGGATGGGCACCGTCTCTCACCAAATCCCCGCAGATTGCTTTGTCCAGGTACCTCAAATTGAAAAAGAAAGCATCTCGCAGCAGACACCGGCTGTTTACAGCAGGGAAGACTTGATCTACCTGATTTCACAACACGTTTGAGCAGGGCTGCTTTACACGCCAAAGTAGCAACAGTTTTTTTGTGTATTTGTGTGTTTCGGAGGGAGCAGATGGGCTCCATCCTTCTGGGAAGCTCCTGCCCAAACAATCTGTATATAAATAAGAGGCCCCAGACTGGAAACCTGTATCTTGCTCAGCCCAGCAAGAGAACATTGCCCCAGGGTCTGGGAGGGACACCCCGAGGCTTTAACCGTGCAGCTTCATATCTTGATTCATCCAGAGCTCCCCTTGTCAAGGGTCCAGAAATCACCATCTCTGCGGCTCAGTTTTTTCAATGGCTCCATCAGTTCAGACACTATTAAGCCAGGAGAGGTCTCTGATCCGGAGAAATCTGAGAAATCTCAGATTTCTGATCCAGAGGGGCTCCCCACAGAGCACGGACCGAAGCCCATCTCCCAGCTTTTAGGCAGCCAACGTGCATTTTGGCTTTCCTGCCCAGTTTTTCTCCGAGCGGCGTGTCCAAAGGGGCTTGCTAAAACGTTTGCTTCCATTTAGTGCTTATGCAAAGAAACAGCCAAATCTGGGGTGGCCTCAGCTGGTTGTGCAACTTGAAGGAGAGGCCTTGTGGGGGCTTTATCCAAGGCAAATCCCAGGCAGATAGCATCTCCCCGGACCGCAGAAACCAGCTCCCTGTTGTTATATGTAACCACAGCATCTGCAGACCCTTTCACGCAGTAATCAATCACGAGGAGACTTGGTGGCAGGGCCCTGGCAGGGACTGAGTGTGTCAAAGTTCCTGAGCTCATGCATTTCGGCAGAGGGAAGAATTTAATGAGGAGAAAAGCATAAATTGAAATAACCAATAGCAGTCAAAGTGCTGACCCAGCAAATTCAAAGAGAAGCTTTTTTTTTTTTCTTGAAAGAAAAGCGTGCAGAAATAATTGTTCCTGAAGCTCATCACTGAGAAGTTCATCATGGGTGCTTCCAGTCCATCGCTGATAGAAAGGAGATGAAAACGCAGGATTGAAATCACTTTGCCCCTCTAGGCTATGGGCTGTGCTCGGCAGTGGATTTCTTCCCCCTGGGAGCCATCGCAGAGGACACACACTGGTTAATTCTCCATGCTCCGCTCTCTGCAGAGTGCAGTTGTCATGAACGCACTCTCCTGAGTGGTCACCAATAAACATGAGCTACCTAAACCCAGGAAAAACCTAGAAATAAGCCAGCCTCTCCTCTCCGAGTGATTTCCCCTGCAACTTGTGCCAACATTTCAGAAAGAAATCCTCCCGGCCAGCTTTGGAGAGAGCAGCATCCTTTCTGCCCTCCTGCTTTCCTTCCTCTGCTCGAAGCGCAGTGGCACCCGCTCCCCTGGGAGAGGCAGCCAGATGCCCGTAAGGGGGGTGAGTACAGTGGATACGCTGGGCACTGCCAAAGCCCTTAGTAGATCAGCTCTAACTTTTTGATGTCTCCACTCTGTGCATTAGCAAGAGAACTGCTGTGCTCCCAACCGATGCTCTTCTCCTCCTAAAGCTGCAGGGAGACTGTGCCGGGAGGCTGCAGAGCCTGGCGGGGCAGTGGGACGTGTCCCGTGGCAGAGCTGGCCGAGGCCACACGTGAGCCTGTGCACCCATGGGATTGCTTCGTGGCCGGGCACGTAGCTGGGAGCTGGCGCAGCCCGGTCGGTCGGTCCTCGCTAAGCTGGAGCATGGAGCATTTCAGCTCTGCTAACCCCACCTTGCTGCTTCCACCAAACCAAGGAAAGGAGGCCAGGCTCTGCCAGGCTGAGATTCAGCTCTTCTCTAGCGAAACTAGCCCTCATTTTCAGGAGCACTAATTTCACAGTATGTGCAAAACAATGTGAAATGTAATTACAGCCTGATGTCCACCCACGCCTGCAGTGCCGCAGAGGAAGGGATGCTCACGACGGAGCTGCCCAAACGGACCATAGGAGCCTCCGCTGCCCTCCCGAGGGTCAACCACACCCCTGCAGACTGAGGATTTTTGCTGGTTTTCCAGCCAATAAATCCTCTCCTTAGTGAACCCACTCTCACAGCCACGTTGGCGCAAGCTAGGGCTGAGGATGTGGGGATGTAGGGGTGGGCAATGAGCAGGCTGGTACCCATGCGTTGCAGGACCACCAAGCAGTGCATGTGGCATTCATTGATCAAGGAATTTCCCAGGAATGTCCCAGCTCTCCCTAAAATCCCTGCAGGTACCTGAGATGCATTGGGATCCCCCAGCCTGTGCTCTGCACCATAGTTTGTCCTACGCAGAGAGTTTGGTAGGTAATTTCTGAAGGTGGTTGCAGCCTGGTCTGGTGCAAAGGGGATTTCAAGCCTTTACTCGTATCCCGGCCTCTCTGTGTGCCCTGAGCTGCCTGGCATATCCCCTAGCCCATGCTCATGGTTTGCAGGAAAGAAAAGTTCAGTCCTTGAACGGCTTTGCAGGGGATCTCCCTGTCCCAGCCACAACGCTTCCCAAAGCCCTGCACCCAGCCCTGCCTGGTCCCCAAAACCAGTTTCCTCCGCTCAGCCGCCTGGGCTCTCCAGCTGGGCTCCTGGTAAAAAGAGGAGAAACCTGGTCTCCCAGGCTGCAAGTTTTGACCCAGAATGATTTTCATTATGTCTGTCCCAAAGATGCAGAGGGGGACAGGCCACACAGGCGCTGAGCAGCCTGGAGGTTGTTGGAGTCAGAAGAAAATGAGGCAGAGCATTGCTCGCAAAGTTAATTTGAACCAACTGGCGCCTGGCGGAGCAGGCAGGAGAGCTTGTCCCACAGCGACAGCCAGCATTTTCCAGGGATACCGCAGAGCTGGGATGCTAGCACGGAGCGGAAAGCAGAGGACTTACTCAAAATGTCTGGGCACAATTATTTCAAGAGAGCGCTCCAGGCATGTGAAGATGGGCTGTGGCACACGCGCTGGGGATGTGCCCTCGTCCGCACGTGCAGCTCAACGCCAGGCAGAGGCACAGGGAGGGCTGGAGGACACCAGGAGAGCCCCACGGGTGGTTTGTAGAAAGCTGAGCCTTGACCTCTCCTGTGGCCAGTGCTAGCGGCAGTGAAACACAGCATCCTACACGGGATATTGCAGTTGTTCAATGCACATCGTCTTCCAGCCTCCGCTGCTCTCTTTTTGTGCCTAATTAATGGAGTTTTATTATTTTGCATAATACAACAGCTGCAATAAAGAAGCAATTACTCTGGATGGAACTTGCACTTAGGGAAAAAATGTATTTCAGGACTAGTGAGACACATCTCACCACGAGTCACTGGACGGGGAGCATCGAGAGGTGTGAAGAAAGCAGGTAAGTACCAGGTGGCCGGATCCAGGGCCAGGCAGGTCTGGGGCAAGCTGGGTTCCCGGCTCTAGTGGCCAGGGCAGATGCAGGAGAGTTGCCCAAAGTATCCTCACAGCTGGGTTAGACAGCCGGGAAGGGAGCCTCAAAGCCACACACGTGGGGCTGGGAAGTCCCCGGGCCAGGATATCGAAACGGGTTTTCTCAGGACAAGCGAGAGAGATGGAGGGTTTGGGTCTGCTGGGGAAGGGAAATGGCAGAGCCGAAAAAAAGATGCTGGGCATCCAGGCGATGCCTGGGGACGTATCTTGCTGCTAGCAGGATCCATGTGGTAAAATGCATCTTTCCAGCATCTCTCCTCCTTTCTTTGTCTCTGCTTCCCCAGCTCTGCTGTTTGGGCAGGGACCCATCCTCACCCCAGGCAGGTAAAACACCTAGCACAATGCTCACTGCACATCACGGTGGGCTTCAGTGCAGGGCAGGGGGAAAGCAGAGCCTCCTGCCAGCCGCCCCCGTTTGCAACACCACCAGGACACAGCCCAAATTACTTGGTTCATCCCAGCCTCTCACCCCAGGCAGACACCGCATGCAAGGGAAATCCCAGGGGCTGCTGCAATTGGCTCTAAACCACCAGCTGGTTTGAATTTTCCTTGTGTTTGCAAAAGAAAAAAAAAATTAAATGGTCTTTTAATACTTATTCAGCATTGCTCTGAAGGCTTTTTTAGCTAAACTAAAACGTATCACCGATGCCTTGCTGGTTTGCATTAATAGCCCAAAGGGGAGTTAAAGCTGGCTCGACTCATGTGTCAAATGCCCCAGAGAGCTCAGCGAAGGCGGCCAGGCGCTGTGCATGGGCCGGCAGCTCTGACAGCCCTTCCCTGGTTTATTCCCAGCTTGCTGACGCTGCAGCCAGCTGCTGAGCCTGTGCTGCCCGCCCGGCACTGCTCCTGGCCCGGGTTAGCTGCCCGCGCTGACGGTGGAGCTGGCCTCTCAGCTCCAGCTCGTAAAGGTTTGCATGTACCTGGGCAGCTTGGTGTGAAGATAACAGCTCTTCTTGTTTTAAGGCCAATCTTACTGAAGCTCTGTGCAGCGATAAGGCTCCGGGTGCCAGGGCGGCTCCCAGGTCCTGCATGGCCTGGCCTTCTCCTGGGAATGTGAGCTGGGTACACAGCAAAGGGCAGCACAGTATCAGTTGGAGGCTGCAGCGGGTGGATCAACCCCATCTGCACCACGAGGAGGTGGCATGAAATCCTGCAGCAGTACCGTCCATCGTCCCGCCAGCGTTTCCCTTCACATCCCGTCCTCCTGGTGCTGCCAGAAGCAGGGCAGAGATTCCCGGTGCTGATTTACTTCCTAGGAAGGTGTAATGGATTTGTGCAAAGTGCAGCATGATTACGGCTCGTTTTGGCATCTCTCTTGACCCAGCACGGTGGAAGGACCCGTCCCCCTGTTCCTGGCCCATACACCCAGATGTGCAAGTCCTCTTTAAAATGCATCAGGTCAACAGTATTCACCAAACTCAGCTCACTCAGCATCTTTATGCCAGCTAGCCTCAATCTCTTCCCTTTTCCTTTCAGGCTTTGTCAGGTTTAATTAAAATTCCTATATACGGCTGGTTCTTTCACTCAGGCCATTATCTCCCGTGTGCTCTACTGCCTGTCTTGTTGAGCTCATTTCATTAGGAATCCATCTCTTGGTGAATGGAGCCATATTTAGGAGGCAATACCTGGCCTGTGTTTGCATCTGAATGGGTCTATTCATGCATCCCCATGACAAGACGGATGTCCCAAGGACCCATTCTCAGTGCTTCCAAGCATAAATCAGGTTTCAGATTAGAGATGCGCCTGCTATGCATTTATTTCCATCGAAGCGATGGTTTGCTTCGCTGCAGGAAATTACATTCAGGAAGGAGGAGGAGATGGAGGTGAGCTTGCCCTGCCTCTGCATTTATTGTTGTTGGAGTTGCAGGTCACACTGCCCAGCACACCGCTGGGACCCAGATGTGCCCACCCTGAGGACACCAAGTGCATTGATCTGTGTTTTACCCATTCTGAAGACAACAAACACCCGCAGAGCTTCTCTCTTCCTCCCTCCCTGGGAAATCAGATCTCACATGGAAATGGCATTCGATGCTGCCTTCTCTGATCTCACACGTCAAACCTCCGCGGGTTCCCCATGGTGCCTCTCTGATCCAGCAGCTTCAAAGCAGGACCAGGGATGGTCTGCAGGGGATGAAAGATGAACCCCCCAGAAGAGAGGGAGATGGAGAAGAAGAGCAACAAACAGCTTTCAGAGGAACAACCCCTAGAAGAAAAAGCAACAGAGAGGCTGAGTCAGCTCTCGTGGCCATGGGCAGCTATTCCTCCTGGGCCTGCGACCCAGAGCAGCGCTCCCACACCAGTTAGCCATGGGGCTGGTGACAGGCATGAAGTTGCCCAGCCTTGCAGGCCAGCAGCCACCAGCTCCTGGAGGTGTTCAGCTGCCTCCTTCAGCACACCCAAAGGGAGCTTTTCCCATTGCATGCTCCTCACGTTTCCATCCTTCCAGAAAAGAGCCAAGGCTGAGCCATAGCAGTTGACTCCAGGTTTATGCAACAGGAGCGTGTTGCCTCCTGCAGACTCCCAGAAGCACTGCAGAGAGGCTGGGCTGACATCCTCAGCCAGCACGGACGCTCCCAGAGCCTCCAGCTTCCCTTCAAAAATGGCAAAACTCTCGTCATCCAAGAGGCCACACACCAGGCAGAAACATGCAAGGAGGCGCTGGAAACCTGGCTCAGCACCAGCCATCTCAGTGTCATCCAGCCCAATGCCACTGATTTCCAGAGGCTCGGACTGTCCCAAGCACCGTGCGCTTCCCGAAGGGTGGCCCCAGCATGGCACGCAGGAGCTGAGGAATAGGAGGCATTAACAACATGCAACAATGCTGTCCCGTGAATGCTGAGCCACACATCTTCATCCATCCATCTCTACGAGCAAAAGATGTCTCTTGTCTAGAGCCTTAAAGCAAAACATTTAAGTCTCTAGCCCTACAGAAATGGCAAAATGATGACCAAGATGGGGGAAAAAAGCAAAATGGAAAGGTGAAAAGAGCACAGGGAAAGCAACTGGGAAAGTGGCACCTTTTATGTTTTGTCCTCAAGCATCAGTCCCTTCATCGCACACCTGCAGCTTGCCCTAGCTGAGACACAAGGCATTTTGTGGCCAGGAGAAAATGGAGCTGTCTCAAGCAGCATGCACGGGTTGCTGAAGCAATAGGGACAAAAAAGGTGACATTTCCAGCACTTCATCCCTTGCATGTGGCATTTGGGATAGAGGAACCCCTGTGTCTTGCAGGACCTCGCAGGCAGCACCAGCCAACCCGTGACAGAAGGTTCAGCCCCAGTAGTATTAAAATTAACCTCCTATTTTGGAAATGCTCAAACATGGCATTGAAACACATTTATACTGAAATGATGTTTCTCAGTTAAAAAAGGTGTGTCCATTTAACAGAAAGAAGGAGAAAAAAGGACATCACCCTCCAAGTGGAACAAGACACTTCCTTTGGGGAGCCAGGAGCTGCTGTGAATTACAGTGAAATGGACTGTTCTTCTCCATTCAGTTGTCTGAAAGGCCCAAAACACAGCAAAAATTTTAGATCTCTGCTCAACCCCAAGTGAATTTTTCCCTGAATATTTTTAGTTCAGCCACCAAATGAGGAAACCTGTTCTTCACTCATCTCTACTCTGCTGTTCCCAAGATGAAGAGATCAAAAAAAAATCTCTCAAAGGCAGACTCCATCACCAAGGGGATCTGTGTTGGGTTGGTAAAGGTTGGGGAGAGATGGACCCAGCGCCAAAGCAGCAAAGGTATGGTGGCAAGAAAAGCAACACCAAAGCAAAGCAGCCCAAGGCCAGCCCTGGAGTTGCAGTGCAAACCCAGGAGACTGTCACAGCCGTGGGCTTCACAAGGCTTTGTCTGAAGTCCCCAGGACACCAGCCCTCTCCTGCTGCGGGCACTGGACTGAAGCAAGCAGCAGTTTGCTGGGGTGTGCACCTCAGGCCAAGCGCTTCAGACACGAAGCACTTTTGGGGCTTCAAGTTTGAGCCCAGAATTCAGATAAGCTCCAGAAATGGAGCAGTGAAGCCACACAACAGTCCTCCTCTTCCTCCTCCACCTCGCAATCCCCATCGTCCTTAGGGGGACACGCGTTCCAGCAGGCTCCTTTGGTCCCCACCCCATAAGCTGAGACCCCCAGTCCCCCGGCAGCCCCCTCCCCTGCCCTCTCCGGCCGTGCCACCCCTCCACACAATCTCTGCTCGCAGCGGTAGCTGCTTACTCCTTTTGGCCATTCGCTGCTGGTTCCCATCCCATACATTCCCTTCCATTTAGAGATATTGTCAGTCGAGAATTAGAGCTCAGATGTTTGTTATTTCTAATATCATTCCAAGCCAAAATACGAGGCAGCACTGTTTAGTCTTTCCCTCCGCTCTCATCGCTGAAGTATGGCAGCTGAGTCAGCATTCTGCGTTACCCAGCGTGGCGCATTCCCCACGGACAGATGGCAAACTCTTAACTCTTCGAGCAGCTCCTAGATATTTTTACTGCCTATTGCTTTTTCGCCTCTGTTTATTTTTTGAGCTGAAATAAGCAGAATGATGGGAAAAAGAAATCTCTTGCGGAGCGTTGCATCAGAGAGCGGATTCCCATAAGGATTAATTTCAGTGGAAACAGCAAGACCTTCGTTTTTTGGCAGGGTGAACTCAGCAAAGGCTGAGCCCTGGGTTCCCCGGCACAGCAGAGCTGGTTTCCCGTGCTGAGCACCTCCAGACCCTCCTTTGGTCTGACCTCCCTGCCAGCACCTTCCTGACCCCCCCCACATCTGGTTTCTTCCCCGAGCAGTGTCAGCCCGCACTGGCCATGGCGTTGGCTGGAAGGTGAGCAGGGATGGACAGACGCCACTCACCTCCCCACTGCTGGGCAGCATTTGCCATCCTTCCTGCACATGGCATCTCTGAGCAAGCTGTATCCCAGCCCTCGTTCATGCCTGGTGTGGCTCCTGGTTTTGGAAGAGCTTCCTCATTTCCTCAAGAGTCCAACATCACAAAGACAAGGAGAAGCTCTCCGCACCCAGCCTTGTCTGTCCTTCCATATGAACAGGCTCTGGCCACCACAAATTGGCCTATGAGGGCCAGAGCACAGGGACCAGTGGCAGCCGTTCTGGAGCAACCTGGTCTCTTCCCTCGTATTGCTTTGCCTTCATATAAAGCATGAGAGAGCCGCTGCCTGCAGACTGCAGGGCACTTTCCTGGGAGATAAGGTAATGCTTAACATGGAACCTTGCTTTTTTTATTATTATTATTATTATATGTGTTATGTGTCAGAAGAATCAGGTCATCTTTGACTCATCCTAACGCCCTGAGCAGCAGAACTGGCTCTTGTGACCGATGAGTATTTCCCACCTAGTGCTCACATCTGTGAATGAGGTGCTACTGCTAAGTAATATCCTGCAGCAACTGGTGCATTAGGAAGTTGGAGAACATTAGCAGAAGCTTCCCTACTGTTTTCTCAGGAAAGGGAAGAGCTTTGACAGGCAGGGACAAACATGAGAGCCCATTAGCCTATTTCTCCTCTACCTAAGAGAGTAAAGGGGTGCTTTGAGGCCTCTTCAGTAAAGAAGAGGTAAATGTGCCAAGAAACAATCAGAAGACCTTATTGATTCAGATCATCACTCAAGATGCTTTGAGTGCAGACCATCAGATAGCCAAGACAGCCCCATGCAAACTGTCTTGGACTTCTTTGAGTTGGCCTGGTGCTCATCAGCCAGGTCACCCCAGGGCTGTGGGTGGCTCCATGCAGGCAGAGCTGACCCAAGGAGCACACCGGTGTCTGGCCATGCCGTGGTACCCTTCCCCAGCCAGAGACGGGCAGACCCGCAGCATCCCTCCAGGCCGGCGCTGCAGGAATGTTACGGGGAATTATGAACATAGGGGGATTTCCCGCCCAGTGTTTTTACTGACTTCTGGGGTGGCGTCACGTGGCCCCAAGTCAAGTTCTCTGAAATTAGGTTTGCGTCACCAATTCGTGTCTCCCAGCAACTGTGCTGTGTTATGTGCTGCAAAGCAAACTGCCCAGGGCACAGCAGCTATTTTTAACCCTGGGCAGACCACGGCCATAGGACAAATTCCCAGGAAAAACAAACACCTGATGCTGCTTTTGCTGTGCCATAGCTGAAACCCACTCAAGACAGAGCAAAAGTGGAGAAATCCCAGCTGGGAGGATTTGAGGAATGAAGAAAGAGCACAGCTAGGCAGCAGTAAGGTTGTGTTACTGTTTCCACCCTTAAATCTCAGAGAAATCAGTAAGACCTTCCTGAACTGAACCCTTCCCCAGGAGAAAACTGAAAGGATCACAGCAAGAGGTGCAAATGTGCCTCTTCTGCGGTCACATTAAACCCATCCTTCATCTGGATTGCTCATCTGGAAAGGGCAGCTCTTGCGAGAGCTGCAGTGAGGCACACAGCATGGCCCGGGGGCTCGGAGCGGTGCCGCGAACATCGGCATGCAGGGATGCACACCAGCCCCGGCACGGGGGAGCTGGGGATGAGCTGCTTTAGGAATAAGCTCTTCACATCTCAACATAAAAGTCCTGTTGACACACACCTGCCTCGCTCCTGCCAGAAGAGAACAAGGAGCCGCTTTCATCCTTCTGCGTGAGCAGAGATGAGGCTGGAGGCCAGCATCAATAAATTAGTGGAAAGAGAACTGCCTTTGCTTTTGAACAGAGGCACTGCAGATCTCAGCAGGCCCATCACAGCTTTCTGCTATTGCCTAAATGAATACATTCAGCTGGCAGGGAAATCGCAAAGATGGGCTCTGCCGAAACCTTTCTGGGACACCACAGCAGCTCCACCCCGGTTCTGCGGTGTCCCCTGTGCAACAAGCTGCCTTGAGGCTGGTCCAGAGCCGTTCTGCAGCACATGTCACGTCGGTAGAAACAGCCTCCTCACTGCCCACCACGGCAAACAGACCCGGGAGTCCGGCCAGCTCCAAGCCCTCCATCATTTCATTACTGCCCATCAGCGCAGCAAGCCCCTGTTGCACGGACCCAGGGGCAGAAGCCATCTTCCCAGCCTCCCTCAGTTCACAGGCAAAAGCTCTACTCCCCGCTTGCTCCCCTGAAGCAGCCTCACAAAGAAAGCTGCCTCTGACCCCAAAAGCTTACAGTTAAGAAATAAAATGAGCAACTAACAGGAGGATACACCTGAGTGGCACCAAGACACAAGGGCTGAGCAGGGCTGCAGCCCCGGCACCGGTGGAAAGCGAGGGGAGGCAGTGGGTGGCTGCGGGCATGGGGGCAGCCCGGAGGGGTGAGGCAGGAGAAGCAGGAGAGGTGGGAAAGCAATGCCTGAAGCAGCATCTGAGTGGATGCAACTGGCCCTCAGCGAGTTTGTTGAGGCCAAAAAAGGGATATTGCAGCAAGAGGAGGGGGATGTGATGAAAGAGCAGGTGGGAGTGTTAGCTTTAGGAAAGGCTTCGCAAGGTTACGCAAGCCCTTGAGATGGCCAGGATATGAAGACACAGGAGGAGGCAGGAGATGAAGACAGCACTCAGATTCTGGCAGAGGAGCAGCATCCTGACATTGCTGAGCTCAGGGAAACACTGAGCTGAGAAGGAGAGGTTAAAGGCTCTGATTTTGCCGTGTTGTGCTTGAGCGGGTGGTGAGACATTCACGAGATGTCAGAGAGCTCCTCTGAGATATGAATTTGGACAGGGAGAGGAGAGCCCAGAGTAGGGATGCATGCCTCTGAGTCATCACCATAGAGATGGTATTTGAGTGTAGCTGCAATGAGATTACACAGAGACACAGCGCAAAAGGAGGGACACAGCTCCGTGAACTCTCGCGGCAAACGAGTCTCCAACAACAGCCCAGCCATTAGCCACCGAAGGGGACAACAGGTGGCCAAAACTGGGACACGCTCCAGGCAAGGCTCAGAGCCACACCACAGCCACGGCCCTGCCTCGCCTCCAGAGTGTGATTTGGGCCCTCTTCAGAAAATGTCCGTCTCTTCTCCATTGCCCACACAGGAATTCTAGGTCCCCAAACCATTAGACACCACACTCAAGCACTTCAAAGGGGACAGAGCTGAGCTTCAGTCCTCCCTCTGCAAAACAGGGGGAACCCCACGCTCACAACCTGCAGGGGAGCCACAGGGAAAAACGCCAGGACAGTGAAGTGACCAGTGGCTCCAGCGCTGGGGTCAGGTGAGGGAGCAAGAGGGACCTCAGAGCAGTGCCGAAACAGGCTGCTGTGAAGTGACACAGCAGCTCCATCGCCACTTGGCCTGGAACAGAAACCTCACATGGAGCAGAGCTGATGGAGAGAATGAGACCTCTTGGCCTCCTCCTCCAGCACGTCCTCCCTGATCTCCAGGACCTGAAAGAGCCATCTCTTCTCCCCCTCCAGGCAGGGGTAGGAAGAAGGATGAGCATGGTGCTCTGGGCATCGCACCCAAGCTTTTTGCCCCCAGGCTTCATGCCCCAAGCAGTGGTTAGTCCTGGAAAGTCTGACCAGAAGGTGGCAGGCTCAACTCGTCCATGGATGATGGCTCTTCTGCAGGAGGGTCTGGCCTTGGAACAAAATCGCTGGTAACGCAGTTCTAACCCATCACCTCAAAAGGAAGCCAGAGCATTGAAGCGCTGGAGGAAGAGGAGAAAAAGAGACCGTTTGAGCTTCTCTGAAAGGCAACCACAACTTGGGAGAGCCGTTTCTGCAATCAAGGCCAATGCCTAGCGGGGACACAGTCACACTCAACACCGGCGCTAGCGTGGGGAGAATGGCCAAGCTGGTATTGTAGGAGACTGTTTCTCTCTGCTCCCGTTTCAGATAACTAACATGAATCAATGGAGAGGAGGAACACGTCTGCATTTCCAGCTGTCCCTCCCCACCGCCGGCGTTCTGGTCCCTGGGAGAGCATTTGAAAAATTGCAATCGCTATAATTAGAAGTAATACTCACTTTCCAAGAGGAAACTGTGCAAAAGGTTGACTTCCTCTTTAATGCCATTTCAACTCGTTAACAGCTACATATCTGTAGCTCCATTGGTGAGGGGATTTGCTGAGCAGCAGTCTGGATCGCTAACAAGAAGTAAGAGTTTCCTCCCACTTCAATGGGGATTACTCGCTCCAGGCGCAAGACACCAGGTACTAAGATGCAGGGGAGATTGTGATACTCTGTCCTCTCCTTTTGCAAAAAGCAGAGGCCAGAGGCATTTTCAGTTACTCGTTATCTCCTCCCTATTATGCATTGCCCCCAAAGGCTAATTAACACTGCTGCCTACGGCACTGGCTTGGGAATGCCAAAGACATGGGGAACTTCATTGCTAGAGCTTTCACCAGAGCTACAAGGCACAAGCAAGCTCCTTGTGATTCCATACAAGGAAATATTCACAACACACAATAAAAATAGCCTCCATCACTACACGTTATAATCACATCAGGGAGTTTCCAATCTCTGCAGTAATAAATGATGCCCGCCCTCCTCACCAAAGCATTCACCCAGAGCGCTCTGCAAACACTGATTAACCCTCCCGTCGCGCAAGGATGGGCTGCGGCGACTACAGCACAGATCGCAGTCAGCAAAAAAGCACGGCAGGGAGTCAGCAGCAAAGCCTGGATGGTGATGACCATTTTCTCTTCTCTGATAATCTTAGTAACACAAGGCAAGTTTACAGTGTATCTTGCCCTTTCCAACCTTTCCAAGACCTTAAGGCCAAAAGAAACCGCTACATTTTCTCCCCCTTCAGAGTTATTTTTGTGCTGAGCCCAGGAACTTGTGATGGATAAAAGCACCTCCAGAAAGGCAGTCAGCATAACTCAGAATTATCAAGAGGTAAAGAAACTCCCCACTCCCCTTGGCAGAGTGCTCCAGTGGTTAAATCTCCCGCTCTTCAAAATGTTTGCCTTATTTCTAGTTTGAACTCATCTGCGTTTCACATCCAGATGTTGGTGCTTACTAAGCCCTACTCACCCACATCATAGAGCTACCTGCTCCTGTGCAACATTATTCAAGCACCACAATCAAATCTTTTCGATAAGCTAAAGGCAAAGGGCACTTTCATCTCTCATTGCAGAAAGACACCAGACCAGTTACTGGAAATGCTCCTCCGGCCACAGCAGCTCACGATGACGGAGCCTTAGGAATTTCTGCAATGAACTTTCTCACTCAGACACCCCAGCCCCTCATTAAATTCACCAAATAAACTCAGGTTCTCTTCCAAACCACCACTGACACAAAGGGCATTTCAGCAGTCAGCCCCAAGATGGTTTTCTTGAGACAGAATTAGGCTCAGTTCATTTATCTACAAAAATCCCTTAAAAATTATTTTCCCAAACTTTTTCAGACAACTAATCGTACCACATCTTTTTCACTCATTTAAACCCAGCCTCAGAAGTCAGATGTGCCATCCCCATGTCATTCGTTGCCTTTGACCTCCTCTGTAATGCCAGAATTAGATGTGTGTGTGGCAGCCCAAGCTGCTGATTCCTCCTGCCTCCCCCAAAAACATCTGCAAGGCAGCGAGCGGGTTTCTATGGAAGCTGTGGCTCCCATACAAGGCAACTGCTCCTCGGCCAGAGAAGGACAGCTGGAAAGGCTTGACCAAGTAAGAGATTTACTTGGCTGAGCATCATTTAATTCTCTACAACGGGACTGGGGGGGAGGCAAAATACAGTTGGGTCACCTAAAAAAGCAAAATATCATTCTGTGTTGCTCATTTCCAAAGGGCGCTTGAGTTTCTGCAAATGTCACGCTCCCCCCCGGACAAGTAGGGAAGAAACTCTAGCCGGTGGTAAGTTAAATGTCTTCCCTTCTCCCACTCACTTCAGAGGGAAGAGTGCCTTGGATGGATAATTTCCTCCACCGTATCTGCAGGTGATTGCTTCCCTGCATCGCCAGGTACAGGCAGGTACAGCGTCCTCTGCAGCAAGGCTGAGCATCAGCTCGTGCCTGCCGGGCTGTGGCTGCCAGGCAGCGTGCAGGACCCTGGGGAAGCTCTGGTCACGCCGCACACGCCTGTGCAGACCTCATAGCATTTTGAAAGAGAAAGGCGATTGCACATGTCAGGCAGATTAGAAGGTGATAGACGGACGGACAGGCAGGCGGGCTGCCTTTTAAATAGTCTTCATATTTTTCCCATGACATCTGTCTGCAAGAGTTTAAATTATGATTCTTAGTTACAGCTTCGAAAGGATTTAAAATGCTTAAATCCCTATGAAAAACTAAACTACCAAAGCTTGGCTGGATACTACATTTTTTAATCCACAATGAAAGCAGTGCGCTGTATTTTAAGGGCTGCAGAGCTCTCATGGAAATACCCTGCAAACACTGCGATCCTCCTAATGATCAACCTGCTATAAACGTGGTTTGGTGCCAGATTCGGATCCCGGCTACATCACAGCTGTGCTGAAGTGAGTCCACCAAAACTCCCCTCTCCTGCTGGATCAGAGTCTGGATGTGCAGTTTGTCCTGTTTTCAGACACTACACAAGCATTAAATTTGATGGAGAGGGCCCAGATGCTGGCAGGGATACAGGAGAAATCATTTAGCTGCCTCTCACCCCAGTGAGTGCAAGCAGAGAGCAGCAAGTCCCAGAGCTAAATGCTTTCAGCAGGACAAGCTGCTGCTGCCCCCCGAGCAAAACAGCCGTACATCCTGCGTGCTCTGCTTCTCCTACATTTAACTGCAGCAGCATGGGGCTCCCGCAGTGCCCAGCAGCCTGCTAACAAGGCCAAGCACTGCTGGGTGCCCTCCAGCTGCAGCTGGGTCCAGGGGGTCTCCATCTGAGCAGGAAGCAGAAGGGTCTGGAGAGGGGCCCTCAGCTCCTCCAAAAAAATGTAGCCCTGCCAGTCCCCCCATGCCCAGCCACGAGGGGGACGTTGCAGGCGAGGCAGGTTCCCAAGGGGATCACTAGCCCAAGCCTTTGGAAAAGCCCATTCGTAGCATAAACCACAGACAATAAAGTCCCAGGGGAGACCTTCAGTTCCTATTAACCTTTATTTATCACCCTCTTCAAGACAGCCGGTTTAACTTCCACCTTCCCATGCTGAGAATAGCCACTGTCTGCAGGAACTGCACTGCTTGCAGGCAAGCCCCAAACTTCCCAGCTTCTGGCCAAAAACTGAAGCATGGCCAGAGCAGAGCATGAGCAAGCACGACACCACAGCAGCTCTGAGACCATCACCCTGCCGATCGCCTGTACTCGTGCCCTTCGCTTGCTCTCGTGCTGCACCGCGGGAGAGGAAGCTCCATTCTGGTTTGTCTAAAACTGTTGGGCTCTGATGGGGAATCACAGAGGTGGATCTAGCAAGGAGGGTGACAAAAGGGACAGGGGTCATCCCCCACCAGCGGCAGTGCCCTGTGCGATACACGGAGACACCCTCACCGTGGGGACTTCCCCGCCGGAGGAACATGATCGCTGCCAGATGCAGTGCCTGTTCCCCATCCAGCCTGCAGCTGGATCTCATTGCCGAGGAAAGGCTTCTGATTTCTGACTATTCTGTTTATTCTGCTAAAGACCATAATTATTCTGCTAATTGTTTGGGTTTGTTTGGGTTTTTTAGCAAGCTCTTATTTTTGTGAGCCCATGTGCTGCACTCCCTCTGCTGGCAGGCTCACTTGGGCTGGAGGAGAGGCTGCTGGGGAAGGGGAAAAACAAATTCCCGCTCCAACTGCCTGTGAAAAGTCACACCACAACCCCTTCCCAGGCCCTGGCTTCGCTAAATGTGAATTTTAAGACCTGAGAGTAGCATTCTTCAGCCAGCTTTCTTCCTCACGGCCTGGGTATGCTGAGTCTTGTCAACAAAAAGAAATGGGTGGCTTGGTAAAACTCAAGTAATCTTTGCTTTAGATAGAGAAGTTCTTATGCTTGAAAGTCATGTCCACAGCAAAGAGACAGGCTTGTATTGCTGATGATGGTTTTGCCCTGTGGTGTTCAAAGAAGACTCTCAGCGTGAGTAATTACACCGATGACAAATTGTGAGCAAAAACATGAAAGGAGATCTTGAAAATCTTGGTTATAGAAAAACCTCCTAAAGGGCAGGAAGCATCTCCCAAGGAGAAACAAAGGGATGCTTCAGAAAGGTGCCTTCCCAAGTCCATGCCAGGAAACACGCTTCACAGCAGAATTTCAATGGCATGTTCTTCGACTCCAGGCTGCGTTTTTGTTTCACGCGTGCAACAGACAACCACTAAAGGCCGCGACACAGCGCAGACAGCTCATCACCACTGCCAGCAGCGGCTGCAACACGCCTCGCACTTCTCTGCCCCCTCACAGGGCACAAGCGCTGCCGACTCTTACAGCCCAGCACCGCGACTCACGTCCCATCTCAGGCAGCGGCGCTGCCGCCGCTGGGCATGGCAGCAGCTCGAAGCAACAGGCATGGGAAGCGTTACAAACCCTGCCGGTGGATTGCTCAATATTTGGGAGGTGGAGCAGGACCCTGGGGGTCAAACTCTTCCTCAGGACTCAACTCAGCCTTAGGCTCCCAGCCTTATGCTATCCTAAAAATGACCCCACAGCATTTTCCCATGGTGTCCTTATTTTCTTTGGTAACCTGAGCGAAGCCCAGTGCAAGAAAGTCCTTTATGCTTCAGAGAGCATTCCTCATACACGGAACGGGTATTGAGAGCCTCACGGCTGCCCCCGCTTTCTGGAAAGGTGGCAAATGGGATTAAGCCCGGGGTCCTGCAGCATTTACAGTGCTACTTTCATCATCAGAGCAGCAGAGAAATCTTTTGATGGACATTAGCATAAGCCAGCAGCCAAGTCATTAACCTAAGAGTAGGGGAGTTTTTCATCAACCCCATTCAGTAGGAAAGTTAGGAAATGGTAAGGGCACTCTTAAAACCAGCCAAATAAAAGGCAAGACATCCCCCCTTATAGATACTTTCTTGCTAGAACTATTAATAAACGTTGCACATTGCGTCAATCTCTGAAGGTCAAAGCAATCTTTTTCCCTAGTGGAAGCTCTTACGGAGATTTTTGAGCTGCATTTTACGCCTAAATGTGCTTCTTTAATGAGTGCAATTTTACATCTGTTCAGGTAAAACGTGGTGTTGTACATTTGCTTTCTTCCATGGTTTTATTATACGTATTTGGCTGATGATGCCCAGCCAAAAGAAATGAAAGAAGCTGAGAAATAAAAATGGAGTTCCTGAAAGTGTCTTCATAATAAAAAAAAAAAAAAAAAAAAAAAAAAAAAACAGGCATATGAAGCAGCGTGCTTCACTACCTGTTTCCTGAGATTTAACGGCTGGACTCGATGATCTTAAAAGTCTTTTCCAACCTAAACGGTTCTATGATTTTATGATTTCACTGTACACCTTTTCCTAATATAAAAGAGCACTTAACTAACATAAAACACCTTAATTCTTCTGCTAGACAAGCCACATGCTTCCAACATGCAAAGGAACAAGAAGATGGCTGTGAACTGCCCAAAGGGACACAAAGGCTGCCTGACACGGACACCCTGCTCCAGAGCCTCTTAATAAACATATCCCATGGCTGGGGCACGCAGCAGGGACTCGAGAATCCTAAATACAGCCCAGGCCTGCAAGCGGGAGCCGCTAGCGGAAACCTCTCTAAAAAACTCCAGTACGCGGTGAATTAAATCATACAAAGTGGCTCATATCTCCGCTGGCAATGAGAGGGCAGCGGAGAGAGCGATAGATGAGAAAAATTCAAATGACTTTGTCCGTGAAAATAATAATTATGAAATATTATTGCTGCGAAGTGTGAAGAGAGGCCCGACCAGAGCAGGGCCACCACACTGGGGCCTGCACAGCACTGAGGGGTGGCCTGCCGTGCCCGGGCCCAAAATGTTCACTATTATTATTATCAGGATCACGATAAAGGCTCCAGGGGGGCTCAAGAGACCAGCCCAGGGGGTCTGCGGGGTAGGCCGGCTGACCAGGCACCACAAAGGGCCGGGCCGGACCCCAGCACCCACCGCCATTTCCCCCGGCACCGCCGCCATTTCCCCCACGGCCCTAGCAACCGCCCCCTTAGCAACGCCAAGCCACGCCCCCTTCTTCAGCCACGCCCCTTTCATATAACCACGCCCCTCAGTCACGCCCCTCCGCCCTGCCGGTGTTGGGGGCGCGGCCGCTGTCACGTGGCCGCGTTGCCTAGCAGCGCCGTAGCCATGGCAGTGCCCGTACACAGGCGCGGGAGCAGGCCGCGGCGGGTCGCGCAAGCGGGAAGGGGGACGGGTAAGAGCGGCCGTCGGGGACCGGGGGGGACCGACACCCCCAGCCGGCCTTGGGGGACCGTCGGCGGGACAGAGGCCACGGTGAGGGGCGCAGAGGCCGCCTGGCCCAGCGCGCTGCCGCCCCCGAGGCCCTGAGGCCTCCTTGCACTGCCCTGAAGCAACGGAGAGGGGGGGAGTTAGGATGGGAGAGGAGGGAAAACCCTGACAGAAAAGAACTCCTTTGGGGCCGGGGGCACCGCATGTCCTGCTTCGCTGAGCACTGCGGTGGGCTGGTCAGGAAGGTGCTAGTGCTGTTACTGTGTCTAGACCTCAAAGGAAACCCCAAATCTGTGTGTGGGAAAGGCAGGGCGTGGGGAGCCACGGCAGGCTGTGCTGTGGCGGTTGACGGATCTCAGCAAGAGCTGCCACGCTGGGGTGTGCAGGTGTGGTGAGGAGGGGTGTTGCACGGCGCTGCTGTGCCATGGTCTGGGTATGCTGCTAACGGGGCGACAGGTCCCGTCCCCAAAAAGGAACTTCCTTTTTGTCTCTTTTTACATAAATGTATCATCTACATAACGGTGGGCAACAGCCTCTGCAGTTACACAGCATTTCAGCCCAATGCTGGTGGCAGGGAGAGGTCCCTGCGATGCCTTTTCCCAGGACACTGAACTGTGGGATATCAGGATTCAAAAGCTAATTCCCCAACGATTTTGAACCAGGCTGTGTTCCTTGATCTTTGACTTCTCCTGGGCCTTCCTGGGGAAAAAGATAATTTAAAAAAAGTATATATATATATTTCAGGCCTATTTCCTCAGTGCCCATGGGAAATTAGACTCGTAGTGTTTGAACCCAAACGCCTGCTCTTGGGGTTGTTCTCAGGCAGAGTTAGCATCGTCTGAGTCAACAGACAGGCCCGTGAGGTTGCCTGTGGTCAGCTCCAGCAATGTGTTAGTTACGGAGGTTTTCTAGAGAGCTTTGCTGGGTTGTTGGTTGGTTTGGGTTTTTTTTTGAGTCTTATCATGTTTTATGTAGGAGACGTACTTACTATAAAGGATTCTTGAGATAGAAGGGGCTTTTTGCTGTCAAGAGCAACATCACAAAAATTGGATTTCTGCAGCTCTCTTCTCATACCCTATTCCCTCTGTATTATTGCTAATTACGTAATGTTAAAAGAACCTTAAGCAGAAGGTGTAGGAAGACACAATCTCTGCTCCCAAAACCTACCGTTCTGAGTTACAGAAACAACAGAGTGAGTGACAGGTGGCAAACGACAGGCCGGGAGAAGGCTGGGAGAGATCTCTAATTCTATCAGTTTAATGAGTTCTTCCCTTATCAGCCTCAGCCCTTGTCCAGATCTGCTAAGTGGCTTTTCTTAGAGATCAAATGACTATGAATTAGTGTGTGGCATCTTTTGTTACACAACTGACCAGATTTTCGACAACTGAATCTCTAAAGAGCTGAGCTGTTTTTCAAAGCGTGGCCACTAAAGCAAGCATGCAGCTGAGCTCTTCTGAAAATCAGGCCTTGTGCAGGGGGCCAGATTGTGAGGCCACGGGGCCTCCACCCACCCAGGCAATACCCAGGGCCTCACAGCGTGCCTCCAAGAAGTTTTCACCCTGATACTTCCCCGGGGTGGAAAGCCAGCAGTGGGAGCCAAGACAGCCACGATGCTCACGCTGGGAGCCTGTGTTCAGATCGAACTTGTGCAGCCGCATCCACACCGAAGCAGCAGCGATCCAGACTGTCTTGGGAAGTACTCTGCACTAGCCTAGGAAATGTGATATAGTGTTTGGGGGAAAATCCATCTTTCCTTGCTTTGCAAAAGCGTTTTCCATCTGGGAGTGCAGTGTAGTGAAGCAATCCTTGCTCTCCACTCTTCTGCCCAGGGAACAGATCCAGCTCAGTAAAGGCATCTGTGGGGATAACTCCAGGTCTTCCTGCTCCAGGGCTCTTTGATAACTTTTAGAGTGGTGTAGAACGAGGACCTCACTTGTCTCATTTCTACCATCATGAAAACCAATGTTGTTTTACCTTGGACCACACGAATACCAGGGGCTGACCTCCTCTTGAGAAACTGGATAAGTGCTAAACCTCAATGTGCAACCATTTATAGAGCTTTAACTCACACGAAGGCCACTTCCATCAGCAAAGAGAAACCTTGACACTAAAAAGCCAAACTGCAGGTGGACTTTGTTTATTAGGCAAAGGTACTTTTTTTTTTCAGCAGTTTTGAAATTGTGTTGTGTTTTATAAATTCCAAATGTAAAACGTGACTATAGTTATTCCTATTTGTCCGTAATATTTTCTTAGTGATGCAAAAGCTTTTCCCCTCAAAGTTCTTAAGATGTTTCTTGCTTCGCTACAGAAGTCAGGAAATGAAGCCACATTTTGCGTGGAAGACAAAGGCACACAGCACATTTCATGTGCATTAGGACAGGTAGGGCAGGTGCTGCTGAAGCAAGGGACCTTTTGAGACACGCAGCTGAGCAGGGGGTTTTGGCCCTCTGAGACTCATTCCTCTGGTGCTTAGGTGACACTTAGCAGGAAAATATATTTCAGTTTTGTAGCAGGAGTTGACAGCATTGATGCATTACTGCATTTGGAGAGTTAAGACACATAAACAGGCAGCTAGATCTGCACTGGCTCTGATTAAATTAAGTCAGTCTCCTGAATTTCTGTTTGCGAGTAACACAGCAGGGAGGTGAAAGCCTGCATTTTGTTACAGGCTCACCAATATAACGTTTTAATGAACCGTTTATGAGTGAGCCTTATGAATAACTATTTTACTCTGCGTTTGAATTTATTTAAGGGCCCTGATAGAAATTTAAGATTTTTCAGCTTCATGTGGCTACTGACCTGAACTTAACTGCTTAAAAGCTACATAGATTAGCTGAAAATAATCTGAGCTACATTTCCTATACAGTGAAAGAAGCATGGACATAGACTCAATGCAGAAATACACAGGCACCTTCACGGAAAGTATGCCGAACATATATGTGTGTATATATACACACACAAACGTGTACATGAATTCCGTAGGTGCATCCATATGCATTATTTGTCTGCACAGTTATTTTTAAGTGTATTCAAAACTGTAGCAAGTGACTAGCTAGAACTGAAACTGTTTTCATGTGCATACGCTATCACAGCGATCACGCAAGGCTGTGCTCATTGCAGTCTTCTTAGAAACCGCCTCATGCAACTTCTGTTGAGGCAAAGAGGTATTGTGCTGGTGCCTTTGAACCTGTACACCACATCAAGAGTGAAAGGAAAATAACACGCCAAGGACCTCAATAAACATGGATTATCTTGTTTACTGTAAACGCTTAAAAATGGCAAAGGCAGCCTTGAGTTCTGCAGAAGTCAAGTACTTTGCCCTATTTCTATAATAAGGCCTTCTTATGCGTTGCCTGCTTCCCACATGATGTGTCGTGAGTCAAACAGGACTCAGAGTAGGTGGGGCCTTCACCAGACAGCTCTGTAAGACTTCAAAAGTTTCAGTTCCTGAACAGGTTTTGTAACAACACCACCCTGAAGCAAGAGATTACGAGACAGTTTGGCCGTGTTTAGTCATGAGCCGCGGAGGCTTCAAATAGAGCTCCCGGAGTTGTTCGTCGTCGTATGCGCTGCTCCTCTGGCAGCAGAGGCAGAGAAAGCAGAAGCAGTTCATGGCATATGAACTGGTAGAAAGACATACGCTTAGGTATGTCTGACATCCCACTTGCAGAGTCCAATGTCATCCTTAAAACCACTTCCTCCTTCTCGTCAGCAGCATCCTGTGTGATTTCCTGCGTCGTTTTGTAAGAGCAGTACAAATGAAAGGATTCCTCATTTATAGAAAGCTATTTTCTGTCTTAGCAGCTTTTCTTTTAAATGTACTTAACAAAACCCCTCTTTAAAGCATTTTTCTAACAGGTTTTCTTTTTGTCTTTGTTTTTTTTTTCTCTTTTTTCCCTTCTTTTTTTTTTCCTGGAATTCAAATTGTTTCTCTCTACAGTCAAAATCCTCTTCCTGGCTTTTTGTTGGTTTGTTTTTTTGTTTTGTTTTGTTCTGTTTTTAAATACAGTTATTGTTAACATAGAAACCCCAAAATTCACTATTTCTGTTACAAAATGTATTTTCTGAGATACAGCACAGCAAAGTTTTTATTGCATGCACAAGAGCTAATTTTTCACTTAAATCACTTACTGATCTTAATAACTACAAGCATCTTGGGCTTTATTTCAAAAAGAAATTAATTTCCTTTCCATCCTCATCCAAAATCCACTGTGAAGGGCAAATGTATTCAGAGTAATTTGCATGCACCATGCACCACTCCTACTATTGTTAGGATATCACTCCCTCCCACAGGCATGTAAAGCTGCTTACTCAATGCTTAAGGCCAAACTCTAATACTACTATGATGGATCCTAAACTGAGGTAAGTTGGCATCTGCTGGCAGCTCCTGAAACTGAGCTTTGGCAGAAATTTAACCTCCTTTACACTCAATTAGATTCTTTTAGTCTCACTTAAAGTGCCACCCACCTTCCATTGTGTGTTATAAACCCTCCAAACACCTATACTTTCTTCTTTTATATTAATATGTAAATTAAATCAATTTACCTTCCTGCTCGTCATGTTCATCTATCTGGGTGCAAGTCAATCTAAGGAGAAGCCAGCTGAGGCAAAGGCAGACTGCTTAGACTCCACCATATCCCTCTGCTCTGAACATGTCATTCTCTGTGTCTTGTTGGCTTGTCTGCTTAGAGTCAAACCAATTTACTCAATCTCTTTTGTTATTAAGAACATCGTCAATGAAATAAACCCAAGGATCTGTGCAGCACAAAGTTGAAGGCTTGTTAGCGCTGTGGGGACCGAGCGCATTTGTTGCTCCTGACCAACAGCATTTCCTCTGATAAGAATAGTTTCTGGTTACCACAGGCTGTCACATATTTATGCATGAATTCCAGTTTCTGAGAACTAAATGAGTGTGCCTCGGGCTGCCCTTCGTGTGAAAGTCGACAGGTTTGGTTCACACAGCTTCGTGAAAAACAGTCTCGGCTCCCATAGTTTGTCCATGGGTTTGTACTCATTCTCCCCAAGTCCTTCAGCTCCGGCAGGCACCTCGACACATTTCAGCCATAATATCTGTGTTTAATCCATTTTTAGTATAATTTTCACCTGCAGCTATTGGCCACCTTGTGTTACTCTGCAGTCAGCTATGTTTTACACTGAGGGTTGAAACCAGGAGCTAGAATTCAGGTTTTATTCTAGAATACTGGTATGACTCCAAGGAACCTGTTTCGGTAGCAACAAGCTAAATTCAACAGTAGTTTCTGTTTTATACAGACTGTTTTCAGAAGCTGTTGACCTAACCCTGCCTGTCTGGGCTTCTCTGTCGTGACGACATCCTAAATGTGAGACCCCTGTGTTTGTGTGGCAGTCCTTTATTCGAGAGCTGTGGTTTCTCAATGTCAGGATCCTGGCCAGTGCTCCCCAGCTGCCGTGCATGCTACAGGTACACGTCAGCACCAGCAAGTGATGAGCGTAAGAATTCTCCAGGTCCCAGTTTTAATATGGGTGCTGATGTTTGCAATCTTTAGTCAGCTAATTACCCTTTGTGGCCTCAGTAAAATGAGGACTGTGCTACTTGGGATCTTCCCGGGCCTCTTACAAGGATCAGTTCGTTAATGCATGTGGAAGGTTAGAATATGTATGATGCTTTCTGAACAACAGATGTATTGGGATTTCTTGATTGCGCGTGTATTTGATGTCCAGTGGCTTGTACCTTCTCCATCGCTTTCAGCCAGAAGTAATCAGCACATGCAAGGCAGCATCTTTGCGCTTTTTATACTTGGCAAGGTCGTGGCAGCCTTTTGTGGCTTTGACTCATGCCCTCAGCTCACGCTGCAGCTGGGACGGCCACTGGTGACCTCGGTGTTTGGACTGAGATGGAACAGCAGTTCCAGGAATGCTGCCTGGCCCAGCTTCCCTGCTGATGGGAACTGTGGAGCTGCACTGATTTACCCTGGGCAGTGCCTGGCCACCCAGTTCTTTCCTTCAATTTCGGTTTGTTTTAGGTCACGGACTGCCTTGGAATTGAGGAGGGACATGAATCTCTCAAGCCACACTTGACAAGCTGACATGGTCCAAGCTACTAAAACAAAACACGAGCCATGGCAGACTTTCCCTCTGATCCCACAACATTTACAATCCTCCTGTTTTACTGTGCAGGTGAAATTATTCCCTGTTAGGTTGTGTTTCTGCTGCAGGTATTCTGCTTCCATCCAGAGACGGCTTTTCTCAGAACTTGAAAACATCGTTCTTTAATCAACTGAATTGGACTTTGAATCTCATGAAGTGGCAGGGACTAAGTACACTGTGTCTGTAATGCCCATCTGTCTTCTGTGAAGCTGTACAGAGCACAGCCAGAGGACCTTTGGGCTCATCTAAAAACGTTACACTCGAATGAAACCTGAACTAAAAATAGTAATTACTGGAAAACAAAGGGGACAACCTGACCCCACAGTTGGCAGTCTAAGTACAACAGCAGTGATATGTAATTGTCTGCATATTTCTAAACTACACTTGAGAACAGCTTCCAGGAGCTTCTGAGTAGAGATGCACACACAGCTCTGGCAGATGGTTTCTCCTTGCAGGAGAGATGGCTCCTTGGACTATCCAGGCTCCATCCCAAATACAGACTAGGCTGTTTGGCATATTGCAGCTCAACTGCCTGCAAAAGCTCCCAACTGCACCAGACCTGACTCTTTTCCCTGATAGCAGAGGATTTGAACAAAACAGAGAACCCTGGTAAAATAAGACTGGGTCATTGTAAGAGCGATGCCCTGTGCAGTGGTAGAAATCCCAGTGTAGGTCAGGGTCCTGCATTATTAGGCAGTGAACAGATGTCCTGCAATCAAGGTGGAGAAAACAGGCATAGTATGAGAAATGACAAAGATTTGAGTTTGCTAGGGTTACAGGACAGGTCAGCATCAAAGCCACAAGCAAGTTGCATATCTTCTGAGCCTGAAAGCAATACTTTTATTCACTGGCCATACTAAAGAAACTGTTGGTACCGTAAATTAGTACTAATGTCAGTGAGATCTCTTCTAGCCACTCCCTTGGCCAGATGGCCTTTATATTTTTTCATGTAAAGTATACCAGGTAACTCAAGAAACCTCTGTCCGCATACACAAATATAATTCTCCTGTCATCTTCCTCTTTTTTTCCCCTTCAGGTTGCTTTGCAATTCACACCTGAAATAAAGATGACTTCAAGACAGAGAGATTCACACACACACAGAGGACTATTCCCAAACCAAAAGCATCCCTCCATTTAACACAGACCGAGAGAGGGCAAGGTGTTTGCTGAGTGCACTGCTGAGAAAATGAAAACCATGCTGGCCTCCCGCATCTTCATGATGGATAACAGTTACTTCAAAGAAGCCAAGCCTAGCATAGGCAAAGAGCAAAAGAAAGAGGCCAGGGTCTTCAGGCTGCTCAGAATTGCAGAAGCCCACAATCACCTCGAAACCTGAGACTCTGCTATCAGGAGCTGGGGTAAGTTAACCACCGGAGGATCTCAGCAGGGATCAGGCTGTAGCAGTGAGAAGCAGGGCTCATGAATGCAGCGTATCAATCAGACTTGTTCAGCCTATCGTGAAATGTCACTTTTCAGATGTTCTCTGTATGATTAGATCCAGGAAGAGCAGAAATAAAAAGTACCTTTCTTTTTTCTCTGTACGTTCAAGTTTCTCCACTGCTTTTCATGGGGGCACCCTCTAATCTGTGCTGTGAAATGGCATTAAACGGAGGGAAAACATTTCAACAATTATCGTAGACGTTTGCATGTGGCAAAATTCTCTTGCCTTACATTAGAGAAGACATCAAATTGAAATGGAAGTTTGTACCACAATTCTATGGTCCTTTATATCAGGTTTGAGCACTACTGGATCATTTAGCAGGACAAATTCAATCCAGATCATGCCTAGGCACACAATTATGTTTCTGTTGAATTAGCCAGAGTACATAATACGGCGTTTATGCTGGCTTTATGCCGGCAGCAGGAAGAAAGACAATATCTAATCTGGCATAAAGCCTACCAATACAGACTTAATGTCATAACTTTTTGAACAATTTTGAATGGGATCAGCGCTTTGGGTTGTGTGGTCTAGCATTTTGTATCCAGGCGCCCTAGAGGCAGATTTCCTGTATCATCAACCTATGACCATTTTTGCAGTGTTCGGAGTGTCTGTTTATCCATAAAATTTTCTCTTGTTACGCCTCCCCACATGAGCCCCTTGTCCCATTTGAGGTTCTCGTTGTAGTCCATTATAACACTGTATTATATGAAACGTATTCAGGATCTCTCACAACAGCCTTTCACTGTTGCTCCCAAGGTCCTACAGAGTTGTATGTGCATGTAATTGTGTGTAAATTTTGTAATACAAATATCACAGTTGTTTGTTCGACTGGACCAATGGATGTATGCTTGCTGTCGTTTGCTTGCGCAATTAGTATAATGTTGCCCATGCAGCCATGGGAACTGTCAGCACCGATCTCTCAATCCATCTTTCTAATGGTCATTAGTGGCATCTGATTTCTGAAGGGACCTATGCTTCTGCATGTCTCCATAATACAGAACTCGAGTTGGAAAAGACTGTGCTCGCTCTCGTTCACGGAAGGTGCTGTTTTCTAAGAAAACCGACAGAGTGCCAGGCTGTCATTCACTGAGGAACTCAGAAGAATCTACCCTCTCAGCTGTTTTCCCTGCTGACACTTCTCATCCAGTCAGTTTTACCAAAGTAATCCTTCTAATTTACAGCTACAGGCTGGAGTTTCTCTGTGTAATCTTTGGGAGAAAACCCGTTCTGGAAAAGTTGCTTATTTTAGAACCCACAGCCTCAAGGAAGATATTTTTCCCTAATCCTAAACTAAATGATATCATACTTGGCTAGTGCTGTAACCATGGTACTGAAGTTATTTATGACTCTGAAATTAATGCTATAGTTAGCAACACTGGAACAAGGTTCCTTCTGTGCTACTGTCCAACTGCCTCCCTGCCCCCAGCCCGAGGCTACACTGGAAAGCAAGACAGAGTGTCTCCAGAGGGTCTTTAATTTGCAGTAAACAATGTCAGCCTTTGCTGATTTCCAAAACTTGGCGGCACACAAGTGGATATGCACAAAGATGCATCTTCTAAGCAAAACAAAGGACTTGGCTATGTTTTTATTGATCTTGTTTTGTTAGGAGATTTATTTGGTTTTGTTTATTTTAGTTCTTAAAGTAAATGTTAATTTCCCTGAAAGGACCTGGAACTCCAGTGTGCAGAGCCAGGACTGGCAGGAGGAGGGAGAGCTCGGTTGCACTCTACTCATCAGCTCTAACATCAGGGAATCACCACGAGGGCAAAGAGGAGAGGTCAGCTTTTATGCCTGGGACACTCTGCGAGAGCCGCCTCATAGAAATGGATAGCCTGTGTATACAAGATATCTGGGGACCAAACCAACATTATTCCAGTCTGATCCCTCTGCAAAGATCCCAGAGAAGGTTGGGAAGAATCCAGCAAAGTAGAGAACAGAAGAAACACAGAAAACCACACAATGCTGAATCCCTCCTGGTCAAAGATCAGGCAGCTCCCTGCTTCCAGGGAGAAAAGCTCGCGGCCGCATCCCGAGGCTCAGACGGCAGCCTAGTGACCCAGGCACCTCTCTGCTCTTCTAGAGGACTCGCGCCAGCAGCAGTAGCGTCTGCGAGCCTTACACAGCAGATCACCTCTCAAGTCAGGGAATGAAGAGAACTGTAAAACAAGACCGCAATAAAAGCATTGCAAATAGAAAAATAAAGGGCAAAATGCAAAAAGCAGAAAACAGAGGAGAAAGGAGAGACCAGAGAGAGCCAAGAAGTATGAAGTGATGGGATACTGCGCTGGGATGCAAGGGTACAAGGGAAGCCCATCTGCTGATCCGTGACAAAGGGCAGTTTGAGTGAATTTAGACAGCTCATGTCACAAAGTAGGCAAGCCTGTCTCCATCCTCAGTGCCTGCTTTCAGATAGCAGACTGGCAGATACAGCATAGCATTTTTGGTCGCTCAGGCCACTACCATGCTTCCATTTGATACAACAGTCTGACTTCATGTCAGTTCTGCTACCTGAATTAACCTTCTTATGCTGCTTTTGAACACCAGTTGACACAGCAGTCTAATTCTGCTCACCCCAAGAATAATGAGGAGCCAAATCATTACCCCCTGGTTTAGGGCTTTTCAGGTACTCTGGCCTTGGGCCCAGTCTGATTTACAACTCAAGTTGATGGAAGAAAGTCTCAAGGCCTTCACTGAGAGGTAGATAAGGCATTCTGGGAAAATATATTGGGGGAGAATGCAGCAGTTGTTTGGGGTTTCAGTTTTATTTTGGTCTACAGTCTAAACTTCTAATTCCCAGAGCCACGATTCTCCCATTGCCTTCATGGGATTTATATTGGAGTCACTTGACCGGGTTTTGCTATGGCTAACATGATTGCCTTCTTTATTTTTTGCTTTTTTTATTTTTTCTCCTTTTGACCACAGGCAAAGGAAATAAATCATCTGATATCCTGCCAACAAACTGCCATAGGCGCTTTGAGACTGGAGGCGTTTCTCCTGCCCCGAAAGAGCATTAAAAAAAACCTGGCTGATAACTTGGACAGGGTTCAGGTATGTTTGTGCACATACCAGCAGTTAAACTGATTTCTTCTACTATCTTATCTGTCCATTTCTGGTTTTAAAGGGGAGGAAGTTTGGCAGGCAAGTTACTCTTGGAATGTACTCAGTAAACCATGGGCAAGAGAAGTGAAGAGCATAAATAGAAATAAACGTAGGTACAGCAGCTGGGAGCTTGACTGCTGGCTTCTATTCCTAGCTTTACCCGTGACTCACTTGGTGACCTTAGAAAGCCACTTCACCTCTCCATGTTCCAGCTTTCTCACAGGCAAAATCACCCATTTCACAGGTCACCCCAGGTAGAGGGACGCTGTGTCTCCCAGCTGGGTGTCTTTGGAGGAAAAGCCTCATGCTACCCCCTCTGCCAGCCCCAGACCGTTCCAGTGCGCAGGATCAGGGCATTGCAGACGTGGCGCCTCTCTCCCTAAGGGGAGCTGGCAACTTTAACCGAGTGCATTTTGTGAAGCTTTTTGGGATCCTTCAAGGAAAGGAAAAGCACTATAACAAAATGTTGCTAATTATAGCGTGACAGCATACAACACATTCCTGCTCTGGACAGAACTCTGCTATCAGCCAACTTAATTATACGTTACCTTTGCCCAGTTCCCTCCTTATTAATTGTGGCCAAAGCACTGAGCAAAGCCGATTTGCTGCTTGCTCTCCATTTCTCCTTATTCAAGACCAATTCCTTGACAGCGACAGCTAGACCGTGAGACTGTTACGCTGGGCTGTGTCTGCTCCCCTGCCGGCGCTCCCCCCTACTCTCCCTGGCAGTTGTAAACATGTCTCTCCACTTTATTCCTGCCCGCCTGGAGCAGATTCCTGGGATGTTAATGCCACATACAGCCCTGGCCTTGGACGGGCAGTCCCATGGCTGGAGCAGGATGGAGCTGCACTACTGTGTCGGGAGCCTGCAAACAACCTTGGAATGGGGCAAAGGAAAAGCAGACCTTGTTTTTGCAGGAAAGGCTTGTTAGTGGTGCTTGGGAGCCTCCTGCACCGGTCGCAGGGGTGGGCCTCCATACATCTCAACCCCGAGGCTCTAGCCATGGTGCAGAGCAGGGAGGGTCAAAGGCTTGGTGCTAGCAGCGAGCAGGAAAGCTGCAGTAAAAGCCCCAGAGCCCACGTACGGTGTTAGCCTCTCTGCGTGCATCAGGACCAGCAGCAGCACAAAGGCATCCTGGATCAATCTAATTTCTGTATAAAAACAGGAAACTGCCCCTCCCTTCGCCAAAACAGAGGAAGAGCTGCATGGCCTATATCTGTGTCACCGAGAAAAGGGGCAGGGGAAGGAGCAAACGGCTCCCTTCGTCTTATCCAGGAGCGTGTCAGAAAGAGGACGCCTCAGACAGTTTGTTCTAGGGATACTTTTAAATCTGTCCCCAGCACAGGTCTTGGAAAACAGAAGGCAAGAAGATCTCTGCTCCAACATGGCTCAGACCTCTCCGAACACCCATTTCCAGCAGGAGAAGCAGATGGGGGGGGTTTGCTACAAGCAGCAGGGCAGGGGTGCCTCCCCGAGACACCCTGGGCTGCAGGCATTTCATATGGGGCCTCTGGTTCAAATACAGTTTGGGCTCGTGGCAGCTGAACCCTAGTGCTATCTGATGGTTTTTCGGTGACCTGGAGGAAATGAAACACACAAGCCCGCCAGCCCTCCCCTCCTCCTCCAGCAGTCGCAGCAGGGAAAGCCGAGATTGATTCAAGACTGAGAAAGAATAAACCCTTTCCCTTCAGAAATACTGCCTCCCACATTGGACCGAGCATTTTAAGGTGAGGGGGGAGGTTCTTACTTTTGACACTTTTACTTCTGTAATGAAAAACATCTTAAGAGTACAGGGATGTCAAATAATACCTTCCCTCTTCCCACATCCATTACAGAAAGAAGAGGGGAAAGTGAGAAAACATCTATATTCCTACTTCTTGTCTTTATTCCCCTGGACTGAGGTCATCTACCACCAACAGATATAACTTGGGAACCAGCATCTGAGCCAACATTTCCTCAGTGCACAGCACCCTGCTCTCCATCATCTCACACCACCTTTGTGTTACAGAGGAGTCACATAAAGGCAATACTAGAAGATGAAAGAGGTGAAATATTTTTTAGAAGACCCTGAAACTTTGAGGAACTTCTTAGAATAATTCAAGACACCTGAGGGATTGGGACAGGGGACCAGGAATAGCCAGATGTTTCAGCTATCAAGTTAAATAAATTGTTTCCCAACCTGTGCAACATCTTCAGCTACAGTAGATGGGCCTTCAGTGCTTGCAGTGTGGAAGAGCCAGAGGAACGGGCAGGTTGGCCGCATGAGTTAGCCCAGGATTTTACTAATGTAAATCCTGCAACTTGATTGTGTTTGCTCTAGAATTGCATGCACATAAATCAGGCCATGATCAAAGCTTTACCCATTTCAGTATCACCTGATCAATTAGAAGTAGGGATTGTATGGTGTTAAACCAAAAACCGCATACAAAAATTGTTGTTCTGCATATAGAAGTTGTTCTCAGCTTAGCATATAAGTGAGAAACCTCAAAGTCATGAGCAGTTTTTCCTGACAATGAGTCCTGGACCTTGCTATGTTAAAACAAATATCATTCTGATATTTGTTCACAGAGTCATAACCATCATTTTCTTTGTCTGCTGTCTTGTAGCCAGTGGGTCATGTACACTTGTGTTTAGATGTGTCCACAGAGGAATCCAACCTGCAAATAAAGAACTGCAACAGAAGTTGTGGTTTTGTTATTACTGCTCAAGACTGAGATCGTGTGAGAAAAACACTTTCCAGTTCAGATGGAGGAAATGGAAAGCACAAAGATTCATTATTTTGCTATTCAACAGAGCAGATTTCTAATGAACTGTGTCCACCAAACAATTTAGAGATGAGGAAGTGATGGAGAGATGCTTTTCATGCAAGTAGAATAAAAATCAGAGAATATAGTTCTTGGGCTAGATTATGCAACCAAGAATATCTTTACCTTCCCCTCTTGTGCAAAGTATTTTCTTTTCATTATACACACTTGACCTTGACTTCTCAAACCTTCGCCTCAAATACACTCTTCCCATCTCTAATCATCTGCATCACCTTCCCCCTGCAGCCAAAGAGCAGAGACTTTCCGCTAGTTCTCCAACATACCAGCAGGAGCTGTTTCACCTGCCTGTGGACTTTCATACAGAGACCAGACCAAACTGTGCTCATTTTTACAGGTGGAAGGTCGCCAAAGTGTCTTTCAATTCCTTCTACATTTTAAAAAGTCAGAGATGCTTTTGAACTATCACAGCAGACATAGGTTGGAACAGACTGGATTTGGTCCAAGTTTTTCCACTGTCCATCTCATGGTCAAGGAAAGGGCACAGCTGTCCAGATCTCCTCTGCCTGCCTTGATTTCAGCCAAAAGACTAAATGAAAGAGTCCGTCCACCTCAGTTTTGTCCTCATTGTCACCACTTTCAACTCCTTTTTGAGGTACTTTGTAACAACCCTTCAGCCATCTCTCGAACTGTGATGAGAGTTTAAAAGTCTGTAGATCACTGAGAGGCTCAGATGAAAACTGTATAGTGGTAATATGGATTAGTGCACCCAAGGGTACCACTGGTAGCAGAGTTGATAATTCGCAGTGATTCCTTCAAGGAGGACATCTCAATACCAAAGGCAGGCTCTGGGGCTGCAGCACCTGTACTGCTCTCAGTCCCATCCTCAAATGCCAGCACCAGCCCTTTTGGCTCAGACTTTTGCTAAGCTCCTTCTCCCTGCCCGCACCCCCCAGCTTGGCACCAAAAAGCAAACAAACAGCTCTGTGAGCTGCAGAATTTGCAGAATCTGGCTTTCAGCAGGCTGGCGTCTCTTGGGGGACTGACCTGGGTGCCTGAGAGGGCACAAACTCTGACTGAAGCTTTTCCCACGGTTTGGGCATCAATCAAATGTCAGATCCGTGCGGATTCTCTAGTGTCTAATAAGGTCTGACAAGCATGTGTTGGTCTTTCTCACAATTGCAGCCCTGGCAGGGTCATTTTTTACCCAGCCATTTGTAAATGCAGGAACTGAGCTCTATACCTCTGTCAGTTTGAGATAAAACTGGCCAAAGGGTTAAAAAGTTTTTAAAAGAGAAAAGTTTGGAAGAGTATGCGTGCGCCGATATACAATGTGATTGCATAAGCTCTGTTACATTAGGAAATCAAAATAATCAACCCTTTTCCCTCTAAATATGATAGAATTTATAGTTGAGTTGCTCCTGGTGGTACAAAAGCCCCTTTTAAACTTTGCTCTACAACCTGCGGAGAACCACACTCCAGAACTTCAAGTTATTGCTTTATGTTCAAGCTTGAGTACAGGAGAGACAATCTTTACACTTCAGGCCCCTGTGGGAAAAACGTGACCCCAATCAGAATGACCCTTGAGTCAGCATGTGAGCAGTCACGGGGAGCCATGGAGATACGCAGCTTTGTAGCACAGCTGATAGCTAAGGTAGAGCTCAGTATGGGAAATGTGGCTCTGACATTCCCTGAGAAGCTCTGGGCCTTAAAAGAACAGAAAGGCTATAAAGGGTGCCCGGGTATTTCTTAAAAGAGGATAAATTAGCTGTGATGGGACTGCACAGCCCAAACCAGGTATTCTGCAAAGACAGCTCTGCGACCGAGACACACAGAGTGGATTTACGCCCCGGAGCAGGGCTGGTCTCCAGGGCAGCTCTGCCTCCTGCACCCACGCGTGCCAGCTCTTTGCATGCACGGCCTACGCGGTGAGCCTCACCTCGCCGTGTCCTCAGGCTGCCCTCAGCAGACAGGAGATGCGGATTCAGAGAGAGGACGAACGTGACCTTTACAATCTCAGCTCTGACAAGCACTTCCTGCAGGGTGACAGCTGAGAGTTGCTTCTCCTGTAACTCCCACTTGGGCTGGAGTAGCTCAAGTACTGTTGCTTCCTTAATGCTCCAGGCCCAGGTGCATCCAGTCAAACTACCCTCTGCTGCTTAGAAAGCCTTAAAAGGCCCAGGTAGCTGGTGGGAGAAAGAGGCTTTTCTAAAGCAAAACATCTCAGCAGCCTCCATACATCCAATTTCATTACCTGCCAGCCTCTCAAGGAACATACAAACTGGAAACAGTCTGGGAGGGATCAGCTCGTTCTGCCGCACAGGCGAAGCTGATACTGCAGAGTGCTTTGGAGATGGGTATTGAGCAAGCGTTGACAGGATTTCTCCATCAAATGGCGCTTTGTGAACCCATCGGGAGCCTTGCTGTATCTCAGTCCTGACACAGGCTGACTCCTCTTAGATATTCATCAAAAGAGGCTTCCTGCTCCCTAGAGTTACTGGAGTTAAAGATGCCGAGAGCATCTGGCACCCGCTACAAGATGTGTGCATTTTCCTGTAACGTGCCCGAGCCTTAGCAAAAGGAGGATGTTCACCTCTGCATTCAGATGGCTGATCGTGATTGCGCCTCCATTAAAATGCAGCACCCTCTCTAATAACTGGCTAAAGTTAGGGAAGTATGTCAAACAGGACACCCGTTGAGTTTAAATGTCTTGCTTTATCATGGAGACTCTTTAAGTAAAGGAGTCAGGTACTTGGGAGTGGAGTTGCGAAACAAATTCATTTACACAGATGCAGCCTGTGCAATCAGAAGCAAGCTGCTAGAGAGGTTTGGGGACTGCTACTTTATCCCGTTTATTTCTGGCGGGAGGCTCTCGCTCCAACAGGCAGGGACTACGGATCCTCCCAACCCCAAAAGCTCAAGGGAGCTGATTACTCTCCCCTAGCTTCGCTGGGGAAGGCCAGGTGTCTCTTCTTGAGGAGGAAAATGAGCTTTGCAGGTGCTTGCTTTGTGCTATACTCGCAGCTCCCTGCTGCCCATGCTTTCCAGGCAGAGGTTACCTCTGCTCACCCAGCACTGTCTTATGGCAGCACCATCAGAAAATTAGAGAAAATGCCCATCAAAGGCCCTGCGCTGTGCTTGAGGGCACACGCTCTCCCTTTGGAAACGCGTACCGGGTACCAAACGGACGCGGCATTGGCACCTAACGGGACGATGCCCCGGCTGCCCAAGCGCTCCTGGGCTGGAGCTGCTCTGCAACAGGCGGTGAAGTCTCCCGCTCCCAGCCCGGCCGCCCCGCAGGACGCCCTGCTCCCCGCCGGGAGAGCGGCGGGGCCGGGCCGGGGCCGCGGGGCCCCGCCGAGCCGCTACCGGCCGCGCTGCCGGCGGAGTCGGGCGGCACCTGCGGGCGGGCTCCGCTACTGCAGCCGGGCGCGGGGGCTGGAAACCCGCTGGAGACGGCAAAGGCTGGGAAGGGTTGGGGTGGGAGAGCCTGGGGATGCGTTCACAGCTTGGGGTGCAGCCGGAGAAGCTGCTGCGGGCCCGCCACAGGGCGAGGGCGTGCGGGGAGTCCCCAGGCAGCGCCTCTGCCACCGACTGTCACCATTTAGCACAGAAACGGCTCAAGAGAGGCTGCCGCTTCCTTCCTTGGTGCCTCTGAACGCGGGCAGGATGCTGCCTGCTCTTCCCAGGAGCTCCTGCTCCCACCCCTGCTTCACAGCCAGGCTGGCACTGTGGGAAGGCAGCTTCCAAACTCAAAGCCGAATTGGAGCAGGGTTCCTGACTTCTTATCGGAGCATTTGCAATTGCTAGAAAAGATGTGTTTCCCTGGCCGCTGTGTGTGTATTTAAAGAGGAGGTGTCTAGGCCGAGCTGTGGCACTGTGAGCACAAACTGCTGTGAGTTTGGCTATTCATTGACAGCACTACTTTGCAGGTGATTTGGGAGCTCCAAGCATTTTCTCCCAATCCACACTTTCTTTTTTAAAAGGCAACTTCTTTTAAACCAAACATTCATGATCTTTTCACAATCCGTAGGGACAGACTGGCTGGAGAATCACAAGGAATCACAAGCCCAAATGTCCATGGGGATTTCTAAAAATCCCTAACACACACTACAAAGCAATTCCTGAAGATGTGGGAGCCTTTCCGGGTATTTGTAAGCTTCCAAGCTAAATGAACCGCTAAAGCAAATCGGAGGGCTGGTGGCCCGGTCACACGGCAGGAGGGCGCAGCCTGGCAGCCAAGGCTCCGCACTGGAGCTGCTCCAAAGATTTGGAAAAGTTGCAGTCGGAGGAAGGCCCCTGCTTTGTCCCCAGAGGTCCTTGGGTAGATCCTCCCTGGGCAAGCACTTTGTAGCTCCCACTGGAGTGAGCCGGATGGGTAAAAAGAGGAAAATACAGAGTATTGGACAGAGCAGGTTGAAATGGTGGAGGCGCAGTGGGTGCCATGCAACCCCCCCCGCATAGGGGCAGGGGGTCTCAGCTCCGAGACACTGCTCGCATGGGTGCGGGTCGGGGTTGGTGTTTTCAGCTGAGCAGTCACATGTAGGGGCCTATTTTAAACGTGTTCCCCACGTAGCAGAGTGCACGTCTCGAGGATTGAAATAGACGGTGGTTTGATCATTGTCTCTCCCAGGGAAATGGTTTTTAATGAGGTTTTAAATAATAAAGTGGGATAATTTCCCTGGCTGGCAAGATCATGAAATTTTTATGCCTCCTTTCTCTCCCAAAGTTTTATCACCCTTTATTTTTAGCAATGCATAATCCCCCCTTTTGGACAAAAAAAAAAAAAAAAAAAAAGAGAAACCACTGATTTAGGGAAAGCCGCTCCTCGGCAGGGACTCTCAGCCGGGAAGCGGTCCCAGGGGCAGCTCCACGGGCAGCCCTGCCCCACGCTCCAGGGATGGGCAAGGACCCCCCAGGGGCAGAGGGGACCTCCAGTGCTGGTGCAGGGTGCCAGTACTGGGTACTGGGTGCTGATGGAGGGTGCCAGTATTGGGTGCAGGGTGGTGGTGCCAGTATTGGGTTGCAGGGTGGTGGTACAATGTGCCAGTACTGGATGCAGGGTGCATGGTACTGGGTGCTGGTGCAGGGTGCCAGTACTGGGTGCATGGTGCTGGCACTGGATGCCACTATTGGGTGCCTGGTGCTGGTGCAGGGTCCCAGTACGGGGTGCATGGTGCTGATGCAGGGTGCCAGTATTGCGTGCATGGTCCTAGTGCAGGGTGCCAGTATTGCGTGCATGGTCCTAGTGCAGGGTGCCAGTACTGGGTGCATGCTGCTGGTGCAGGGTGCTGGTGCTGGGTGCCAGGTGCTGGTGCAGGGTGCCAGTATTGGGTGCATGGTGCTGGTGCAGTGTGCCAGTACTGGGTGCATGTAGTGGGTGCTGGTGCAGGGTGCCATGTGCCCATCCTGGGCGCTGGTGCAAGGTGCCAGTATTGGGTGCCTGGTGCTTGTGCAGGGTGCCAGTACTGGGTGCATGGTGCTGGTACTGGATGCCAGTATTGGGTGTCTGGTGCTGGTGCAGGGTGCCGGTGCTGGGTGCCCATCCCGGGTGCCGGTGCTGGGCGCTGGGGGTGTGTGTGTGTGCGTGTGCGTGTGTGTGTTTTGACGTGAGGAAGTGCCAAAGCTGCTATTGCTTTAGGAAGTCAATCGCAGGGGCCGGGGGACGCGTGCGCAGTGCAGCCGCTCCGCTCCGCTCCGCTCCCGCTGCCTCTCCCTCTCCCTCCGGTGCCGAGCCCGGAGGCAGCGCAGAGGCGGCGGCCGGGGGGCAGCGGGGCAGCGGCGGCNCCCCCCGCCCAGGGCATCCTCCCTTTTGCACGCCCTCCCCCCCCGCCCCCGGACACGCACCGAGCACCGCGGAGCGCCGGGGTTGGTGGAGAGGTCGGCTGTGTCTGTCTGTGTGTGCGTCCGTGTGTCCGGCTGCACCAGCCCCATGTGCGAGGGCTGGGGGGGGCCTGGGGGAGGGGGGACAGCGGGATGCTCCGTGGGGACCGGCCGGCGGGGCAGGGGGACCCCGAGCACCGAGCAGGGAGGGGGCCCTCCCCGCCGCATCACCTCGGGGGAGGGCAGGGCTCCTGCGAGGAGAAGGAGGAGGAGGATGGTGGGGGAAGGAGGGGGGCACCCTCCAGCCGCAGGGCCGGCTGCACCAGGGCGGGAGCTTGCAGGGAGGATCTCCCCCCGGAGGCCTCCCCGGCCCAGGGCTGCCCCGGCCCTCCCTGCGCCCACAGGTGGGTGCCAGGGCAGCGCTGGAGCACCCATGCACCGTCTTGGCCAGGCAGGCTCCCCGTGCGGCTCCCTGTGCCCCCGGTGCAAAGGGGTGCCATGCCTCGTCGTGGAGAGCAGCAGCGATGGGGTTCCCTGACCTGGCCGGCTGGGGCTCGGGAGGTTGGCTGAGGTCAGGGCAACCACGGGCTTCGGTCCCTGCCGGGTCCTCCAGCAGCGGCAGGGCCAAAGGGTCAAGCGGGGGGATCTGGCTCGGTGGTGTCCGGGACGTGGTTCTCCCCCGTAGAGATGTGACATCCGACCGTCACCCAACACAAGCCCGTCACGTGGGTAGCGTCGCGGGATGCCGCGACTTGGTGCCGTGTCCCCGCGGTCGAGGGATGGAGAGGGCCAGGCGTGGCCGCCGGAGCTGCTCCACGTGTGGATCGCGGTGCGTCTCTGGGCGCGGAGAGGTTCCCCCGGGAAGCTCCCTCTCCCTGCCGCTTCCATGAGGCTGCTCTGGCGCGGATCCATGGCCTTATTTAAGAAACTAAACAAAAAGTGTTAAGTGAGTGGGAGGGATTTCCCTGCTGCGAGGGGAGTTCATTCCCCTCTGGATGCGTCTCCACCATCCCCGTCGATAAGAGACGCTTGTCCCGTGTCACGCTGGATGAGCGGAGCCCGTGGCATTTGCTGGCCTGGTGGATAGCGTTTTCTTTGGGAAAATGGGTCGCCCCAGTGGGCACATACTTCAGAATATCTCCCAAGGGAGAGCGCCACATCAGATTTCCCTACAAGGATTTTAGCTCCTCCGCGTCAGCCCTTCCCCACAAATGACTCAAGCCGCTAATCAAAATACAGTCGTGTTCTTCAGCAATTAGACAAACTCCACCTCATAAGATTATAGTGGAGAAGCAGGAATTTAGTGACATGAATATATCTCAATCAGGGTGTGGGTGCCCATTTTGATATTGTTATTAAAAAAAGAAGGAACCGAAGGTAGCTAATCAGATAATGCAACTGAAACCCAGAGAGGGTAAGGGAGAAAAATACCTTGTCAGGGTAGTTGATGCTGACTCTGCCCAAGGTATGGGAGCAGCATGTCTCTGCCACCTCCTGAAGTGCATCTTTGCTTATCTTTGGTTGTAATCTCACTTTTAGGCTGGACTTGGGCTACAGCATCTTGAGTTTCCACTGGGCTTGTGCGAAGGGGGCTGGTGAGCTCAGTGCTCAGGGCTCTTCCCTGTGAGCAGCAGGTCCGGAGTGGCAAAGCTGACACTGTGTTGCTCCTGGACCTCTGCAGAGCATGGGCTCGAGCTGCTGTGGCTTTTCCTCTTTTTTTCCAAATTTTTATCCTCTGGATAAAATTATTTTGGAAAGTCGGCTCAAGAGGAGGTAAGCGCCACGCTCAGTGCTGGCGCCACTCCTGAGCCATCCTGTGGGGTGCCCTGCCTTTCCCTTCCAGCTCCTCCTGCTCCTCGGGCCGGTTTCTTGCACCAACCCCCCGGCCATGCCTGAGCACCCCAAAAGCAGAGCAGCCGCAGCAGAGCGAGGCCAGCAGGCATTGCCGCCTTTGTGCCGCCGCACCACACGCTCTCGGGGTTCGGCACTTCGGGCTCTTGCCTGGAATAACAGCGGCTTCCGGGTGAGCCGGTGCCCGCAGCCTTCGCCGAGACTTCCTATTACTCAGTTCCTTGTTCGTCTCTGCACATCTCTCTGTGCGTTTCCACTACCTAAGCTGTTCAGAGAGGGGTGGATCTAAAGCCAGTTGTTTATATACGTTATTTCGTAGCTACCTCTTAATTTGCAGGGAAGAAAAGGTACTGGACCTTATCACGGGTTCTTTTCATCCCCCAACGTGTTACAACATGGTTTTTGCCTGTGGGGAGGACAGGAGGGGGGAAGAGTGTCCAACATCATCTGTGGTGTAAGAGGGGAAGAAACCAAACTCGCCAACTTGCGGGGACTCCAGCAGCCCCGTCGCAGACCGGGAAGCTGCTCTGCGGTGGCCATCACCACCCCCTGCTCCAGCTGGCGCAGGGAACAGGCATCCAGCCCCACGAGCATCTCTCTTTTCATACCATCCTGCGCACAGCGCCACATGAGCTTCCTCCAGCTCATTTCCATCAGTACTGGGCTCGCCCAGCCCATTTCTTTCCCCAGCTGCTTCGCCATGGGTTGCTCCATGCAGCACAGGGAGGGTGACCTGCCCGAATCCTTACTGCCACAGCCATGGAACGGTAGCGTAGAGCCGTGGCCCTGTTTGCGGCAAATAGCTCCACCGGCCGGCTCTCCCCACCACGCCCGTGAGTTTCAAGACACCCGTAACTTTTCGCAGGGATCAAACATCTTAAATCCAGCTGTGCACGCTCTGCAGGAGCCACTGGCCCGCTGCCTCGCTGGGGCCGAGCTGGGACCGTGCCGGTCCATGAGCTGTGGGGTGAGTCCCCTGCGCAGCTCCCCGGCCTGCCCGGGTGCTGCGTGGGACCTGGGCGCACGGGAACCGGTGGCTTTGGGGTAAAACTATAGTGAAGTCAAAATCTCGGCTCTTGCTGGATCCAGAGCACTGTGTAAAACAAGGCAGCACCCCCTGAGTTTTGACAGACCCTTCGCCCTTCTGTGAATGTGCTCTCTGGGAGCACAGAGAATTATTTTATTTCTATTATTTTTGGCTGGAAATCCACTGGGTTCCTTCTTTGTGGGGGACTGGTGACAGAGACCTCCCGCCTGTGACTTCCCCCCTTCCCAGCCACTGGGGTGGGCACAGAGGGTGATGCCCCAGCCCACCCCATCATCTCCTCCAGGTCCGTGGGACCTCGGGCCGTCCCAGATGAGGTTACTGGGAGAGGTGGGGAGCGCTCTGCTGCTCACCCGTCCTGCAAAACCTCCTGACTTTGGCCATTTCATGGGAGCAGAGATTTAACCGGCGGGGAGGGGGAGCAGCAACAGCAACGAAAACAACAACAAAGTCCTCTGGGCTTCAGCTTTAACGTTCATCTTAGACATGGAAAAAAGGGGGTTTCCTGGTAGCAGGAAAAATGTATGGTAGAGTTTTATAACAAGCCGCCCTTCCAGTTCTCTAACAACTTGGAAACAGCCTCAGTTGACCTTTGGAGGGCTCTTTGCTCAGGCTATGAAGATCTGCTGGGTTTGGGAGCCCAGCTTTGCCACTCTCCAGACTTGCTTGTCAGCACTTGCTCGCTCTGGAGGCAGAAACGCTGCGGAGGCTCCGGGCGGCAACAGGATGGGCACAGGGGGAGCGGAGCCCCCGATGTCTTCGCCTGTGGTCGTGGCTCTGGGTGCGTGGGGACGGGCTGTGGGTGCGCTGGCAGCCCGCTCCCAGAGATGGATTTACTGCTGGCTCGGTATAGAGCAGCTCAGGGAGCCAGCAAAGGGGTTTGGGGTTAAGGGTTTGGGTTTTCCCATTCCTCCCCCTCCTGCAGGCATGAACCCAACCAGGGCTTAAGTACTTTCCTCCGACAGAAGGCAAATGCCCAAGCAGCGTTTCAGTGCAAAGGGCAGGAGAAGAGCAAACAGGTACATATTGGCATTAGCAGGCAGGAGCCTCGGAAAAGGAAGGCAAAGCTTCAAGCTAGCCTTGAAAAACAAGAAAAAACAAGGAAAGATGCTGCCTGCGAGTCTGGTGTGGGTTTTACCAGGAGGAGAGAGCTCGCAAGGGGGATTTGGGGCTGGGGAAATGTATTGCCATGACAGCGGTGGCAGGCAAGCTCCTGTGTCCTCCGATGGTACAGCTGAGCCCTGCAGCATCCCCGGGGGCACGGCGAAGGGCATCACTGTGGCCTGTCACATCGGGGTTCTCGCTAAGATCCCCAGCGAGAGCCACTACCGCGATCTGAGCCCAGAATCCCTGCGATGGGCATCCACCCATGGCCGGGCTCCTGCTGCCCCATCTGCCTTCCGCAGCCCTGTCTGGCGGCAGCATGCCCGGCTGCAGCGGGATGCAGTGGCTGCGGCTGCCCGGCGCTGCCCCGGGGCTGGCGGCCGCCTCTGTGGCACAGGGGCCACGCAGGGTGACAGCGCTTCCTTCCTCCCTGCGCTGCCAGCTCCTCCCTGGGGATGGCTGAGCCAAACCCCGCCGTCTTTCTTCCCCTTTGGTCGGGTTTTAAATAACGGGCGCGGCCCGTCTCGGAGGACACAAGTTGCTCGCAGAGCTCCCCGTTGCTTGTCGTGGCTGGGGCAGGGCAGAGCATCACTGCTGCCCCGGCGCCAGTGAGGCTGCGGTGACCGCAGCACAAGGGACCGTATGTCCCTTGGGATGCTCCGGAGCTGGGACAGGGCGTCAGGTCACCATATCTCCCTTGCCCTGGGTATTTGCTTGTAGGTCCTGGGGGACTCCTTCCTCAGTCCCTCACCATTTTAACGTAGGACCGAAGTCTGACATGGGAGGAAGTTTTTTTACTGGTGCAGGCAAAAGCTCGGCTCTGCAAGCTCTGGTCCCGGGACCCGCGGTGGCATTGGATCTGGGGCCGGGGGGACATCCCAGCCCTAGGTGCTTATCGGTGAGGCGTGACATCTGCCTGATGCCAGACCCCAAAAGGCATCCATTGGGTCTGGCAGCGTGCAGGCAGCGGGGTGCGCAGCTGCCCAGGCAAATAAACTGCGGTGGGCAAACCGGGGTGCAGCGTTTGGGGGTGGTCCCCCTTGTTCCCAGCCGTCGTGCTGGTGTGGCCCCAGCCTGGCCAGTCCCACCACTGGTTGAGCCGGCTGCTGGGCTTAGCCCTGCCCTGACCACATCAATGCCGTGCAGGGCCACGCTTTGGGCAGGGAGTGTGGCTGGAGAGCAGGGCCAGACCTGTCCTCGGCGTGGCTGGACCCACCTCCCGCCCGTGCCGGCGCAGGCTCCCAAACCTCCTCCCTGTGCCCAGCTGGCGGCTCCCATGCTGGCATGGGTCTCCGGATGTACCCGGCGGGGTTTGGTCTTGTGCCGGGGCTGGGGAGAAAATCACCCCTCGGCTGCGTGGGAGAGCGCTCGGAGCCGCGGTAAGCGACCCCTTTGATCCAGTGTTTCCCTGTGATGCAGGGTCCCTCCTTTTCATCCCGATCTGGGGTTGATTGGAAAGGGCAATTCCTCGTCTTCTTATCCTTGGTCCTCCTAGCATCCCTATCCCCAAAATTATCACTAATGCCGCCTCCTCTGCCCTGTGGTCCCCAGGGGAACACGGTGCTGCCCGTGCTGGCATGCCCTGGGATGGGGATGAGCGGGTCCTGTGCTGGCAGCACCCCATGGACAAGAAGGACCCTGCCACCCACCTGGCTCAGCTCTCACCCGGGCCACACCGGTGCCGTATCCCTCCCTTTCCGTCCCCTCCTGTCAGCCTCCGGGCTCTGTCCATGCGGTTTAGCCCCTGCTGAGTATTGATTACTGTGATCTTTCTTCTCCTTTCGCGTGGATCATTACCAAATGCTTAATAGGAGTCTGCCTTAACACCACGATACCTCTACTAATAGAAACATAATTGTCAGGGCTTGCCGTATTAAATCCCCCAGCTGATTGTTGCGGGTGCTATTTTTACGCTATGAAATAATTAACTCCATTTCTGTGCAAGAGCCAGGGCCGGAGGGGCGGGTGCCGGCAGCGCTGCACCCGTCGTGCCACCCGGCATCCCGTGGTGGCTGTCTCGGCTGCGGCGGGGTAGAGCTGTGGGTCTGCTCGCCTCTTTCCCGTGGGTGCTGGAGAGGTTCACACGGTCCTTTTGGGAGGGCTCGTTTGGCTCAGAGGATGCTCAGTGCAGAAATATACCCCGGCTGCAGGTGAGGAGAGGGGCAGGGAGCAGAGGAGACAGCGGGTCCGGAGGAGGACCCCAGCATCGTCCTCTTCCTGGCAGGAGAGGTGCCCACGGGACCGTCAGCCCTCGTGGTGCAAAGGACCAGGGAGGTGTTGGGACATGCTGCAGCATCTCCCGGTTCCCATCGCCGGGACCTGCCTTTCCACTCTCAGAGGATGGCAGAAAAATCACTGCCGGGCAGAGGAGCTCCCCTAAAGGCATCTGCTCACCGCCACCGCCTCCTCTGCCACGTGCGCGGGCACATCTGCCAGCGTTATCAGCAACACGTGCTCGGCAGGGCGGCGGGGACGCAGCCGGAACGCAGCCACGTGAGCATCGCCACCCCCTTATCCCGGCAGGACCGGGGAGCCTGACCCGGCTGGTGCCCAGGACCCTTGGCACTCTGTGCCGGTAGCATCGGGGTCAGCCCAGCCCCATCCCCGCAGAGTGGGGGGCTTGAGCCTCACCTCTTTAGTCTTTTTCTACTAGATTGCTAAAGGGAGGGGGAAAAAGCGCCAGGTCTAAAAATAGCTCCTAAAACTTCCTGTGCCACTGGCAGGTGGCTGGGGCAGGCTGCGGGGGCGGGCGGCAGCTGTGGGGCTCGGCGGCAGCGCCTGCCCGCGGGGTCACCCCGGCAGAGGGGAGCCTGGGGGTGCCGGCCCCCCGTTGCCCACCCGGGCTGCCTGCAGGGCTGGCCCATGGCTGGTTGCACTCGGTGGCCAATTTCAGCCAAATTTGGCAGAGGTCGGAGGTGCTGGCTCCCTCCCGGGAGAAAGGTGGGGAAGCTGCAGGCTGGGCTGAGCCCTTATTAGACGCGGCAGAATCCAGCAGCGGCGTGCGGGCGGCCGGGGCTGCCGAGCTCTGCCTGCGCTGATCCAGCGTGGCCGGTCCCACAGGTGACAGCCGTTTTGCAGCTCCTCCGAGGCACGGAGAGGGGCCGGATCCAGCACTGCTCCCCGCTGAAGCATTGCTGGCGTGTGGCGGGGGCTCAGTCGTGCCAGCAGCTTGGCTGGGGATGGTCTCTCCGCCGGCACCGGGGGGGTTTGTGCATCGCCCCCTCCAAGCGATCCCAGCGGGGGTCTGTGATGAGCAGCAAAGCTGCCCGCACGGTTTTGACCCATAAAATATGAAGGGAAGGTCCCTCCTGGGGCAGAGAGCTCATGCTGTGGCCGGAGGCGGCCGGAGAATAAAAATACACTCGGTGTCGGTGTGTGCCCCAAGGCCGGCGAGCTGGGGGTGCTGGGTGCTCCGCTGTGGGAGTGCGGCCGCATCCCGGCATCCCCCGGCTCTTGAAGCTGGCCCTGCCCGGCAGCGGCAGAGGGAATCCTGGAAAACCATCTGGAAAATAAATGAGGTTCAGGTGACCAGAGAAACAGAGCGGTGCTGGGTGCCTGCGAGGACGGCAGCGATGGCAGGGTGGGTGCCAGCAGAAAAAGGAGCCGCCAAAGCTGAGGGTGACTTTTGGGTGACGGGGGGGGTTCCATCCAGACAGGGTGGGGCTGGAGACGGCGACGGCGTGACCACGTTGGTTTTTGGGTGCCGGCGTATGCAGTGTTGGGAAGAGAGGAGATAACAGCTCGGCGTCCCCGGGGAAGGCGAGGGAAGCGGCTGCGCCGAGCGCGGCACTGGGCCGGGCTGATAACAGGCACGTGCCGTGGCCGGGCGCCCGGCCCAGCCCCGTGGCCCCAGGGGAGCGTGCAGGGGGTGCCAGCATCCTCCCCTCCCTCTTTCTCCCCTTTTCTCCCGTACCCACCTGCGGCGAGCCCATGCGAGCGAGGGGGCAGCCGCCAGCAGAGACCACAAAATGGTTTCGGTCGCTGGTGTGGTGCCGGGGCCGGAGCCCCCTCCGCCCGCAGCAGTGGCGAGGGCAAATTTAATCAAGGAAACGGAGGTTGGGCGTCTGATTTCTCTCTCTGTCTTCTTTCTTTTTTTTTTTTTTCCCTTCTGAAGAGGGAAAAAACCAAACAACTTTGTTTGTGAGTCACTCTTGGCCGAGGGAGCCGGGCTTCGCTCTGCGTGGCAGGCAGGCTGGCGCATCCCCACGTCGCAGGGACGATGCCGCCGGGAGGCACGGCGGGAGGCTCTGACTCAGCCCACCCTCGGGGACTGGGCCCTTTCCCTCGCTGCCTGCCTCGCTGCCGGCGTCCTTGCCCCGCGGGCAGCGCCAGGGACGCCTGGGGCGCAACCTGGCAGAAAGCACCGTCGCCTCAAAGCGGCCTCGGCTGGGTGCTGGGGACTGGCCCGTGCCCACCCTGGGGATGTATCCTGCTTGTCACTCCGTGGGGAAGCCACGCTGGCTGCTTCCTCGGCCGCGGGGCTGTTCCAGTGCCGGTGTGCCCAGGCTCTCTCCGAGATGCCCGGCTGTAGCTGGCACTGCAGCGGGTGCCCATCCTGGCCGGGGAGCCCTGGCTCTGCTGCTCTCGCACCTGCGGCGGCTGCTGGATCCCTCCGAGGGGTGGGAAGCAGGAGCACGACCCAGCTCGGCTGCCGGCGGGGCTCGCTGTGCCCCGCTCCTGCCCCGTCGGGGTGGCCGGCCCCGCAGCGGAGCGGCGAGGAGAGCAGCCGGGCCCTGCCGGGGCTTTCCCAAAAAAGGTCTGAACTCTTCGGTTGAGTTTGCCACTTCCCTTACCACTCCCTTTCCTGTGAGAGGATGTGTTCAGCCGCTTTTCTTTTCTCTTTCTCTCTTCTTTTCTCTCCCATCTCCCTGCCCTCAGACCCGGCGGTCCTGGTGATGCCGTGCACCCCCTGAGCCGGCCGGGGTCACCCTGGCTGGCACCCGCCGCCGCCGCGCGATGGCCAGGCTGCAGGTACGGGCGCGCCGCCGGCGTCTCCCCCTGTGCCCCCCCCGTCCTCCCGCCAGCCACGGCATGGGATTGGGTGGGCTCGGCGCAGGCTGTGCCGGGGGTGCCCCCGCACTGGGGTGGGCACTGGTTTGTGCCCCACTTTGTAGAGGCAGGGGTGGCTGGAGGGGGATGCCACGCTGCTCAGGGCATCGTCCCCGGCTGGGGCGCTCGGGGAAAGTGGGGTGCATGGAGGGGTGTCATCCCCATGGCCAGTATTTGCCGACACCTTGGTTTTTCTTGCATGGGCACCCTGATGCCACGGCTCCCACTGCAGCTGGCACAGGGCGATTTTGGCGACTGCTTTGCCTTGGTGAGCAGGGCACAGGGCGCTTCGTGTGTGGTTGCGTGGGACAGAGCTGACCCAGCGCCCCGGCAAGGAGCAGCCTGGTGGAAGGAGACGTTTCCCTTCGAAAGTGATTTTGGGGAGCGCTCGTCTTGTTCGGTTGCGTGGGGGGGTCCCCTCTCCATTCGGGGAGAGGACGGGGTGGTGCCAGGCTCGGTAAGGACGTCACAGGCGCGTGAGCTGGCACGGCCCGGGGAAACCCGGCGCATGGGGACTCCCAGGCCGGGTGCTGCAGCCATGGGGCAGTGATGGCAAAGGCTCACAGGGGGCTCGGGGAGCTCACGGCGTTTGGGTGAGGCTGGCTTTTGGGGCGTCTCTTCTCTCCGCTGGGGAAACGTCCCCTTTTTGTCATCCTTCCTCTTTTCGCAGCCTCGCGCGCGTGCCCTCGCCTTCCCTCCGGCACTCATAGGCTCCGCTGCCTGCCGGGACTTCCTTATCCGCCAGCCCCGCAGCGGTGCCCGGCCCTGGCGCAACCGGAAACGGCCCCGCGGCACGCGGCCCCCGCCGGCGTGGTGGGGTGGGGTGCTACCGGGGCGTTAAGGGGTGACAGGGCTGGGAAACAGGCCCTGCAAATCCAGAGCACACCGGCATTGCCTTTCGGTGCCACAGGCCGGGGGGCCTTTGCAGCCCCACACCTCCCTTCTCCTCCGTGTCCCCCTTGGCGCAGGCCACGCAGCCGAGATGGCCCTGGGTGGGTGCCACAGCACCCGGGATGGGCAGCGAGCTGATCCTGCCTCCTGGCCGGGTGCTGAGTGCACCCCACAGGCATGGGGAGGGGATGCTCCTTGCTGGGGGATGCCGCTCCATCCCGCTGCCTCTCTGGGGTGTTTTGGCTCAGCCGCTTGCGGCTCTGCTCTGGCCAAGGTCGAGCACCAGCTGCAGAAGCGAAGTGCCTGGCAGTCCCCCTGGAGCAATGCCCCGTGCTGTCCCCACGTCCCTGTCCCTTGGCCACCCCCCATCCGCCTGCTCCGCACCCCGGGGCCACGGCAGAGCCGGGGCTGCCTTTGCTTCGGGGAGGGCTGGGAGGAGGGAGGGTTTTCCCAGCCTTCAGGTTTTCCTCCTCCCTCCGTTCCCACAGCCTCGTCACCGCTTGCTGTAATTAGTGCCGCAGTCCCCCGGGGAGCCGTGCCTGGAGCCTGGCTCCCCCAGCCCTGCCATGGGGCTGCAGCCCCCCAGCATCGCCGGGCACGGCAGCGTGGCCATGGCACCGTGGGGCGAGTGGGCTTGACAGCGGGATGTCGCCGTGGGTGGGCAGGGGGAAGAGCGGCTGCGGGGAGTGGGAGACGGTCGGTCCGGGGGAAGCAAAGGAAAGGGAAAAAAGGGGGGACCTGAGGGCAGCGTGGTGCGAGAGGGAGCGGAGCCTGCTGCTGAGCCGGGTGACAAGGTCACAGCCGTCCTGCCAGCACTCGGGGCTATAAATAGGGACAATTGGGAGCGAAACGCAGACTTTCTCCTTTTTCGTTCCTGTGGGAGCGATGGGAGCCAGTGGGAGGGTTTGCAAGGGCCCGGGCGAGGAGATCACAGAAGGCGCTGCCGGGTGATGGCCGTGCCGGGGACGGGGGGGGCTGCACCCACTGGGGGTGGCCATGGGCTCAGGGGGGGCTCTGGGGACAGCCCTGTCCCCAGCTGGGACCCGCATCCCAGCTCCGTCCCCCTTGCTGAGTCCACAGCGGGACTGGGACCCCAGGTGCTGAGACCTGGAGCAGCTCGAGACAGGGATGCTGGGGCTGAGGCGGGCGGGGGCTCTCCCTGCCCGCTGCCCCCTGCTCCCGTTCCTTCTTTCTGGCGGAGGAAGGGCCATGATTGCTGCCGGCTGCCCTCGGCGGGGCACAGGCACCAGAGCCGGCCGTGACCGCATCCTTAACCACCACCCTGTGCGGAGGTGGGCGCTGAGCCCCGGCACCGCTCCTGCCCAGGAGCAGCCCTGCTCCAGGCTGGGCCAACAGTGCAGGCAGGCAGGCAGGCAGGGACAGGCAGGCCTGCGGGCGCGGTGGGACCGTTCTGCAGCAGCGGTGCGGAGCGCTGGGCTCGGCCAACGCTTGGCATGGGGCGAGTTTTGTTTAGTGCCGGGAGCTGTGAAAACTCCCCCACCCCGTTTCCTTCCACTCACATGATGCCATGGAGCGGCTCCGACTTCCCCATCCCGGGCCCAAACACGCCGGGGGGGTCCGGCCGCGCTTCCCCACGGCACAGGGCACGGCCAGGGGCGCGGCGAGGCCGGCGCTGAGCCCCACGCCCTGCCCGGCCCCGCTGCTGCCTGCGGGGCTCGGCAGCACCGACGAAGCGTGGGAGGGGGTCCCAGGCGAAGCGTGGAGCTGGCAGAGCGTCTGCCGCTGTGTTTCCCCTCCTCCTTTCCTTCTCACTTCCTTTTCTTGCGCCCTTTCTGTTTGCCTGCCGTGCCCCAGCCCGCTGCCTGCACAGGGCTTTCCCCGGCATGGAGCAGGCCCCTCCTCGGAGCTGCTCGAAGCCGGGGGCGTCCCCCTGCGAAGGTAACGTGGTGCCGCTCCTCTCCCTCCCCGCAGGCTCCGTCCAGGAGGTGGCAGGGACATTAGCCGGGGGGCCTCGGCGGCACGGCTCACCTGTGGGCTGGGAGGAGCGGAGAGCAGCAGAAGAGCCCCCGAAGCACGACCCAACCCCGTCCACCGTGTATGAGGCTGGGACGCAGGTGAGGTGGTGACCATCTCGGGGCTGCCTGGTGGCCGGGATGGCAAGTGGGAGCCAAAACTAAATCCCAGCAAGTCACTGCGTGGGGGTCCCTCATTTACCTCCGGGTGCTTGCACGTTGGGGACGATAATCGTCGGCAGCGACCTCACCCGCTCCCTGCCCTCCTGCCTTTCAGTACGCAGGACCCGCGTCCGCAGAGACACCCCTTCCGATGTCCCGGCATGAGACTTCTCCGACAACGGTGCAACCCGCCAGCAACCACCGCCCCAACGCCTGCTGCTTCTGCTGGTGCTGCTGCTGCAGTTGCTCATGGTACGTCCCACGGCCTGCCCCGGCCCGCGGCTCCCGCGGGGCCGGCGAGCATCACCCGCCCGCCTTGTCACCCCATATTCAAGGGTCCCGTAAGGAGGGGAGATGCGAGGGTCGCCCGCGTGGTGCTGGTCCTCCGTGCTTCGTGCAGCACCAAGCACTTGGACACGGCTGCTGCCCATGCAGGCACCTGGGTCCGAGGGAGACGGGCTTCCGCGGCAGCCCCCACCCCTGGGTGCTCCGCAACCCTTCGGTGCAGATCCCAGCGCCCACGCGGCACCACGGGCAGTGGGTGCAGGAGCCTCTGGGCTGCTTCTGTGCTTGCGTTGGGTTGGGGTTCGAAAGCCAAATAGGTGCCGTGGTTACAGTGTATGAACGCTGTTCTGGAGCAGACGGGCGTCCGTGGTGCCGTGGCGCATTGCTCCCATCTGCACGGAGCCTAGCGAGCCTCGGTGCACCTTGACTCCTGCCTGTCGGCCAAATCTTTTAAAATATACAGAGCAGAAAGTGGCACCGGGAAACCCCCCCCGGCGCTGCACTGATGGCTCTCCTGGGGCTGGACGTCCCTGGCCGGGCCGCGCGGGGGAAGCTGCAGGCAGTGCCAGCGGCACAGCGCGGTGCTCGGCCGAGCTGCCCGACCCCTGCCTCCCCAACCTGCCCGCCCCGGGCACCCGTTTGCACTCGGGCAGGGCAGCAAGGCCGGGCAGTGGGACCCCTGGACGCAGTGCTGTGCAGGCAGGGGGATCTTGCTGCCTGTTTCAGGCAGGTCAGGGCAGGAGGAGAGCTGGGTTTCCCTGTCTGGCATCACGGCTGCCTTCTCGCAGCTGCAGTGCCCTGCCCGAGGTGGATGACCCTCGCCCGTGGGAGCCCTCCTGGGCAGCTCTGCCTTGGAGCAGTGGGTGCAGAGTCCGGCCCTGGCTTCCCAGCGCTGCCCGGAGCCAAGGACAGAACCAGCCACTTGCCTGTGGCTGCATCTCCCATCCCCTCCAAGGATCCCCAGCTCCTCAGTCTCTGGATAAGGCGGATTTTGAAGAGCCCGTCTGCTCTTCTCCATCTTCAGCATCAGCCCGCTCTGAGGTTGCTGATGGCTTCGGGCTTTGCAGCAGCTTTGGGCTTTACAGCCACCAACAGCACTGAGCTTGGAGGAGCAACAAACCCTGGAGCTGAGCCCCGTGCAAACCCACGGTGCATCCCCAGCACTGCTGCATCAGCCCCGTGCAAACCCCCGCCGTGTCCTTGGGGCCCCATCTTGCCTGATCCCGTCTCATTTCCTCACGTTTGCAAGGCAGCAAGCGCAGTGAGCGGCTCCCCTCGCAGCTTGCCCCGAACGTCCCCCTCCTGGATGCTGCCCCGGGCTCGTGGCATTCGGCTGTGGGCAGGGTGAGCCTTCCCTGTGTGCCTCCTGTGTCTCTGCAAGAGCCTGTGAGCAGAGATGGGACAGAAATCCCCCCTGTACCCTGCTCCCGGAGCAAGCAGTGACTGGTGCCAGCCATTCTGGGGCTCCGGCATGGCGGGCAGCGAGCCCCAGGGGCGGCGTGGGCAGGGACGTGCCCGCAGCTTCACCCACCCCAGCTGCCCGCACCGCCGGGGGAGAGGTTTGCACATTTAATCCTGTGCGAGCGGTGAGGGCCGGTGTCGCAAGCAGGAAGCGCTGTGGTCGACGCCGGGCACTGAAATTTGAGGGCCTGAGGGAAGTTGGCTGGAGGCCGCTCTCCCCTTGTGCCGCTGGCACCCCCGGGGGCAAGGGATGGGGGAACAGGGGACGTCAGCACCCCTGAGCCCCAGCACCTCCATCCTGCACTCGGCCTCCAGGCTGGACGGGTGCTGGGGTGTCCCGGGGGTGCAGGCTCCGGCCCTTCGTGTTTCTCTATCTACCCTGGCCACCGGCTTCCTGGGCGAGCCAGGGCCGTCACCGGCTGGAGGCTGTGATAACCGGGCACGGGGGCTGAGCGCACCGCGGCACTGAGGTCTGGCGGCCACAGCCCTGGGCCCTGCAGCCGCCCCCATTTATTTATTTATTGGTGTTTATTCGTGGCGGTTCATGATGGCTTTGCCATGGGCTGAGCCGGCACTGACCTCTGCCGGCTGCTGCTGCCTGGCCCTGCAGCCGCTCCGGCTCCGGCTCGGCCCTGGCACACGTCCCGGGCGGTGGAGTGGGGCCGGGGCCGCGGCGGTGCCCGAGCGCAGGAAGCACCCTTGCAGGATGACGGCAAAATTGCACAAGGGAGCCAGGGTGCCGCCGGGGCAGCAGGAGCTGGGGCGGGCTGAGTGCTGGGGAGGAGCCGGATAGGGGGGTGCTGGTGCCCGCGGAGGAGATTCGGTGGCCAGGACCAGTCAGGGGGTCAAGATGGGGGTCCAGGTGCATCCCCAATGCCCCTGACTACCTTTCTGTCTCCCTGTTAGGAACGAGGACCGGGAGCGAGCGTGGAGGGCGTCCCGGGAGACCAAACTGGAGACCATCCCAAACTGTGAAGCGTGGTGAGTGCAGGGGCAGCGCCGCAGGGTGGGCCGGGGGGACCGGCATGGCACAGCACAGCACAGTACATCCCACTGCCACCCTCCCTGGCACCCAGCCCCGCGTCCTGCTCGCTGGTGCACCCACGGGGAGCAGGATGGAGGTGCCAGGACTCAGGGGTTCCTGGTGCTGCTTCCAGCGGCGTGTCCCTGGTTCCCACTGAGAAATGGGGAGCCCGGAGCCACGGGCTGCAGCCCTCTGTGATTCTGGCCCTTGGGCCCCTTGCAAGGGGAAACTGAGGTGTGCAAGGGCCTCAGCAGCTTTCAGGCCACGTCCCAAGGGCAGAGCCTCAGCCTGCAGGCACCCTGCTCTGTGGGGATGCCCTGCACCGAGCACCCACTCCCTGAGGGACGGGTGCGAACCCCTGTGTGCAGCCCAGCCATGGGTGGTCTCTGCAGCACCTGGTGCAGCAGGGTCAGGGTTAGGGGTCAGACGTGCTAATTAGCCACTGATAATGATTGCTCCTGCCTGCTTTAGCAGGTGATGAGTATTTGCTGGGGAGCAGCCTCCCTCCCTCCCCCAGCTGTTGGGGCTGATGGACCCATGCCAGCCCCTCCCCAGCAGGGGCAGCTCTGCAAGGGAAGAGCTTTTGCTCCCTTTTGGGTTCGTGCAAAGCCAGCACCAAAATACAGCTCAGCTTAGAAAATTCAGCTGAAAGCAAGCCCGCGCTCCAGCCTGGCTGAGCAGAGCCGGGACAGACCCCGTGAGCGACCTCCAAAAGCCTCGGTAATAACTGGAGCCCGAGCAGAAACGGCCTTGGTGTGAACACGGGGGATGCGTTCGGGCACGGTCCCTCTGGGACAGGACCAGGGATGAGCACGGCCGAGCTGCGCGGGGAGGGACACAGCGGGGAGCCCGCAGCCCTCCCGGGCCGACCATAACGCTGTCCCCTTGCCTTCCCTGCCGGGGCCCGGCAGCGCCAAACCCACGCCGGAGGAGGTGCGGGGCTGGGCACAGTCCTTCGACAAGCTGATGAAGAGCCCGGCGGGTCGCAACGTCTTCCGGGAGTTCTTGCGGACTGAGTACAGCGAGGAGAACATGCTCTTCTGGCTAGCGTGCGAGGAGCTCAAAAACGAGTGCAACAAGCACACCATCGACGAGAAGGCCAGGATGATCTACGAGGACTACATCTCCATCCTCTCGCCCAAGGAGGTACGGGGCAGAGCCCGTCCCGTGGCTCTCGGGGGGTGGCTCGGGCTAAAATGGGGCTGGGGGGCTGTTTCTCAGGCTCTGTCCCGGCTGCCGCTGCAGCCCTGCGGCAATTTGGGGATGGGGTGGGTGGCTGGGGATGAGTTTGGCAGGGTAACGGGTTTGCTTCATGCTTGCGCCTGGTGGTGGGGAGGGCATCCCCGGCCCCCCAGAACCCCCGGGACGCAGCCAGCAGCGGGACCACGGGCTGGGTTGTGCTGCGGGGCTGAAACCTCAGGAGGGCACCAGCGGGCTGAGGAGCCGCTGCAGCCCAGCTCGCAGCATCCCCAGGGTGGGAGCACCCCAACCGCCTCCCTGCGCCCAGCGAGGGGACACGGGGAGGACCCGGAGCCGTCCCCGCTCCTCCCTGCAGCTCTCCCCAAAACACCTTGGCTCCGGTGCAAATATACTCCGGGGTGGAGCACACCGTGGTCTCCCCACGTCTGGCCACGTGCCGTGTTGATTCCCAAATTCCCGCAAGAGCTTGGACAGGGGTGCAGGGGTGGGTGCTGGGGATGGGGGCTCAGCACTGGGGGTCCCTCACCCCCCCCCCCCATTTCTTTCCCTGCTGCCCAGGTGAGCCTGGACTCGCGGGTGCGGGAGGTCATCAACCGGAAGATGCAGGAGCCGTCCTCGCACACCTTCGACGACGCGCAGCTCCAGATCTACACGCTCATGCACAGAGACTCCTACCCTCGCTTCCTGAACTCTGCCATATACAAATCGCTGCTCCAGAGCGTCTCCCGCTCCTCCTCGGAGTCCTAAGGGCGCCCGCCGGCCACGGGGACGCCGGTGGGGACGTGGTGGCCGGGGGGGCTCGGTGCCTCTTCCCCTCCGCTGCCCTCCCTGCCAGCCCTGGCCAAGTTTTTAGCTTTTTACCTGTGAACCGTCACCCCGGTTTCTGGGCCACCCTCCAGGACTGTCTCCGGGGCTGGTGCCACTGCGGCGGCGCAGCCCGGGCCGGCTCGTACTACTGACCCCCTGCCCCGTCCCTGCCGCTGGCCGGAGCGAGCCGGGGAGGCTCGTGGGAGCGCGCGGGAGAGCGCTGGGGCCCAGCTCCCCCTCCCCGGCTCCACCTGCACCCCATTTTGAAGAGGTCACTTTATCCCCTCTCCACCACACCTGGGGACACGGCACATCCCCATTTCCCACCTGAGATCCAGTTGGGGACTGGGTTGGGGGTTTTTTTGGGGTGGGGGGGAGGTTGATTGTTGTTGGTGGTTTTTTTCAACTTTTTATTTTAAATGCTTTTTTTGTTGGCTTTTATTGGGGGACTCGAGAGGCGGGGGGGGTTGACAAGTGTCTCTGTACATATAAAATCCCGTCAGGTTTCCATTGCTCCATCTGTTTGACGTGGCCCATGGGGCGGGGGGGCAGCGCTGCAGCCCCGTTTGCATTCCCGGTGGACCCGGGGGGCAGCGCCAGGGCTGGATGGAGGCAGAGGGCAGGCAGCACCCTGGGGCCGTGGCCCCCCCCCCATGTTCAGAGCCACCTAGGGGGCTCTGGAGGGGCCAGAGGGGTCCCCAGCAGTGGTGGTGCCACAAGGATGCACTTGGAGGGTGGGCTGGGGTTGCTCAGCAGCTGCCCCCTCTGCCAGCCCCCAGCACCCAGTCCCCATCGCACGGCACCAGGACAGCACACGTATGTCACCCCAAACCCAGAGCACCCTGCATCCTCGGTTCACGGACCTCAGTGAAGGGGAAGAGACGCCTGTGGGCCATGCAGGTATTATTTGCCCTCCTGAGAAACCCCCAGGCACCGGGACCCCTGAAAGCGAGGGTTCCCGGCTGGCCCATGCCTGCCCTGCCAGCAGGGACAAGCCCAGGGGCCTGCCCTTGTCCCTCGGGAGCAGCTTGGCACCCAGCAGCGGGCAGGCAGGGCCCCACACAGGATGGGAAATGTCACAGGGAAGATATATAATATCTGTGTATTTTTGTACGGTTTACTGGAGCCCCTGTGCCCAGAATTAAAACATTTCTGCCAGCAGCCCCTGCCCTCAGCCCTGAAACGAAGCCAACGCTGGGGTCCTGCCGACCCGCACGGCCCTGCTGCAGAAGAGCAACACTAATCTTTGCTTTTCCTGACCCAGAACAGCCCGTGCTTTCCTATTTATCTACCCCTTTCCCTCCTCTTCTCTCCCTTTCAAAGTAAAAAGGAGCACTGGTTCTTTTTATTGAAGATATTTTTTAAACAAACAAACAAACAAACTTCTCTTGGCTTTTGTTTGTTTGTTTCCCAGTAGCACAACTGTGTGGAAATTCATGTCAGTAAATTTAGTTTTGTTTGGCAAGCTGGAAATACAGTTCAAGAAAATGTATTTTTGAGAGAGATCAGGGATAGTTCATTTGTTCTGGAATAGTGGGTATCATTATTTGGTTGTTAATGGCAGGTTTTCCCCTGCGAGTGCCCAGCCTGCACCCCGCAGCATCCCCACCCTCCGCCGGGGAGGTTTTAGTTCTGGGTGCTTGGTTTGCTCCATGAGTAAGGAAATATCTCGTGTGGCCTTAGCTCGAGGGTTGGAGGTTGAGCATCCCTGAAGCCGCTCAGGAGCATGGCTGGTGGCTCTCTGCACGCCATGGAGGTCTCAGCCCAGGGAAGACCCCGCTGCCACCAGTTAATCTCGTCTCTTTCTCCCAAACCTAGCACTTTTAAACACCTTGTAAGTGAATCTTCACTTCCAAGACACCTCTCTATCGAGCCAGAGTGCCTTGGCCAGCTTTGGTTTCAGATCCTGAAGCTTTTTTTTTTTTTAAAGCATTACTGCAAGGACACTGTTCCCTCCCAAGCCTGGCTTGAATAATCCCATTCGCTGCAAAACTCGATGAGGCTTAAACGAGTTGTCAGCATCTTTGAATCTTTTCCTTCTTGGGAGACTTGGCTGCACCCCGTGAAGTGAAAGCCCAGAGCAGAGGATCCTGTTGGGATCCCTGCCCCCAGAGGAGCACAGCCCTCAAAGGGGCTGCGAGCACATTTTCCCTCGCTTTCATGTGGCCGCTTACTCCTCTCCAAAGATTTCCAAGGTCTCTGTTGAATGTCTGCTGTCTGGCATGCTGAAAAGCCAGTGGAAATACTTGTTTTTCACTCTGGAACAGGGGAGCAATGCCGTAAGAGATGTGACTGCAAATGCTCCTGCGCTGCTTGTCAACACAACAGCTGCAGTGCACAGGACTGCTCCTGAGCAGCCTCAAACTCAGGTCCCCCGAATGCTGCGTCACCCCAGTTACAGGCTAGGAAAAGGAGAGAAGAGGGATTTTACGTCTCAGGCTGAAAGCTGTTGTGAGGACAGACAGAATTTCCCCACCAGGTTGTAGCTACGTCCCAGAAAGAGCCTGATCCTGCAGGTCCCCCTCACCAGGCACCTGAGGCTTGCTTTGCTACTAGCTCCTTTATCTCGCTCCTTCCAAGCGCTAGCTCCAAGCTCACTTCAAACCTCATCTGCTTCTAGAGCTAAGTGCTAATGGCTCCCACCGATACCTGTAATCCCTACCTTGTCCAGGTCCAAGATTCTGGAAAATTTCCTGTATTTGCAGCATTCCCCCTCCTCCTGAGCCTCTCCAGCAAGTCCCTCTGAAAATTCAGGCTGCCTTTCAGCCGGCCAGCTAAGAGCAGAGCTTACACAAGCAGGAAAGTGCCTGGGACTCCCTTTTAATAATCCAACTGGCCAGCAGATTCCCTCCACCTCCTTTATTGATGGCTTCTCCCTCTGTCATTAACCTCACCTGGGCCTAGCACACCTTCCTCCCTGCCCTGCTCTCCAACATCAACCATTTGGGTTGGGTGTTTGTGGCTGGCATCAACCTGCTTTTGGTCTGCTACAACCTGGGCAGCGCATTCTCATCTTGCAGCAGCCTATGCTGTTGGCGTTTAAAGGCGTGAGATGACAAGGCACACATCACCGCACAAAATCAAACAAATGCTGTTGAGCTGGAAAGCAGCATCTGATCTGTGCCCCAAAAGCCGTGTTCCATCAACGGATCTCCTCAGCCAGGAGAGGAAGACCAGAACTGCCCACCCACGCACCCCAGGACTTGGCCCAGTGTTTTAGGTTTCAGGAGTGGACTAGGAACAAGCCTTCATGCGCTGAGGGTGTACCTACAAGCGGCTTCTCGCTTTCCGGTGGTCCAGGCAGTGTTCAGTCCTCATCCATCTGGACACTGACCATCTGTCAAGCTCCCATGCAGTTCCACGCTGCAAAAGCAAAGTGCTGCACACACACACAGAGTTCAAATAAAAGTCAGAAACTGACAAAAATGTTTAATATTAGTTTTGAAGAAAAAGTGACCATACTTGCTTAGATGAGAAAATAACGACTAAGTGTGTGTAGTGAGCTCTCCTGCCAACCTGTCAGCCCACAGCTGTGGCTCTCCACTGAGGCCCAAGCGGAGAGGCAGGCCCCCCCGCAGCTGCTCTCTCAGCCCGTGACAATGCAAACTCACTTGGGACACAATACACAATTGCCGTGGGAGCTGGCGTATGGAGGTTGCGCTCTGATCTGCGTTTGGCTGCCGCTCTCGGGCCATGGCACATATCAGCAGAACTGCAAGAGAAGGGAGTTTAAACCCCGATTAGAAAAACCTCGCTGCCAAGGGGAGTGGCGGGTCATGCGCGTGCTGCCTAGAAGAAGATGGGGATCCAGGTGATGGTCTTGTTTCTGAAGCTGGCAAGGGCTTGGGGATTCTGCAGAGGTAGGGCTCAGCCCCTGGAGCAGGGGCCAAACAGAGCTCCTGTTTGAATCTCTCGGCCGTGGCTCTCTGGCACTTGGTAGTGGTGCCATTTCTGCTCGCCACTGACAGGGAGATTTCTGCTCACCCCCAAGCTCTATGCACAGTATAAAAGAGCGGTTTTAAAATCCTGAATGTCATCACCACCATCTCTCAGGGGGCAGAGGGAGCATGGAAAGCGCTGTGAAGCTGGTCATGGCAGAAGAGGGGATGTGAGGAGGGAGGCAGGGAATGCAAAAAGTGAGCCTTGACCCCAGGCTGGTCTGCAGAGATGGGATGAACCCAGGAGCTCTTGCCTCTGTGCTGGGAGGAAAAATCACTTGCTAGAGCCAGTCAGCGTTTGGCAAGCACCTCTGAGGGCAGCAGCTAAGCGTCTGCAGCATCGTGGGTGCAGCTACCCTAACACCCCTCAGTGCCAGTAATATCCTTGGTGTGCTACCTTCCAGCGATTCCCACACTCGTTGCACACGACGAAGGTGGTCATGGGCTCATCGGAGCTGCGCGTCTGCACCTGGGGGAGGACAACGAGGGAAGTGAGAGCCAAGCATCACACACGGCCCTGTGGGGGGTCACGGGGAGCTCCCTGTCCCTCTGGCCACCAGGGATTCATGCTGGGGTCACATTGTCAGAAATCAATGAGACACCAAGGCAAGAGGTGTTTCCCTGTAAAATGAGCCTAGTTATTGTTTTACACGCAGATATACACCTCTACACACACCTCATGACCCCGCTCTAGCCTGACGCTACCTGCAGTGATGCGTTTTGGGGCAGATTTCCCTTCTCACCCCTCTCTGCTGCCCATTCCTTGCGGGTGGCTCCGGAGGTGGACATACCCACAGCTGGTCCCTCCCCGTACTGTCCCCTGGGAAGGGATCCAGCCGACGGCGAGACAACAAAACCCTCAGCCCATCAAGCACGTGCTCCACAGCAACACATAAAAAAGCACTCAAGCCATTCCCAGTTACAGACCAGTCCTACATCCTGGCCTCACAGGAACATGCTCTGAGTTACCAGGTTCTGCACATTTCCAGTCTGTTTTGTATTTGAGCCATTAACCCAGATATTTAACCCAGATGTGGCTGCTGCCTCTGACTGGCTCTTGCCAGAAACACATAGTTTGCTAAAAATCAGGTTTTCATGGCATTTGAATACAAGGCAGATCTACGCCGAAAACACTGGCACTCCCTACGCAAGTCAGACAGCAGAACTATGTCGTGGGGTAATTATGGTGATCTACATGTGTAATTACCCAATATGCAAGAGTCACAGGATTTGCATGATGCAAATGAAGCATGTTTTGCAAGCACACTGGATAGCTACATTCTGTAATTCTCACCCAACATTACTGCCTGGTTTCAAATGCTTTCATAAATGCCAGTTCATCTACTTGGAACTTGTAACATTTCAGTCACTAAATAGCAATTTCACTGGAAAACTAATAAAAATACAGAAAGCCTTCTGATATTTCTATTTAGAAGATGCTGTCGTCACCTGCCCCAGTTCCAGGCAGTCAGACTCCAGTCCGCTACAGGTGGAGACAGAGTCCCACGTGCTGCTGAGGCGAGCGAGACAGCCCAGGCAGTGCTTCCAGCCGACGTACTATACTGGGACGCGCTCGCAGAGCAAGGCCTCTCGCCTGAGCCAGCCTGCGGGATGCAAGACTGCTGCTGAGCCAAAGGAAAATCCCTGGTCAGCTGCCTGGCTTTCATCTGCATTTGCACGTCACGCCCAAGCATACGAAGGAGTTTCACTCGGCACTTGCACACGCAGTTTGTGCGCACCCACTCAGTAGCAATCGCGTGGTTGCTGGTGCATTTTTGGGTATCTGCACATTCTAAAACACTGACTCACAGCAAAGGCACATTTATCTCCAGATGCCTGGCGCAAACATGGGAGCTAAAAAGCACTGGTAATGCACATGGCTTCCAGCAGCTGTCCACTGAGGAGAAAAATCCCCTCTGCCTGCTCACATCACTGCTTTGTTATTCCTCATGTTCCACCTGTTTCATGCTGTTTGATTTCAAATAAGTTGGGATTTGTCCAGCCGCAGCTTATCTACATTCTTAATTTGCACTTTTAATGCCATCAACGTGCCTGCCTCGGTTTCTGCAGTCTCTCTCCTCTACACTACCCACTCCTTTCTTGTCTGAATCTCCACATTCCCAGCACCTGCTTTCAATGTGCAGCTCTCCGAGCTGCACCACAGCAAGCAGCACTACTGTACTTTTGAAAGCTTCCTTGGTGCTGCACAACCCCTGCTCTTGTACAAGTGAGCCAAAAAAAGTTACACAAGCTCCAGGGAAATGCATGCAAAGTCATTGTGCAAGAGCAGCACGTTTTAGAGAGCCTCAAGTGTACAAACAGGTTCTCTCCACTAGTGGCAAAAATTGTGCCGTGCTGCAGGGCCTGTCACAGAGCAGTAAGAGCTCATGACCATGACTGATCATGTCCTGTGCAGAGGTCAGCGGTGCGGAGGCTGCAGGAGCAGGAAGACTAACCTGGGTGTAGGTGCAGTTCTTCTTCTTGCATTTCCCACAGGTGAAGAGGTCAGTCTGTGTCCCTCCTGTCTTGGCCATCTGATGCTCCCGGATTGCTTCTTTCGTCATGGCTTTCCTGATCTCTTTCAGCTCGTTACTGGCCATTTCCTTTCAAAAAAAAAAAGGCAATAAAATCACATCTGTCCAGTTTTACCACCACACCCACTACAGTGGAGTCAACAGGACAGGGTGGCCTAACAGGTGGGTATTAAGACAGAAAGCCTTTCATTCCTGGTTTCTGGTTGATACCTAGGCCCCCGTGATGATCTGAAGGCCCAACAGACTACTCTCCACATTGCAAACCCCATTGCTAGCTCACTCCCCACACACCCTGGCAGCGGCTGCTGAGAAACCTGCAACCCTGGCAGCAGACCAGCTTCAAGCTAAACCACAGGACATGTCCCCTCTAAGAGGCAAACCCTGCTCCTCAGGCTTCCTCACCTCTGAGGTCATCACTGCAATCTGCTCCGGGGTAATCGCCCCACACAGCACGTTCTTTTTCAGCTCAGGATTTTTGGAATCCTTCAGGTTTGAGATGCGGCTCCTCACTCTGTTTTTGTATTTCATGTCAGTGTTCTTGACATCTTGGTATATGCGTACATGGCAGTCAAGGAGTCTGCAATCAACCCAGAGGCCTCCAAGCACTTTCTACACCACGCATGAATAGCAGGGAGTGTTACTCGCTGCCAGGACACAGATGAGGGTGCTGGGACACCAGCACTCTCCACTAGGAGAGCCCAGCTGCATCTCCTACCCCACAACCCCCAAACCAAGCAAACTCCTGGCTCATCTCAAATCGACATGCAACTTGATCCTCATTGCTCCACCCCTCCCATTGCTTTTGTTGTATATCAGCACACCCTCCTCAACAGGGAGGCACAGGGAAGTTGCATGTATTTGGAAGCAGAGCTGAGAGCAGGAAATAGCATTTTTATGGGAAGGAAAAACTGGGGATTACAGTCCATTACGGAAGGAAATAACCGTGTCCATCACACCAGCAAGGGGTCTGCCCTGAGCTCCCAACACCACGCTGGTGGTTCGTTAGTTACCCAGAACTCAGCCAAGCAGAGCTGGAACCAGACTTAGAGCCCTGACAAGCAGAGTTGCAGCAGAACATTTATGCAAAGAAAAACTGTCCCATTTTTTCTCCAAGCATATTAATTTCATGGCCTGGAGGCATGCGGGCCCTTGAGGAAGTCCTGTACTGTAAGGATATATTCTTCAATCTGGGCTGCTATGTGCTCACAGTCAGCGCCAATGGCAATATAGTCATCTGTAAGACAAGAGAAACACGAGGTCAATGACTTCCAACCAGGCAAGGGGTCCCCAGGCTCAGTGTCTGAGATACAAATCTAGATAATTTGCTGTTTTGGTTTACATGCTCTTCCCATCAAATGACATCTTGGCCTTTGCTCTAGCTGCCCTTTGAACCTTTTGAAAAGGGCAGTGATGAAAATAGATCAATCCAGCTGGTCTATGCCCTCTGCCTCTCTAGGAGATGGACTGCACTAGACAAAACTAACAAGAACCTGGCCCCCAAAAGACACAGTTTTCCAACGTATTCTTGGTATAGTTGAAATCAAACATATACAGGCAGGAATTGAATCTCATCAGATATTGGTGTCAATGAGAAGTAGCTCTACTCAGACCGACAATCTGGCAGGGCCCAAAAGCATGCAGCAGCAGGGTCAGGCCTTCATTTCTCTTCTCAGCTCAGGACTCTGTCTGCCCCTCCTCTCTTCGTTCACACACTGCTTCTTGCCAATTAAACAGCATCATATAGAGTGCAATAACTGCTATGAGTTTGGACACTGGGTATGGTAACCAACGCCATAAAGCAGAGAACAGGGATGAGCTTAGCAAAAGACACAGGGGGACTATTTCCCAGACTTCATATGGACAGGGTTTTTCTAAGAGTTATACAAAGTATTTAATGCAGCGTATATATAAACACGTGCGCGCACAGGAAGGCTAGAAATAAAGACTTTGTGAACTTCTCCATCTGCTGTCTACATTCCTTGGCTCCAAATTAATATAACTCTGCAGTGCTTAGACCCCAATTTTCTAAAGGGATCTGCAATTTGGACACAAGAATGTGTTCAGCTTGAGGTGTTTAAAAATCTGACTTTCAGGGATGCTGAGCACCTGCGCTTGCCTCTCATTTCAGATGGCACAACCTGAGTGTGAGGGAGACCAATTCCACCCCAGATCCACAGAGGACCAGGGTATTTAAGGGGCTCCAGTTTCCACGGGCAGGGGAGTCTAAGAGCAGATGGCATAAGCACCATTACTGACAAATTCCATGTATTGAGTTACAGCTTCACTTTGTGCCCCAAGGGTAAGCAGAGATGACAGCTTCACTTTACAGCAATCAGACAAGACTGAGACCTAGAAAGGGAAGCAAATTCCTGCACACCTGAAGATGAAACTTCTGGCCAGACCAGCCCAGGCTGCAGAGCAGAAGAGCCCCTGTTCTTCACAGCCATTGCCTGACACATTGCCATGCCTCTGGTTCAAGCCAGGTTTATAGACACTTTATAGGAAATGTCTATAAAAGCTGCAGTCCCAGCCAGTCTGACAAAGGGGTGACCAGTGGCTAGACCGAGCTGATGGCAATAATCCTTTGACAAGGCTGCTCCAGAAGAGCCTAAGAGGAGCTGGCACTGACCTACATGCAGAGGTCTCTGTCAGAACGCGCCAGGAGCTGTGAAGCACTTTAGGCAATGCAAGGCTTCCCCCAGCACTTACCATCAGCCTGTAGAGCTGTTGTCAGCATTTCTCTGCATTTGTTGCGGACAGCATCGCAGGTGACGGGCGCCGGAGGGAAGGTGGTGATTTTGGGGGTGGTCGGAGTCTTCGGAGGCTCCTGCCTTTTGTTGGAGCTAAAAGAGAAACTTCCTGTCAGAATGTCTCAGTTCAGGTCACTGAGAGCAGAGAAGGGACCAGCAGGTATGTGGCCAAGCATCCTGTTAATCATAATACAAAATCAGTCAGAGGAAAACAGTGCAAGGACACATGCCCCAAATCAGCATAGAGCACAGTAGAGCGACCAACACCATCAACCCAGATACGAGCTCTCCTGTGGGCTCTGCTGGCTGTAAATGGAGGGTTTAATCCACGAAGCAGGCCTGCCAACCAACTTCTGTTATTGAACACATATCACAACTGCTGCACCACCGGGCATCACGTGAAAATATTACGAATCCGTTGGACACCATCAGTAACTCAAATACACTTAGGACTTCCTGAGACCACCAGCACTCTCTCGGTCTGGTAGCGTAGTGCACAGATGCATGGTACTTTATTCCTCTCTCACTTCGCAGGACAAAGTCCATAACTGCTCTCAGCCGAAAGGGAGCAGAAGGCACCAGTAAGGTTAATCTCAGCAGGTGCTGGAGCTGGCTCCTCATCTCACATCCTTTACTACCAAGATGTCAGCAGCAGGAAAGAGAACAGCTAAACAAAAAAAGCAGTTTAGCTCTCTGTAGCCAACAAGGAGTGCAGCACGCTGGCTTCTGGGGCAGAAATCAGAGAAGCCTACACCAGCCCCTCCAGAAGAAGGAGCTGCCGTGCTAAGGAAAAGAAAATGGCTCCTTCAGCTCTGATATTAAAAAAAAAATGTGTAACATGTAAGAGGATCTTCCTTTTTCCTGTAGTCTGGACAAGACTCTTAGATTACTCATCTCACAGAAGAGCATCCCAGCACAACCACACACAGCTTGCACAGGTGCCAGGCTGGCACAGGACTAATAAATACTGCTTCACTCACAAAAATAACTTCATTTCCACCTGCAAGCAATCATGGGCACAGGCAAGACAATGCAAACACCTGCCTGCTCTGGCTGCCTCAGTCAGGTCATCTGCCAGGGGAGCTGGCTGGAGAGGCTGAAGGCACAGAACCAGTGCATGATGCGGGCAGGTGGAATCACCGCACAGGCTGGGCTGGCACGCACCGCTGCGAGGTTTGCGTGCCAGAGAAGTAACCTCACTGAGCAGTTCAGCTGGGCGTACGCCCACGGTGTTGAGGCATCTTGCCCATAAAGCCTAACATCTGCACGTAGAGTTAGTTAGCCCTGCAAATACTGCTGGTGAAAGATTTGGGCTATTATGATTCCCAGATGATTTTATAGAGCTTCCCCCCGCCTTAAATCCAGGCAGCAGAACAGCAAATTTTTCAGCAGAGATTGCTCTGACTTTGGTGTTTGGGCCATACAATGCACTGTATTTATGGCCAATGCCTGGTAGTGTTAATGCAGTATGAGACAAAAGGAGGAAAAAAAAAAGAAACCCTGATATTTCACCCATGCCATACTGGCAACATCTCCTTGAAGATCCAAGTGGCTTAACAGTTGCTGTTAAGTTGGGTCACTACTGCCAGTTCTTTGCCATCAAAAATAAATCTGTTATGAACAGACACTTCCACTACACTGTCCTGGAAGGGATTAGTCAGCCTGCAGCAAAACAGCACTAAGCTGGAACCCTTCCGAATCTGCTGCCGCACAAACTGAGCCAGACAACTTCAGGGACTTATCCTGGGAGACCCTGCTGCTGCTAAGTTCAAATCCAGTCTGGCTCTGCCGTGCCTCAAAGCCCGTATATCATTAGGGCTACTGGATTTCCACAGTTCAAAACCTCGCCAGGCCCTTTTAGGAAGCATCCACCAGCGCACCTTCAGGAAATTGTTCAGCTCAAGCCATAGAAGATTAATTTCTTGCTCCGAGGAAATAGATGCTCTCTACGAGGGAGATTATATAGCAAGCTTACTGTGTTCCTCTTTGACCAGTAGCTGAATAAAAACACTCTGGTACCAGCTAGTTTTACTGGTCAGCACTGCAGGAGGCTATTAAGGAACAGATTTGTGTCCAAACAGCTCAAAACATTGAATAGGATTTACACTGCACACATTACAAAAAGAAGAAAAAACTTAGCTTGCAAATAATCAATTAGATGATGATTTTCTCCCATCTGGGATGTACAAATCGCCATCAGGTACTTTTGTGCTTAAGCAGCTATGCACGGATCACAGCAGCACACATGGGGGTGTATATAGCAAAGCATACACAAGTCAGGAATAACTCCTCTAAAAGTCACAGCTGATCACGTTGCATAAAACAGTTTGGAAAAATGAGACTTCCCAAAGGACAAAGGCAAAAAGCCTAGAAAATGTACCTACAGTAAAAGGAAAGACTGAAGGACTTGAGTGGTTTGCAGCAGAGAAGACAAGTCCTGAAATACCAGAAAACTTGTTACAAAAAAGGACAGTAGGAAAAGTCCTCCATACTTGCTAAAGACAACAGCACGAAGAAATGGTCTTAGCAAGACGGGTTTTGATTGAGAGTAAGTTTCAAATTGTAAAGGTGAGTTATGAATTCGAAGATACTATCAAGGGCAGCTGTGGAAATGTCTTACCCTGAGGTTTTTTTAGGATTGTCAAAGAAGAGCTTAGAGAAAGGCCTGTCAAGGACAGCTTGGGCAGAGGTTGTGCTGTCCTGGGAAGGGGTGGCAGGAGAAGCTTTCCTGAGAGCTCTTCTAGCTTTAACTTTTGTCTCATTTTGCAAGCAACAGTGACACTAAGGTCTCCCAGAGCAAAACACTGTGTGAAGTCTCAACACTGACCTTCACCACATTCAATACTTAAAGTCAGGTCTTAAATATTTGCACAGGTAAGACTTGATTTTCAGGAAGGTTCTACCTGCAAATGCTGTTGTCTTAAATATTTAGATGTTTATTCCCTGGAGGTGGAAAAAAAGCTAGACAAGATGCATGGTTATCCCACTTCTGTTAGCTGATGAGTGACGACATACTCGCCTACATACACATACGTGTCATACATGCCCCGAGATGACAACTGACCACTCACAAATTAGATGAATCAGGCTTCTCAGCCATTCCAAAGACTGTACAGAAAGTTATTTACTATGCTTTAGAAGTTAGTTTATAATTAGAATAGTTGGGAAATAGACCTCAAACACACCTAGAAGACTTATTTCAGGAAATCCTTGCGGTTCACACTGTTCCTGTTAAACAGGAGAAAGAACTTGTAAATCCATCCAGGCAGCAAAAGTTTATACATAAAAAAGGCTATGCTGGAACAAAATGGTGGCAAAGCAACAGCCAGGGACTGCAAGCAGAACTCAGGGCTGCACTGGAAGAAAATCCCACGGAAGAGCTGAATTCAGGCCACAGATCCAAAACCTCCTAATAAAGGCAGTTTAGAGAATCCTGGAAAAAAAGCTCATGCTGCCAGAGACACAGAAACATTAGACATAGCCCATTAAAAGGTACTACACTAATGGTCTAAAATTCTACAGCACAACAGAATATGCTTTGGATTACAGTAATGCAGCATGTAACTTCACAGGTGCCAGCTCCACACTGGCTGGCTCAGAGCCTTCAGGTCTCGCAGTGCTAGCTCTCTAGTCGCTACAGAGGGATTTCTACATCTGCGCTCCAGAAAGCAAGACAAGTTTCAGGCCAAGAGCTATTCAAGTATTTCTCCCTGACAGAAGAGGAAGGCCCAGCCAAAATCTACCAGACTAAGTGGCTGAAATATCTGAATACAAGCTGATCTCTTTGGTGTCTTGATAGCAGCCTCATCTGAACCAGCTATCACACACTGAGCAACTAGTCAGACTCCCTTCATCACAGCCTGCGCTTCAAAGAACAAAGACTCTTCGCTGCTAATAAATTATTTTTTTTTGTCGAGGCAGATTAGTAGTTTATTTTGCAGCACTGGAGAATAAGCATTCCTATCTCGGTAAAGAGAGCCTGGCTCAACAGACTGAGACCAGGAGCTAGCCACTTCTGCCTGCCTATGCTCAGCTAATCCACTTGCTTCTGTTTATCCTGCACACCCAAGGGGATGCTTCGCCGTTCAGAAGATGGAGGCTGAATGCTCATAGAAAGCATCAAGGGAAAAAAAACCTGCAGTAGCTGCAGCACATCCTCAAGACACAGGGTAGGATTAGCAGCACAAGCCAGAAAGCTTCACTGCACATACCCCAGGATAACTGCCTGACAAAGCAAGGAGGCAGCGGGGTCTTGCCTCTCTGTCTACAGCCAGGATCCTATTCCGAGTGAAATTACTACAAGCCTCAGCCTTCAAGCCAGATGTCCTAGCAGGCCCAGCTCATTTTGCTCATGAAGCATTTACTGCCACTGTGTCCAGGGAACGTCTCACACTTCCTTCCCTCCAGGCTCCACATTCCCCAAGGTCAATTTTCCAAAGGTTAAATCAGAAGCTTCCCTTTTTCGTTGAACTGCCATACTACCTCCTGGCTTTAGTACCAACCAAGTCAGTAATACTTGCCTTCTCCTTTCCCCCACCAGAAACAGCCAACAAGTACTTCCACGCAGGCTTCTGCCTTTACCCTGGAGGGAAATCTGCCTCCCTTTACAGGTTAAGGTCATGCACAAAGGCTCTTACCTGTGCCTGACTCCATTCTTACCCTCAGCAGCCCTACAATAGATCCTTCCTGTGTCCACACCCTGGGGAAGGCAGTACCAGTTTGCACTTTAGAGTATAAGGATCATGAAGAGAAGACATTTGCATCACAAGGCTGGTGATACTGCTCAGACCAACTCTCCCAGCTTACAAAGCAACCCCTTCTCCGCTATCACTGACTGCTCTTTGGCCTCCAACCCTCCTCTCCTCTCAATGGGACAAAAGGAAACAGCAGCTGGGAGATTCCATCCTACTGCTTTCACCCCCTGTACCACTGTCACACACCAGATTGCCACTGGATATGTCAAACACACAGATCTAGACAGCCCTAGTTCCTGTGCTGCATCACTACAAGACTCAATTCTGGCTGTGAAGTCTCCCCAGTGCTTTCATTGCAATACTTAGCAAATCCTTTTTCACATTTTATGGAAGTGAGATAACCAAAGATGCAAGTCAACTGAAGTCATGTAGCTCAGCATCAGCAGCCTTCAGCAGCAGCTCTGCGTAGAGCTGCAAAGGCTCACACCAAAGTGTCCAGCCTTGAGAGGTCCGAGCAAAAAAGGAAAAGCAAAGGGTAGTGTGACAAGAAAGTGACCAACAGAGACAGGCTTCAAACATGGAAGAGCCTGCAAACCAGCAGGACTATAGCCTTAACGTTCTAAATCTTCTGGCAAGCTTGGGAAATTGGCTAAATCACTTAAGGGTCAAACCGATGAAGCACACACCCTCCTGGGACCTGAGGCTGAGAGGTGTCCCACCTCTGGAACAAAGCTTTAAATCGCATTTGCCCCCTCCCCTTTGATCACTGCCTCCACTCAACGGCTTGGCAAGTGCGGTCGCAGACAGTGGAAACAGGATGCAACATTTGAGGCATGGCAAGCAGCAAGCACACAGCAGACCTGCCAGGTGGGTGGACATCAGCCTACAGTGAAAAGAGGACTTCTGCTGGGACTTGTCAAAAAATGGAAGTTTTACTGTAGTGATGTATGAATCAATCCCATCCATCACTTGAAATTGCAAAGGCCAAAAAATAATCTTCATTCTAAGGAGTTCAAAGTTAGAAATAAGCAAAAATATATAAAAATGCAACAGAAAAAAGAACAGAGAAATGTTTTACTAATAGAAAAATCAACACATAACCAAGAGTAGAAAAACGTGAAGTAAGATGCGAATAAAATCCCAAAACTCACTAAAACCACTGTATTTTGTAGAAGTTTCTTTGTGTTACGGTTTATTAAAAACACCACGCAGATCATCTCTGAAGAAGTCTAGACTCCTGGTGTTTCTGACCAGGAATTTGACTATGCGAAATTCCCAACTCAGACACTTAAAAATAAAAATTAATGTAAGGGACCATAAAAAAAAAATTCTGTAACAGTATCATCTTTGGTTAAAGGGAAACATTACCTTTGGTCTCTTGAGTTACCAGTCTCCTTCGAGGAAGATGTTGGCAAGGACAGGCTTTTCTTTTTCTCCTCACTTTTTTCCTCAGAAGCATCTATATTCAAAAGAAGAGAAACAGATGCTAAAGGGTTCAGAACTGGTCTTTATGCTACAACCCTGCATACACTAATCAATGTCTTAACACTACACAGTGTTGGCCTAAGGCAAGTTATTATTCTCCAAAAAGAATCAGGAGAAAGAATGACTTTATGGCCTTCCATGCTTTCCAACAGACCTTTTGCTTGCCTCTTTGTAGAAACTAATTCAAACAGAAGCTTTCCTCACCAAACTAAAGAGCAACCACCTTCCGGACCTAGGAGATAAGCTTCCTCACAAGACATGCCTCATCACAAAAGTTTCTTTCAGAGACACCCTGGCTGCTGCGTACAGATTAGATCAAGTTCTCTAAAGCACCACTAAAAGCAGCCAACACCACCTGAAGGGCGAGTACGGGCTAGTCCTTCTGGGAAGACAACTTCCAGTGTTTCCCAAGTGCTGTCGAAAGCCAACAGCACAACCCTGGAGAGGACTATCACTGTAGAACAAGTGTGACCCAGAGGAAAACTGTCTCAGCCTAGCTAATACATGTCAATCCTAATGTGGAAGTGACAGTCCAAGCCAGGAGAGGAAAACAATGCTTCTAACACTCATTTAGCCTACCAAGAAATGGGGAGCCCTGGGGTGCAGACTAGAGCCAGCTGCACATTTCACTTCACCTCAAACACCACATGGCTCTTGTTCTTTTTACACACAGCTGCCCAAAAGATCTGTTTAAAAAATAAGGGGTGTTTGAATTTCACATTGGGGTACTTTGCCACCAGCACAGAGCGGGAGACAGGTAGAGCTGCCCTTCCGATCTCAGAGCTGCAGGTGCCTCATTCTTTTATCCCAAAGGTAACCAGTAAAACCATATTTGTAATCCCTCCATCTGTAATTTTGACATTAGTATGTAATATATCAGCATTAAGATTTCTTAGACAGAATTACAAGCTTCTGCTTATCAGCATCCGTCACCATGAAAGCCTCCCCAGCAGGATACGCGGTCCATGTGAATTTGTCTACAAGGTGTTAAACTAAGGTCCTTCTCCAACTCGTCACCCAAAATGCATTCCAGCATTTCTCTTTACAAGCCGTTGCACAAGGCTGACAGCACACGCTGTATTAATGCCACATAGCATACAAGTGGGGGCGGAGGGTTCAGAGTGCAGATATTGTTTCTAGAAAGAATGCTGCTAATTATTATATGGACAGGTACATGTTAAGAATAGTCCTGAAGCTTTCAATGCTCTTTCAAGGATGAGCTAGCTAAACAGGAGCTAAATCTAGAGGAATGCATGGTAGGAGACAAAACTTGAAAGACAGAGGGTGCAATTGTAAAGGCTGATTTGCTAGAATATTCTATTCAGATCAATAGATAAGCTCTCCTGAAAAACCCAGCCTCCCGCTGAAGCCAGCTCCTTCACAAGTCAAATCTGACAGGAACATGCTGATTTTCTTACCTAGAAGTTTCTTCCAAGATTTGATGAGGGATTTGGCAAGCGATATCACTTCTTCATCTGTGCTCTGCTTTCTCAGTGCATTTACTGACATTCCAATGCGGGTGGACTACAAAGTGAACATTCAAATGAATCATTCAAGAACAGATTCGTTATTTGTTACTAACTGAAATCAGAAATAAGCGTGACGAAGTCAAAGCAATGACCAAGATATGAAGTATCCAAGGACTTGCAGCATTATTACCTCCTTACAACTTTGGAAGAGCGAGATGACACTCTCCAGCTTACTCAAACTGATCAGAAGCTAGACATCCAATCACCCACCAATACCTTCTCTACACACCTATAAGTGACATTCAAGCTTAGAGTGAAAAAATCCAAGATGCATATCTTAATCTCCAAATTGTAATTCTGTTCACACCTCCCCAGTGTCCTGAATATCACCATTACAAAGACTTAAATAACTTCTCTCAAGACTGCCTTTTGTGTTTGCTACTTTAATCTGGTCTTTCCTCTTTTTGAAGCCTAAGAAAGGATTTGAGCAGTTACCACCCACATTTGCCTCATCAGCTGCGCACAAGTTTCAGGCAGCACATGGCGGCCCAGAGCTATTTAATTGCCAGTCCAAAACCCAGGTTCAGTACCATTTTCTGGATTTCATGTTTATTTTGATGCTTTGAGTGAGGCAAGAAGGGAGAGGAAAGCTATTAGGTTTTATTTAAACAACGTTTTGAACTCATCCAGATGCAGACTGCAGCTTTTTATCCTAACTGTGCAACTCACCTGCAGTAAGTCCAAAGTCATAGGCATACTTTTCAGTTCTTTCAGTAAATCCATTGCACCATCCTGGAGAGACGACAAGAGAAAAGAGAAACAGAATGAGCGCCTCAGCTTTTAGTACAGAAATGCAACAGCTTGGGAATAAATTTAGAAAGTTGAATTCAAAGAGAAAAACAGCAACAAGCCTTCCCTAAAACATCAGCGAGATTACTGCTGGGATTGCTGTTCTGAACAGACATTAGATCCTACAATCTGGAGGCAGCCGAGATATTGGAATGGGCAAAACAGAAGAGCACTGGAGCGCTACAGGTCTTTGCTGGTGTATGGTACAACTGCAGCATTAGCTTATTAACCTTACCTGGCAAGCTTAACATTTTTAACAACTGAAGAATACACTCTGAATCACAACTGTCCCCTCAGCACACCATTCAGCTTGCAGGAGTAATCCTACTATCAAACTCCCTATTTTGGGGGCCCTGATTAATGATATTGGCTCACAAGAACAATTTAGCATAGTTGCAAGAACTTCAGTCACCCACTTAAAGCTCAGAATCGCTGTCCAGAGCCAGAGCTAAAAGTATCCTCCTTCTGCAGCATGAAACTTAATGTAGCCATTTCCTAGTTTTCATATTAATAGCCCACTCTGCTCAGGGCAAGAGCTGATACCAGGAGCAAAGCCATCAAGCAGTGAAGCTGAAGAGCTGGTCACTTGAAACTTGTTATATGAAGTTTCCTTGCATCTGCTCTGCATCCCAGAACCCAGATCCAGAAGAAAAAAAAAAAATCTGACTGGGCAATCTGTAGGTACCTAAAACTGGTAGTCACTCAGATAAATGGTAGGGACAGAAGCACCAGTCCCCCTTCAGCAGCACTCAGCAGATCACGGCCTGGAGTATGCCGGTCTCCATTCAGCTGGCTCTTTCCTCCCAGTCCCCTTCTTTCACACAAGGCCTTCTAGTGTTCACATTTAGCAGCTCATTTAAAACACCAACCACTCCAAGCCCATTTGCAGCACAAGACCTACAGAGCCCACGATTGTAGAGAAGCAAAGCAGCCTGCACTGACAGACCCTGTCCTCAGATCCCGTCCTCCCTACGCAGAAGGGCTGTTTCCGATTCACTGCAGGAAGAAATCCAGCTGCCAGTGCCACCCTACAGAACAGATGCTGAGAAAGCCAAATCAAAGCAGAGTCAAAGCTTTCAGTGTGCACACAAGCAACTCACACCAGCATAAACCACGCATTACCGTACCCAGAACGAGCGACTTCCCACTCAGGCAGTTTCACACCTTTCCGTTCCTCCAACAGCCAAATGGACTCCATTAAATCCAGCCCTTAACATACAAAATGACCGGGTGATTCCTGTCTCCGTTATCAGAAATGGAGCCACTTGGCACAATGGCAGTAAATGGGGATCCATGCAAAAACTAGAGCAACAAACAGGTACTCCAGGCAACCATCCTGCAGGAAGAGTTCGCAAATTAGCCGATATACAATAAACACGCTACAGTTCAGTACCATATAAAATGCCAACCAAGAGGAAACGTTGCATACCGCTCATTTAAGAAGCTGCCTCTTTCTCAATGAAGCTTGGAAGCAAATTCTGCAAAGTTGCTCCTTTCCTATTTCAACAATGGCGTTGAAAACCTGCCATCAACGGGAACAGACATCACAGGCTGTGGTTTAGCCCAAACACACTGTCCTGGGTTGTTACAACAGCTACACAAGTGCCAGCACTCACCCTGATCCGTGGCTGGCAGAGCCGGTCCAGCATCCAAAAGTTCCTGTGACAACTGCACCCAGCATCCCATCACCCAAATACCACATTCCCCTAACCCCTTCCCCTCCTCACCCACCACCTCCCATTCCCCTCAGCCCTCCCTGGCCCCAAAAGCCCCAACCCCAAACACAGATGTACAGCCTACCTCTGTCACAAACCCTTGTCACACAGCTTGGTGCCTTGGTGCTTTGCGTGACGCTGTTTGTACTTGTACAAGCACCAGCTGACATATCCCATCAGGCAGGGAAATACTTGCTGCTGTCCCCCCCCCAAGTCACACCGGCTACAACACACCCTGTGAGACCCCCAGCATGCGGAGAGCAGCGAGGCCAGCCCTCCACAGGCCACATGAGAGTTAGCAGAAGTGGTGCTTGCACGGGACGGGGATGCAGGAGGCAAATACGAAAGCACTGGGGTTTTCCCTGAGGGCACACAGAGCTCCAGGCCAGTGCTGGGGGGGATGCGCAAGGATCCCCCTTCCCAAGGGCTCCCCACGGGACAGGGGAGGAGGGCTGGGGATGCTCCCCGGGAGGGGAACACCCCAGCAGGCAGCACAGGGTGAGCCCCAGGGTGCTGAGCTGTGGGGCTGGGGGTGCATGAGGCCTGTGGGGGGTCCCCCAGCACGGGGGGGGGAACATGGAGCCGCCCCGCCCAGTAACGGGCAGCGGGATGGAACGGAGTGGATCCCACACCACCGCAACAGATGTGGAACGGAGAGGGAGAACACCCCACCGCCACCAGGTGTGGGGGAGGGAACCCCGCCTCGATGGGGTGGGGGGGGGGG